>JBAMAW010000001.1:0-507464 GCA_037043295.1 Amiota minor
AGTATTGTATTCTCGGCGCGCGGTATTATTAATTCGATTAATTTTGTAACAGCTGTCAATGATAGGAAATATGAATTAAAAAAGCTACGTTTTGGCTTGAAAAATTCCTCAGCAATTTTCCAAAGACCCTTAGATGACATTGTAAGGGACCATGTTGGACAAATTTGCTATGTCTATATTGATCATTATCAATGTTTTTAGCAAAAACGAAAACGAACACGTCCATCACCTAAAAACAGTCTTCACGAATCTTCAAGAAGCCAATACGAAAATTCAAATCGACAAATGCGAGTTTTTTAAAACCGAAGTGGATTTCTTAAGATTCACCATATCTCAACACGGAGTCCAAATGAAAAAAGAAAAAGTAGAAACAATCATGAATTTCAAAACTCCACAATCTCTCAAAGAACTCAAATCTTTTTAGGCCTTGCAGGCCACTACCGTCTTTTTATACGTGACTATAAACATATTTCGTGGTGGTCGCATAGACAAAAACATGTCAAGTAAAATTAAAATTCAGTTCGATGAGGAAGCCCTAAATTTATTTAATTAAATAAAAACATTTCTTATTTCGCAAGATGTTGTTCTTGCATACCCAGATTTTAGTAAGGAATTTCAGTTGACAACAGACGCAATAGGTTCAGTATTTTAACAGGATGGCAAACCTTAGACATTCATATCTCATACACTGGCGAAGGTAGAGGAAAATTATGCGACAAATGAAAAGGAACTGCTCGCTATATTTTTGACAGTCCAAAAACTTAGAGTTTATTTGTATGGTACAGCGAAAGTTGTGATCTGATCTACACAGATCATCAGCCTCTAACTTTTGCCTTGAGCAATAAGAACCATAATGGAAAACTTAAACGATGGAAAAGTTTTATGGCAGAATACAATTTCGAACTTAAATACAAGCCCAGAACCTCGAACGTGGCGGCAGACGCGTTATCCCGATTACCTCAGAATCCCCAAATCAATAGTACATCCGCTACAGTACACAGCAATGACAGTTCTTTACATAATTTAATCCCACCCATGAAAGTTCCAATAAACGTATTTAAAAATCAAATTCTCATGCTAATAGGTGATCAAGCCAACTATACTTTTGAAACACCTTTCCCTAATTACAAAACACATATTATCACAAGGCCCAACTATACAGAAAAAGATCTCATAAAAATCCTGAAACAAAGATTAGACCTAAAAGTAGTCAATGGTTTTTTATCTACCGAAAACATCATGGGAATGATACAAGACATTTATCCACTATATTTCAGTTCTTATAAAATAAAGTTGACCCAAAAAAGGGTTCAAGATATAACATCCCATAGTCAGGAATAGGAAATAGTTAGTAAAGAACACAGAAGAGCAAACAGATATTGAAATCAAAATTCAGATCCTTGATTAATATTTTTTCCAGGATATGATGAAAAATGTCAAGGCAATAACCAAAGCGTGCTCAACGTGCCAGGAGGTCAAATATGACAGACACCCACCAAAGGGCAAACTTCAAGCCACTCCAATACGAAAATACCCAGGACAAATAGAACACCTTGATATTAAATTACCGAAAATCATAATATACTTACATCATTGGATAAATTCTCAAAATATGTGCAGGTTAGAATTGTGAAATCCAAATCTTCAGAAAAGTTAAAAACTCCATTGCACGAATTGGTGATGGCCTTTGGTATTCCTCAGACCCTGGTAATAGACAATGAAAAAGCATTAAATTTAAATTTCTTTTAGAAAATGAATTAAGAATTTTGGTGCATACCACGCCTCCATACGCTTCCACCAACAACGGACAGATAGATCGTTTCCATTCTACCCTGAGTTAGATAATGAAATGTTTAAGGTCTCTCTTCAATGAGGTCTCTCGGAAATGAGTTTTGAAGATTTCCTATTTAAGGCAGTTCGGAAATATAATGCATCGATTCTTTCAGTCACCAAACAGAAACCAATAGAGCCTTTTTTTAGGGTGACAATTCCAAATAAAAATATGCAACTTATTAGGCAATATGTGCCAGGGGAGGAGGTTTATGTTAAAATAAACAAAAGGTTTGGATAAAAACAAAAAAATTAAATATCCCAAACATCAAAACAAGAAAAGAAAAATATTTCACAAATAATTAAGGAACTCAACAAAATTTGAAATCATTGTTAAGCAGCAGCACTAACATCTTTAGGACGATCACAGTCACAAACAAAGTCTCTATTATCATAGTCACCTGTATCTAATATCAAGCATCTGTCCAGCAAGCACTACGTTCATCGAGCTTCGCTTCAGATCCTTCCTGAGCATTGTTGATGATTGTCACCCATTTCACGTTCACATCAGCACAATAGCTCCACGTTTCACGTTCCACGTTTTGCGTTGAAGTTCCTCATAGCTTTCATAGAAACTATCGCTACAGTTCATGGTCCTACATTGTGACCGAGGACGATCGCTCTTAAAGGGGGAGAAGTTAATACCCAACACTGAAAGATCAACTCCGAAATAATAATACTACAAAGATACTTTAAAAAACTACGCATTGAAGCACCTTTAACTTGGCACCATCTTTGAGAACAGTTATTACGGTCTGAGAGAAAAAAAATGGACTTTGGAAAAGCAGTACATTGTTCTAGTTATTAATAAATTAAATTCAGGAATGTTAACATTGTCTTTTGTTAATAAACTAAAAATTTAAATAAAATAACTCATATAAATAATATTGCACAATTACCTTAGTCTAAAGTCTTAGATAGATGTAGTATTTTATTTAATTTCTTTTTTCGTTTGGGTTTTCTTAATCTATTCTATTTTTTTTTTCCATTCTACCCCTCATCAATGTTAAAACATAAAAATATATCAATTTATTGAGAATAAATGAAATAAAATGATTTTTCTTAGAGAATTCAATTAGTCAAGTAATCAATAATTAAAAGATTGTGCGCTGGTGGTCTTAGTCCTTTCCTTATCCATTTGGTATAACTAAATATGGCCAGCAGTTTGACTCAGAAATTTATGGTTGGCAATTTGAAGTAAAGTTGGAATAAAATATTTTAAGGGTTCTTAGTTTCGAAACTCCGAATTTCTCTCGTAAAATGTTTTAATCTAAGACAGATTGAAAGTGTTTTTTTGTTCATTATTTGCAACTCATGGCAGGTGCATATCATCGCATCTTATTTTATGAATATATTGTAGATAATTTGTTCTGAATAATAACGTAACGTAACATATCAATAATCTATTTTTTTAAGTAAAAAAGTATTGACAAAGTCAAGCCGTTTTTGATTTTCAATAAATGACATCATCAACTAATTTGCGTAATTTGTAGATTTTAATATTTTTGAATATAAAACCATTTTTAGTTTAAATAATTCGGCTACTGGAACATTATTTAAATAATATTACGTATACGCAATGAGGGAATTAGGTAAAAAGTATTGACAAAGTCAATTTTATTTTTTTTTAGATTGATTTCAATTTTTGAAGTTTCAAAGTAAAAAAAAAAAAAAACACTAATAAGTATATTGTTTGCCATCTATTTATGTTTGTAACTTCAATTCAAAGGAGACAGGACTAAGGACTAACAGTTGTTCACAATTGAAAGCATAAAAGTCTTGCTACTTGTCTTAAGTGTCCATTGAAAGTACTTATGATAATTTGTAATCTCTTGGCTTTATATATTGTAAAATATTCAGTAATTGGTTCAGCCCACTTCCACTTCGGGCAACTCATCATACACTAACAAGACAAAAGACTTCAGTATTATTATGAAATTTATCAAAAGATGATCAAAATCAACTAACGAAAATCTTCAATAAAAAAATAATTAGTTAAATATGAAGCTACGTGGGTATCATTATCAATAAATTCTTAGAAAATCTAATGGTGGGCGCACCTAGCACCGATGACTATTTTTTTTTTTTTTTGTTTTAAAGTTTAGTCAATCACTCATTTGCTGTTGAAATTTTAATAATATTAACGACATGGTTTTATTTTTATTATCAATTTTAGCAACAAAGTTTTGTGCATTGGAAAAAATTGGGAAAAGGGGAATTTCGTGTGCTCATTAAGTGTAGAAAAACCATAACCGAAACTGAGAAAACGCTCGATGAATACTAAGGGGACTGTGCACTATCACATCATCAATGATTAAGTGGTTACTATTTTTGTAGATATTTCTCTGTTTTGTAATTTGAAATTCATATTCCACTCTTTTACCCAGTTATGAAGCCTCATATTAACCACTTTCATCATAACTTTTGCCATGAAATTCACAAAAGAAATTCCGCAATAATTACTAGTCAAAGTGCTATCGTCATTTTTGAAAATTGAATAGTTTGCAAATTTGGCCAGGAAGTCATCCGATGCATTTTTTTTTTACAATAGAAGGTCTTCACCATAGGCCGTATTTGCTTTATTTTTTTTTTTTAAAACCAGTTTCATCTCTGCTATCGTCATCCGAGCATCCAAATCTTCATTCTCATTTAATCGCTCCGTATATAAAACATCTAGTGATAATTGCGGAGGTATTAGCAGGTGGTTGAAATACTGTCTAATATCTGCTCCTGTGAATTCGAAATGTATTTCCTATATTGTATTTCTAAACTAGTGTCCACCAATCTTTCCCATCATATACCATAAGCAAGATTTCACTTTACTTTTATTGGTTCAATTCACTTTAATGCTAGTAGTATGCATATGCTGTTGTATACTTATGTTATAAGTTGAATATATTTATACAGTTTCTTTTTACATTTATGTAGTTTCTCTTTGTTAACATAACTTATAGTAATTCATTCCCTCACACTTGAACTTAACGTTATAAAGTCTTATGACTATACTATTATATTAGAGAATTCAACCTCATTCCATGAGCGAACGTGAGCGACTAACTCACCCTAACGATCACCAGTCACTCTCGCGCGCTCATTAGTTCTTACATTATAGCATTGCTATGTAGGACAATCCACTCCTAGTCTCCTTGCCAGATCCTACACATATTTATTTGGATACCCAAATTTTTGGAATACTAATTTCTTTCGTCATTACAAATATGTTTCACCTTCATGTGACCGGCATTGTAAATTTACTTGCCCGGTCGGATGACTACATTTGTAGTAAGCATGTATTACGATACAAAAATCTGTAAAAATTGCAACATTTTAAACTAATATACATTTTGGTATTTTTAAATTTTTATAAATGTGTTTTAACATTGTATGAAAACCTTTGTATTCATTCTTGGACCAGCATTTCCCCAAGATATATGTTTCCGAATTGTGTCACAAACTGGTTTTTTGCACCATCTGCAAGTCTTGCGAGTATTCTTTCTGTTTCCAATTGTACAGTATTGACAATGAACGGGATGCATGGGTTGTTTTGCTTTAGAAATATCCGGCAAATGATTCAAAGTTCCACCAGGAGCAAAACTATGACCCGAGAGCCATTTCGATAGCCAGACGTGTTTGAGCACATCCTAAAACATTTGGACTTTCGCAGCGTTGTTCGACTGCTTGTATGAAAAGTTGTTTTGCCAGACCTCAAAGAGCATGTTAAAAAATAATGATAAAGGACATCGCAATGTTTTGCATTTGGTTGAGTTTGTGGACAGCATTTTATCCATTTCATCGACGCCTCCTTTGCTTACATTGTAGTCAAGAATATATTGAGGTTTGTTTTTTTTTTCTTGGGTATAACAACATTTGTCAAAGGCGTACTGGAAAGAAGTATATCTGATTTTCCATTTATGGCACGTAGACCAACGCAAACTTTAATTCGAAAAACCAAAGATTGATGATCTGCTTCAATTTCCTTTAACACAAATGTTTTATTTTGGCCAACAGTGGCAAGAAGAGCAAGACCTTTAGATATCAAATGCTTACCCAAATTCATGTGAAAAAATTGTCGCAGATAATGGTTCCTCCACTGTTCTCCCATTGATAGATCAGTTTTTGCACAACACTTTGAATGCTCGACTAGCATTTGATCTCTTGCCTGTATAAATTTCGCTATTGAGAGGATAGAATGATTTTGCATTGCATGCAAACCAAACTTTTATCCCATACTTTGCAGACTTGGAAGGTATGTACTGAGTTAATCTAGTTCTTCTGCGGTACCCGAAAAATTGTTCACCCACTGTTATTTCTCCACAAGGCTGATAATACTTGCAAAAATTGCCATTCATTTGGGACCATAATGCAGAAATTGCAGTAGCTTTATCATTCACCAATCGATTAGCTCTAATACGCTGAGCATCAAACCTAATAAACCGTAATATATCTTTGAAACGATTTTTCGCCATTGTAGCACAGTAAAATCACAGTGTTTCTGAACTCCATAGCTTTTTTACACCCTCATTGTTGAGTTTGTTTACTCCTGCCAAAATTAAGAGCCCAAGAAATGCTCTTAATTCAATAGTTGGTATCACATTCCAAATTCCCTGTTTTTCTTTGGGATTTTTTTTTTATTCCAATTTTTGAATATCCTCTGGCCTTTTTCATTTGTAACAATGCGAATTTGCTCAATCATCGCTGGTGTGAATATTAAATTAAATATGGCAGACTCCATGAGACTTTTGGTAGCAGGAGGAGGACCAACAGACGTACCACGGAATATATTGTGAGCACGAACGCGAACTACTTCATTAGACAGATTCATAAGCCAGATCGTATTATCTTTAGATGTACCCAATGTACCAGACAGAGTACGGGTACGTGGCTGGTGTTGAATTCTCATCTGCAAAACAATTGGTTACAAAATTTCCTTCAAATAAAACTCTTTCTTCCTGCTTATCGTCTCGAATATCATCTTCTTCAAGCAAAAGTTCGTTTTCAGCATCCGATGCTTCAGGATCCATTACTTGCAGAAACTCCAGAAAAATTGCTTGATTTTGTACTTTTATTATGCTCGTCACTCGAATCAACATCAAAATCTTGACCGTCTTTCTTTTCATCAAGCTCACGCAGAATATTCTGTGTATTTTCTTGGAGCTCTTCATATATTAATCGCTTGACGACTTGGTTCAGTCGGCTTGAACTACGCTTAGACATATTTATTGAATATTATACAATACATAAATATACTCAAAGCACATATAGTCCAAATAGTATACAACTTTAGTATATTCAAATGAGCACGCCGAAATATAAAAGCACGTGGAAACAAATTGTAAAGCGACGCTAATTAGACAATTACTACAATATATGAAAAAAAAAAAAAAATGCATACACATTCCTATTATTGTAAAAAAAAAAGGAAAGCAAAGAACTAAACAAATAACAAAAAACGGCATAAGAAAGCGAAGAATAAAAACAATAAACAAAAACATTTGTTTTAAATAACAGTAATGAAAATAATTTGATTTGAGTAAAGAAGTGATGTGATTTTCAATACAATTTGTATGGTGACTTTATTTGTAGTCATCCGGGCGCGGGCGCGGAGTGGTCATTTTGAAATGTATTGTATGGGAGTCTTATAAATTGTTTTTTTTTTTTTTTTATATCAATAATGGATAAAACTACTAAGAAATGATTTTTAGGAAGCTACTGGAAGCCTTGGAAGCCCAGTTGTTGTGGAAAAATTATTTTATTCAAATTTCTTTGCAAAACTACTACAAATGAAGGTTTGCGACTAACTATTGTCTTCGTTCTATATACTTGAACATTTTCTGTGGGCTATTAGTATAGTTTAAAGGAACGTTTTTCTCGCATTAGAGCACTTCATATCAAACCATTTATATGTGGGAAGAAATGAAACGTTCCTTTCCTTAACATCAAGCACCAACTCTTTGATTTTATAAGCCAAATCTGGCAACTGTATTTTCCTTTCATCCTGCCTATACTTGTATTTGCATAAACTATCTGTTATTAACTTCTGGAGTTTGGGCTTTCCACTTTGCTGCAATCGCAACTTCGGCAGAAGCTTCAAGGGCTCACTATTTCTATTATCTTCAAATTTCAAATGCAATATTAACAGCATGTCCCATCAACACATAGATGCTTTATATGCCCAAGTAGATATAAATATCATTTAATGATATTGCATTTATAAACAAAAGAGCTCCTACCTCATCACCTTTTTCCAATCCAACAGAGTTCGATAAAATCCCTTCCTTTCCCATTTACTATCGAATCCATCAACTTTCTAACATCACTTTGTTATCTCTCCATTTTTTTTTTGTTATATTTGCTTAATTCTAACATTCAACTCTTCTATTATTATTGGATTCATATGGCTTCTTTCGTTCAAAAAGTTTTGTACACAACGAAATTCATCATGTCAGTTTGCATCTTTTAAATATGAAGGTATTAAGGTAAAGGTTATTTCATTTGTTATAATTCTGATTGTATTCACACCAATTTCATAAAAAATATCGATTTTTGCTGTAATGGATAATTCCGTTTTTACCCCTTGCAAGCATCCTCCCATTACTTTACCAATCAATCTGCTTTTTTAAGCCTTATTTTGTAACCATGAAAATATTAAAAAAAAAAACTACCTCCTCATATGTGTGTGGGTTTTAAAAAGCAAAAAAAGGAGAAAGATTTTAAATAAGCAAAAAAGTCTGGATAAAGTAACTTATTTGTAAAGTCATGAATATTATTGAAAAGTATTGTATGTGTATCTACAATATTTAAAAATATCTACTTGATATCTATTTATACTTACTAATCGTATTACTTGCTTCTTTATCGGCACTTTTTTGCGAGCTTTTGTTAGTTTTTTGCAATCGATTTATTGACTAAACCCCGATATATGAAGCTACCTATCTCGCCATACAGCTTTTTCATCATTCTGTCAATCGGTTGGCCTTCAGACACCAGGATTTTCTTACTTTTAAAACTCATCTATTTATATCCCATGTATATGCGGTCGGTTCTAACCATAATTTTGTGTGTCTTCTTTGGCTGCAGGAGACCACTTTTTAATTGCAGCAGTATTTTTTTTTATCCTGCTGCCTTTCAGCATTTAGATCTCTCTATATATGTATTTATATTGAGGTATCTGCTGACTATTCTACTACCACTCCGATCCTATGATTTCTCTTGTACAGCAGCCTTGCCTTTCTAATTTCTTTTGGTAATGCCAATCGTGAATGGTGAATCGATTTAATCCATTTCATTTACTATAATGTTGTGTTCTTTCTTCTCTTTTTACTTCCTACAATTCTTTCCTAAGCAACTCGTTTTCCATCAAAGCCTCAATTTGCTCTTCAACAAATTGATTCAGTTCTTGTATGTTTCGTGGAAAAATCTTCCAGTTTTTTAGAGGTATTCTGATCAACGTCCTGTTTTGACGACATTATGTCCTGAAGAGACAGCGCTGGTGACGTTTCAACTATCCTCCCTTTTGAAGAGTTTGATATTTTTCTTTTTTAAAAGCAGCGAAGACGACGCAGATCACAACAAACAGAAATAAAATTATGCATGTAAAAAATAATGATAATAATAACCAGCAGCAAATCAAAACAAAACGAAAAATAATATCTTATTTTTTATAATTTTTTTGTATAATTAAACGAGGCAGCGATGACTACGCAGATCACAACAAACAACAATAAAATTATGCATATGGAAAATATGGAAATCAGCAGCAAATCAAAACACAACGGAAAATAATAGCTTATTTGCCGAAACTTATTTTTGTTTATTTGTTTCTGTTGTTGTTTTCGCTTTCACTACTTGCTCTGCTTTTACTGACACTGAAATTATTATTTTTATTTTTGTTTTTTTTTTTTTATTATATTGCAGTTTTATTTAATTTTATTATAGATATTTTTTATATATTTTTTTTTGTCTTTTTAACCCTTGTTTCTTTTTAATTGGTAATTTATACAAGCGCGTCCATTCCCCTCTGAAATTTTCTGTCTTTCTTTCAATCCCAGGGTTATTAACTCCTTATGAAAATATGCCAATTTATAGTGAATAAATGAAAAAAAAAAGAAAGAGTGTTCTTAGAGAATTCAATTGGTCAAGTGACCCATAGTAAAATGATTAATGTACTAGTGGTCTTAGGCCTTTCCTTGTCCATTTGGTGTAACTAAATGTGGCCCGCAATTTGACTGAGAAGTTTATGATTGTCAAGTTGGAACAAAATATTTCAAGGGTTCTTTCGAAGGATTTGTGTGTTGCATCGAGGCCTCTTTTTAAGTTTTGGTGGCCTAAAGAATATATTTAGTTGTTGTTTGAGATTTATTTACGATTGATTATTCGTGAGTACAAGCTGCGAGTTGTCGTTACACTGCTAGAAGATCAAGAGGCCAAGGAAGTCAGTGTGAGTAGAGTGAGTGAGAAAGTGAGAATAATAATGGAAAAAGGAAAGTTACTAAAACAAATTACTTGGACTTAAGATATTTTGATTTTTAGTTATATTTTATTAGTACATTTTCATTGTCATTTTAATATAAATATTTGTACAAGTATTTTTTTGTGTTGTGAATAGTTAATATGATTATCCATAATATGTTCTTCGATTCAATGTTTCCTGAGAATATCTTTCACTCCACATATACCGAACACTCTGTTTTAGTTCTTTATTTTTACATTTGTATCTATAAGCATCAGTTGGCAAAACAATGACTTGTATTTTTGCTCCATTGACAAATATTTTGAATTTTAAATCTCGTTTTGACTGTGACTATGTTTGACTTTTAGACAACTTTATGTAATTTGCACAAGAACAGAACTTTACCTGAATAGATTTTGATTTCATTTGTTTTGATTTTTTGGTCATTTGTCTATTTAATTCGTTTCTTTTAAATTCTAGATTCCTTATTGCTTTCGTCTGTTGATTGTGTGATGATATTCTATACATATGTGGGCCACTGATTGACATCTACAAATGGTCTACTTAAAACATAATTTCATAATGGAGTGTCATCGGTATAAAGAGTGTTCAGAACTTTTTTCTTTAGGAACTCCAACTTCCATATCCTGGAGCTAAGGTGCTTATCACAATTATAAGACACTTCGTTTTTTTATTAAATATCTGGTTAGGTGTTAAAGATAGAAATTCAAAAATAATTCTGGGTTATTGGCATTCAATTGTCAATTACTACCACCAATTTCTTTTTCTTATTTAGTAAATAATAATCAGAAAAATACAAAAAATGTAAAATTCCGTTTTTCTTCTTTTACATCTTAAAACAACAAAAAATTGTACTTCAACAGTATTTTTTACAAAAACAATAACACATCGAGTTCACCTCGGTTTTTCCCAACTTCAAAAATATGGGTTTTCATTGAATTTATAAGGTTGTGAAGCAAGGCTGGGTCAAGCTTGTTCAACTCAAGTAAAATCAATCTTTTTAGATCGGAAACATATTCGATTTTTTTTATTTTCAGCATAAACTCGACGTACTAATACTTCCCAAACATTTTCAAACGGGTTTAAGTCTGGCGAGCATGCCGGCCAGAAGTGCAGAAATGCCATTGTTCGGTGACTTTTGTGTATTGGAGCATTGTCATGCATAAAAACATACGGGTTAACCCTGTTTTCAGCCAAAAAAGGAATCAGGCTACTTTCAAGCACATTTATGTAGTCTGCGCTGTTCATTTTTGAGTTTGTTAATTTCAATTCGAGTGTACCACATTTAGTGAATGCGCCCCAGACCATTACTGACTCGACACCGAAGTGTATCTGAGAGAAAACAAGGGGTTCCAATAATAGGGAAACTCATCAGGTCCATCGAGATTGAATTTTTTTTCATCGGAAAAAAATACCTATTTAAAGAAATGACGTTAAGATCAATGCGAAAGTTGTAAAGTAAAATTGTCTTACTAAGTCCCAGCATGTGGCAAAGTTATTTTCCGCGAAACGGAGTCGTGCTTCTTTGTGGCGTTTCTGTAGCGCGGGCACCTTCTTAAAAATGGCTCTGACAATGTGCTCCGATGAATTTAATGTTCGCCAAACAGTCATAAGCGACATTTTTCTACTGCAAGAAGCAGCAAGTTGGGAGCCCGACACTGTGGAATTGCTCGTTTTATTTATTTTATACCTTTTTATCCCGTGCAGAAAGAAATGGTTTTCCATAATTTTCAATGTCTCTCAAAAAATTCGCAATTACTGTGCGACTACGACCAATTTTCCTTGAGATTTTGCTTACATTTAAGTTTGAACTTGAATAAGCCTTAATTAAGCCCTTTTCTTCTTTCGTTAAACACTTTTAACGTTTAAAAACACGTTTTCTGCTATCGAACTTAAAAACTCAATTGATTCTTTCACTTTCGATGCTCTTTTGAATAAGTGTCTTATAATTCTGATAAGGCTGCAGCTACGCAAAAATGCGAACATTCCAACTGAAACTAACGGTGCTATTCTAAAAACTGAAATTGTACTGCTTTTTTTCGGCTTATTCTTTGTACCTTCATTCACTTGTTTATTTATTTACAACATATAAATCACACAGATTTGGCGAGTAAAATTTTCAAAGTGTCTTATAATTGTGATAAGCACCTTATCTATTTAGACGTAAAATGTTTTAATTTAAGAAAGATTGAAGGCGACTTTTATCTTTATTTTCACTTTGCATTTCATCTTATGAATACAGGTAAGTTTTTCTGAACAATAACGTAACGTAACGTTTTAATAATCAAGTTTTTTAAGTAAAAAAGTATTGACAAAGTTAAGTTTTTTTTTTTTTTTTTTTGTTTTTCAATAAAGGACATCATGAACTTATTTGCATACTATGGAGATTTTGATATTTTTAAGTCTAAAACCAACCTTAGTTTAAATAATCCGGCTACAGGAACATTATTAAAATTATATTACGTATACGCAATGAGGGATGAGTAAGTAAAAAGTATTGACAAATTCAATTTTATTTCTTTTTTCAATAGATTGCTCCAAGAAGTATTTATGGAAATCAAAAATCTTAAGTTTAAAAGTATAAATAGCTTATATAATCAGTTTAAAAAAATTATTATTATTCAAACTAATAAATTGTAACGCAAACGCAATGAGTGAATTAAGTGCAAAAGTTATATGCCATCTATTTGTCTTTGTAACTTCAATTCAAAGGAAACAGAACTAAGGAACAGTTCTTGACAATTGAGAGCCATAAAAGTCTTGCTACTTGTCTTAAGTGTTCATGGAAAGCACTTAGGATAAAACATCACTTATGGCAAAACATCACACATTAAGAAAACAAAAGCACTTCAGTTTAATTATGAAAATTGTCGGAAGATAATAAATAGTAAATCACTTTAATAAATCAGTAATTAGTCAACTAAAGTACAATATTTATATGATAAATTTAAATTCTGTGAAATTCCCCCTCTAACGGACTCCCCAACAGCAAAGACTGTTCTACAACAAATTCATTTTCAGCACACTGGGTTCCTTTTTCAAAATTTTTCATATATGTACTTGAACTTATTTTGAGTGAACTCCTTTATAGGAAATTTAATAGTTTTTTGAAATGAAATAACACCTTTTTAATATTGGAATATCTGTTATGGTGGAAAGCAGTTTCACTAGAATAGAGAAATTGAGATAACTTGCCTTTTTTGCAAAGCTAAAAATCCACAATACTTGAAAGGTCTTTGGTACATTGATGACCTCTTCATCCAACCCAAATCTCTTGCCGCCAAGGCACCTCATAATTTTTTAACATGGCAACTTAGTGTGGACCTGTGCATTGTCGTGGTGGAATAGACCTTTTTCTTCACCACATGCTAATTGTTTATACTTCAGAGCAAAGTCGAATCTGTCAAAAAAAACTCTGAATAATATTCGCCAGTTATGGTTTTATCCTTTGCATGTTAATGGATGAGAATAACACAGCGTGCATCTCAAAGAAACCGACAGAACCACGTTTCTTTGGGGTACAATTACTCTGAAGTCCACTGCTGCGATTTTTCCATGGTCTCTAGTGTGTCATGATGGATCCATGTTTCGTCCACGTTTACGAAATGGCTGCTGAACAAGGTTGAACATCGCCAAATACACCTTCCAAGTGTCTATGCGGTTATATTTATGGTCGAGTGTGAGCAATCGCGGCAGCCATCATGCGAATAGATTTTCCATGTCCAAATAACATGCAATGTACCAACTCATTTGAGATGCCTGCAGCTGCTTCTTCACTTCACATACTTTTATTCTTTGAACATCCAATATCATCATATCAATGGATTTTATCGAGGGTTGTCTGGCATGATGACCTCATAATTGGGCGTCACTTGTGCTGATACGACTACATTTGAATTCAGTAAACTGCATCTTAACCATTGAAATTGATGGTATAGAGCCGCCATAGTGTTTATCAAGCTTTTCCTTAATATCCGCAATGGTTTTTATATACGCAAAATAATGCATAATGAGAATATGAAATTCTTTCTTTATTCCATAGTCACGTGGTTGTTTCCTTTCATAGGCTGTCTAACATGAAGCAGTTTGTTCAAAATTTGACAGTTATATATTATACTATTATTAGATGTTAGTCTATTGAAAAAAGGATTGTTGTTGTCTTAGTAAAGTTAAATAAAAAAAAAAAAAAAAAAGCTATCTTTTTCCGCCCAAGTATGCCATCGTCATTATGGGATGTTGAGGCAAATTTTCTAATCAGAAGTAAATCTATCATTGCCAATTTTATTACTTCCTTTCATAAAATAATTAAAGCTTTTAAAGATATGCAATATCAAATAATGACACAATGTCGCAAAAATGCAGGTTTGCAAAAGTTGGTGATGGTTGAATTCTTCTGACTATGAGAGCATTTGCCTATGCCTCTGGCAGCATTGTCAAACATTCAAAAAGATGATGATTTGATTGAATGTTATCTATTAAAATTACCATTGGACATTTAAACATTAAATATCACAAACTTGAAATCTATTTGTTAAGTACAGAATGTGATATTTTTTTTTAATTGCCAGACAGTATTTTATTGTACTTTTGTTGAGGAGATTTGTAGCTAATTTGTTTTAATGCCTACTCAGTCTTTCCAAGTACTTTTTTGTCAATTTAATTATTTTTTGCCTTGCAAAAGAAATGTTGAGGTCTTTATGTATTTGGTAAACACCTACAATCTAATGTGCTTTAATAATATTTTGTAACATATTTTCATTTAAAATTTAAATTTGAACAAGTAATTTTGTACATGAAGAAGTCGCAAAGAAAAGTTAATTTTGAAACATTTGGTTTATGTTTACTTTTAATAGATCAATTAATGAAATTTTTGGAAAGTTTCTTTATAAAATGTTGCTGTGTTCCTTTCAAATAGGAATTCAACAATGCAAAACTGATGACAGGAAGATAACATAGTTTCAGGTGAAACGAATATAGCAGATTAACTTACTAGTCTTGTCTGGTGGCAATAGACAAGTATGTAAGTACTGTGTAGGAAGAGTTTACCATTAAAAGATTTGAATTGTTTGAATGATACTTGATATTGTTATTATTATTAATAGTAAAACTTCAAAATTTATTAACAACCCTAATTAGATCCTTGAGAACTCCTCCGTAGACGGTAATAGGCTTACCGGCAAAACATTTCAATTTTGAAGTGATATTAAAACTTATTATTATTATTGTTATTAATAATGATAAATCACATCTCATATATATATATATATATATATATACAATATATATTTCTGTACGTCAGAGATATACCACCTACATCATTTGTTTATTTCAATTTTATTGAAAATTATTCTATTCATTAGTTGGTATTTTGTGTTTTGTACCTTTGTCTCTTACTACATTTATTTTCTTTTAGTTTCGTTCTCTCTTTCTCTTCATATTCCACTTCTAAGTATCTATTTGTTTCACTCTTATACATTTATTATCCAGTTTACTTTTGTTTATTTCATATAACACAATAAAGTTAAACCGAAATCGCAGCAACAGTTTACCGCCTTCACTATTTGCTGCATGCATATAAACGCATTTGAAATCATTCATTCGTTCACTCACTCACTCACTTAAATACCCAATCACTCACTCATTCACGCACGCAAGCATGCATTCACCCACGCATTTCCAAAATGCACGAATGCAGGCCGGCAGCGAACGGACTAGCGATCATAGGCGCTTGCATTAAAATCACCATAGACGACAAACGTGTATGACCAATTTGCTTATGATTTGAAGTTAATTTGGTGTCTATGGCGGCATTGTAAAATATGATGATTATAATAATGAATTTCGTCTAATTTTATACACATTTAATTAAAAAAAAATTGTGCGTGTGCCATCGTACATGTGATAAAAGTGAAACTTCTTGAAAACAGACAGAGACAGAGAGAGAGAGAGAGAGAGAGAGAACTCAGCTCAAAGTCTGTCAGTTTGTCTGTCCATGTAGTCTCTTTTTGGAGACTTTTCCGGTGGATTTTTCAAAAATTATATTATTTATTGGTGATATGGCAATAGAAATATACATTCTGTGAAAATTTCGAGTCTCTGCCTAGTGCATTTCTTGAGATAGAAAGCCACCATATTCATGACAATTTGTATTTTTTCACTCAAATTTTTAGAAAAAATTTTTGCCCAAAAATATGCATTAAAAAGGAAAAAAAAAAAAAACAAAACAAAGCAATTGAATTGAAATGGCAATGATGGCATTCTATCATTTCTATTCACAGCCTCAAAATATTCTGCTTCATAAACTGAATTTTACTATAATTTATTGAAGAAAAATATATTGTATATTACTAATAATTTTCCATAGCTTTTCATTTTGTGATTTAGTGAAGAGTGGATGATGATGAAAATTAATGATAAGCAGATATTGGATGAAATGGTTTTGAAGTGGTGTGTCGTCGCCACACCGCAATCATGCAAATTGGTCAACCATTTTGGCCATCTATGTCAGCCTGAAGTAACGCCCTCTTGTGTGAGCTTTTCTTTTTCTCATTCTATCTTATCATTCTAATTAACATAGTCTCTTTCCCACTTATTTTATTATGGCTATTTTTCTTTTTGTTTCAGTTGTAGTTCTTTGTAACGGTTTCGTCGTTTTTAAATGTCAATGTTTTTTTTTTTTTTCCATATATGTTACACTAACAAGAGTGTAACAACAACAAATGAAGTCCACAATGTCTAAATGATGAAAACTAAAGGACTAATAGGAAAGAAGGATAAGACAATAAGTACAAAAATATACATATGTATGTATATAAAGTCCAACTAGAAAAAATACAATACTATCAGTTAACGAACGAGGTATCGTGTACCATATTTTGTATTAGTGTGTGTACGAATTAAGAAGCATCACGAAACGAAGCAATTCGTAATGAACCGAAAGGAAACGAAATAAAATACGAAGTTGCATACAGCACCTAGGGACATGTAAAACATGAAAGGAATTGTAAACGAATGGAAACTAAGTGGGTGCAACAGAGGCAAGGTGACGCTTAACAGGCAGCAAAGATAAGGGAATTCGTGGGTGAATTAATCAACAATAAAATGACCAATCGAAACATTTCTAATAATGCAGTGCAAGGTTAGTAAGGAAGAAGGTAAGAATTTCAGTTGTTCATTGTCACAGCAATGTCATTTACTGCCTACAACTGAATTTTATACGAAGAATTGTAAATTGTTTCACTGAAATTTCAGGTCAATTTATTAGAAATTATAGCGCTAATTCCTGTCTATGGATGACTTACAGTTCTAGGCTTTGTATTTATTATAAAGTGGTGTACAAATGATGACACTTATAGATCTAATAATAGATGAATTAACATATAAGTTAAAATTTTCAAAACTTAAGTCTCTTGTTGTCCAAAACACAAGAAAAAAGAATTTCCAATTTTCGAAAAAAAAAAAAAACCACCAAGAATATGAGGATTTTCATCAATGGGAGTCTATTTGTTAATTGGGTACAGTGGTGGTGAGTGGTTAATTGTATGCCTCTTTTAACCTTTATAATGTATGAATTCGGGAATTTAAATACTAAACAAAGATCCATTTTGGTTCAGACATTTGCAGAAAATTTTATTCTATTAATTTTCATCATCAACATGTGTATATCATTTTTCTGTATTGAATCCAATCCCCCAAGCCTATTGGATAAATATTGAGGTTCAACTGAAAGTTAGCAAATTCTTTTACAAACAACCCACGTACACGAAGTGAGGACTCTACGAATGAGAAAGCAAGCAACGAATGATGAGCAAGCGAACGAACGAATGATCAAATGAACTAACGAACGAATGAAGGAACGAAGGAATCAACTTAAAACGACTAACAGTATCGTACGGGAAAATTTTATTATTTTGGGATGGCCTGCGATTATGTATGCTTGTATGCGTGCGTGTAAGCGAGTATGCGTGTGTATTTGTATGTTAGTGGGGATAACTTCGGCACTGTTGCGTCTATCAACAGAAACAGAAAAACAACCACAACACCAACAACGCCATCAAATACTAAGAGCAGCAGTATTAATGTTGAAAAATGAATGTACGTTAGTATTTGTGCGTCGTTTATATCTGTGTGTGTGTGTATGTGTGTAGATACAAAAAACTTCCAAACATTCGTAGATTCTTCTTCTTGTGCTGCTGTTGCTTCTGCTGCTGCTGCTGCTGCTGGTTCTGCTGTTGTTGCTGCTGCTGCTGCTGCTGCTGTGTCTTCTTTTTTAGCTATTTGCACTTTCACAATCATTTGGCTTTTTGTACTCGCAGGACTCGCACACAAAACACAGGACTACTACTCGCTCAACAAACCATAAAATCGTCTATAAACAGAACCGAACTGAATCACAACAACACAACAAGTTCGCTCATCTGAAAAGCAACATATAAATCTACTACGACTGTGTAGTAAGCGATTCATTCCTTCGAAGCACAACACAACGTCAACATCAACATCAACATCAACAACTGTGAAATAATTAAGTCGAATCAGCACTCAAGGATCGAAGCGAGTCAACTCGAGTGGAGTACAGTATACAGTGCAGTAAAGTACATTGGAGTTCAACAAAGTTGAGGTTGGTTGGAGTTAAATAAAATTAACTCGAAATTAATAGCAACATTATCAACATCAAAAACATTTAAATGATACAAAAAAAAAAAATGATCTAAGATCAGAACATCATCATCTGCTCTTAACTAAAATTGAGTTGTAAAGATTTCTTTTTTTTTAAAGTTGTTAATACTAAAAATTAATAACTAAAAGAATTGATGATGAATATTGATGATGATAATGATGACGATAATTAAAAGACAATAAAAATATAAAAATAATTTCCAAATTTCCAAAATTGAATACTAAAAATAATACAAAAGTATTCAAAAACTTAATTTTTAAAATTAAAAACAAAAAAAAAAAAAAACAAAAATATTAAGCGAGTCGGCGAGTCAAAAAGTTGATTTTTTTTTCTTGTTGATCAATACAATAAAAATTAAAATTGAATTCAAAACAAATATTTGATATATAAAAAAACAAAAAACACTTTCAAAATTGTAAAAAAAAACACATTTTTTTTGCTTGTGATTTTTTTTTTTTTTTGCAAATTGAAGTGAATTTTTTTTTTGTTTTTTTTTTAGTTGTGCAAAAGTTTAAGAAAGAAAGAAAGAAAAAACCAGAATACAAATCGAATTAAAAATACAAAAAAAAAAAAACACAACAAAAAAATATTATAAATTTTTTTTTTTTTTAAATTACAATTTCAAAATCAACAACAGCATCAGCAGCAACAACAACAACAACAGCAACAACAACAACAAAGGCAAATCGCATTAACATCAACAGTAAAAACAGTTAAGAATAATAAGAAGAAGTAAAAAGCATAACGAACGAAGCTTTTCTCTAAGGACAAATCAAGTCTAAGCGAAGGAGCAACAGGACACTAAAAAAGAACGATAAACAACAGAAACACACACACAGAGAGAGAGAGAGAGATAGAGATAGAGAGAGAGAGAGAGAGAGACACGCACGAAGAATCAACGCAGTCAGACAGAAAGAAAGTCATCGTCTAGAAAACATCGCACAATCTTAAAAAAGATAACATCCAAAAAAGGCGATTTCTTTTTCATTCATTCTAAAAAAAACGAGTAAGAAAGAAAGAAAGAAGGAAGCAAGCGCAACAGGACAAAATCAAAGTTAAGCAACGAAAGATTGTCAAGTAAGTAAATCATTTTAAATTATGATTTATTAAGTATTTTGAAATGAAAGAAACCATAAAAGGTAATAATATCGTAAGACAATAAGAATTTATTCATTCATTTATTCATCCATTTACTACATTTAGTATGGATGAAATAAAGAAAAATGAAGAAAAATTATGTTGTTGTACTTGTATTGAAACATTTTTTGTGTAGGATTTTGGCTTTATTTTTGGCATTTGTTTGTACTAAAGAAAGTAAAAGTAAAAACATCAAATGATTTGCAAACAAACAAACAAACATATGTACAAACACATTTGTATCTACATAGATAATATAACATAACATAACATAACATAATCATCATCATCATTATTATTATCATAATCATCATCATCATGCATGCACCTTCATATTGTATCTATTAATGTATGTATCTATCTATGTACATTACATAGTGTAAGTATGAGTGTGTGTGTGTGTGTGTGTGTGTGTGTGTGGAAGTGTATAAGTATGTGTGAACAAACTATTGTAATTACTATTTTCCATTAGTCGTAATCGTTGAGCGCAACAAGCGACAAAAATGACGAGGACAAATAACAAATGAAGACGCGACGCCATGTGCCAACATCATCATAATAACGATTTCGATGATAGTGATGATCATGATGATGATGATGATGATGATTAGGATGATGATTAGGATGATGATTAGGATGATGATGATGTTGATTAGGATGATGATGATGGAAATAAAGGTCGCACAGGTAAGACGGCGGCGGACAACAACAAATGCAAAGCGTGAAATATATTTCTCTTTTCATACATTTTTGGGTAAAAAAAAAAAAAAAAATTAAAAAAAAAAAAAAAACAAAAGCTAGCAATCGCAAACCTTCTGCATATGGGGACATTGTTTGTTGCCTCACTATGTTTCTCACTATGGTTGTCACTATGTTTCTCACTATGGTTTTCACTATGGTTTTCTCTGTATAGTGTTTGAGCGTGAAGATATTTGAAGGTGTGAAATTCCAACGCGACAAGGCTCTCATACATTTTTCTTTTTGTTTGTTTGTTTGTTTATTGTTTTGAATGTGTCGCTTTGAGTCATAAATGTGTTTCACATTTTCCATATTCCCCTTCCATATAATTTTCCATATTTCTGCTTCTCTGTTCTCTGTTCTCTGTTCTCTTCACTTCAGTCCACTCCTCTTCTTTGCTCTGAAATGTAGCAACTTAGTATTCTTCTACCTTTAGCTTTATTTTTTTGCATTCACATTTGTTTCATTTTTTTTTTTTTTGTGTTACACATTTTCTTTTTTCCCTTACTTTTCTTTGTCATTTTTACATTTGCTTATGTTTTTTTTTTTTTTTTTTGTTTTGTATTTCGATTTCGGCTTTCACTTGGATTCAGTTGGGCGGCTTAGTTAAGATACACAAAACAAAACAAAAAAAATAAAAAACAGACGGAAATATGCACGATTGACTTTGTTCACTGATGTTTGACAAAAATAATAAATAACTCATATGATGATGATGATGATTATCCTTGAAATAATCTTCTTTCCTGACAAAAAATATAATATTGTCTAAACACATAAAATCATTTTGACTTATTTGATTTGTAAGATTATTTAAAAAAATCATATTGAATTGAAATTTAATAATCAAGGATCATGGCATCGAAAGCATCTTAGTCTATGGTCTGATCTAACTAATATAGATTAATAAGAAAAATGCTTGCAGTTCTATCTATCAATTATTAAATGTATTAAGTTTTAGATTCAGTGATTGATTGATTGATTGATTGATTTCAAAGTCAAAAACAATTTGCAATAAACATGTAACATAAGAACGTCTTACATCTCCAAATGATATTGACTTGTCCAATATGCATATTGTTATTTCAAAAGTTTTCTGCGATATGCAAAACTTTTTCTCAAGAAAATTTAAATAATCTCAAAGGTTTTCAAATCATGTTCATTAAAAATATAGATTATTTATTTTACGCTTATTACATTCATGACAGTATCTGATTTCCTGACACTGACACTGACACTGACACTTAAAAGTTTCTCCCTCAAAATAATAAATGATAATTTTGCTTATGGAGATGTACAATATTTTACTTTTGGTTTTAAAATAAATTCATATGAGGGTAACAGAAATGAGTACAATTCCTTAGAAGCACCTTGTTTAGTTGTGAATTTATCACGCTTCAGTTTAGTTTTATTTAGTTTATCTTTTGTGATCTAACAGATGCCAGCAGTAAAGGATTTCGACTTTGACTTGGGAATCGAGAGAGAAGTAGAGTATAGTAGAGTAAAGTAGTTTCCTTTCAGTTTAATATAATTCACTTTTATTTAGGTTTTCCGTCAAGTGCCAGCAGTCTAAATTATGGCTTCCATTGAATCTTCCGTTCGACATTCCGCCAATTAACATTGGCCTCATAGTATATCGCATAAACTTTATTCAATTTCATAGGAATTTTTGTAACTGACACTGACTGATAAATTCACCGTATTTCTTTAGTTGACAGATTGCAATTTGTATAAATTTACTTATAAATATTTACAAAAATACACATAGCATTTTTTAGGTGATGAGCAGAAAAAGTTTAATGAAAATAAAATATTTTGGAAATTAAAACAAAAAACAAAAAAAATTCTAATTAAATTAAAAAGTTTGTTGAACTATTTTTCTATTTTTTCTTTAATGAATTCCATTCAATTTTATATTGTTTTAATTTATTTTTTTTTTTTTTTTTTTTGGAAATTTACGGAAATATATGATGAATATGAGATGAGAAGGTTTATCAAACTTATGATTTTCTGAAGAATTTTTAATTTGATTTCAAAATTGATGGAAATTCGAGCAAAAAATTATATTTGAAATCTTATTGTTTAAATTCTGAAGTATAAAAATTAAGAAGTGTATAACTTCAGATCTTTATGAGTTGTAGACACCATCACTTGCATATGTGATCAAGGAAACACTTGACTTTCAATATTCTATATTTCTTACCTACTTTTGTTTAAGAGACACTCAAATAAAAATATATATAGAAAATCAAGCTACGTCTGATTGTTTTAACGAGCGAGAGATCAAGTATTGAAAGACATTCGACCAATTTAGCCAAAACCAAGTGAGGGAATGAAATTAAAAGAATATTATTGCAAATTTTTACACTCACTTTCTATCGGTATCTTTCGCCAGTGGTGGGTGGGTGGCGATTGAATAGCTCTGCACTTTAAAATATATTTTTATTTTAAGACATTTCGAACAAACAAAAAAAAAAAAAGCAAAATAACTAAAAATGACGAGCTCATTAGAGTTTCATTTTGTTTTTTCTGCCGGAAATTCCTGGAATTTTAAATTAAGTTAAATGGAAATCATACTAAGCTACTACCTTCATGTTATTAGAATTTCGTTCTTTTGTTTTCCATAAAAAATTCATGGAAATACTAAAATGTTGATGAAAATTTACAATTATGAGAATTAATATTAGCTGACATTTTGCTTGTACGAGTATGTACTACTTCTGAAGAATAACTTATTCCATAGATACAATTTTATTTATTTTTTTTTTTTTTGTTATCTTCCTATTATTTTTCGAAGAAGAGTCTTTCTTTCTTTTATAATTTTTTTTTTTTTTTCCTTATTTATTGAATCTTCACTTGTTTTCCTTAGAGATTAGCAATGTTATTTAAAATCTTAATCATACCATAATTGAAGTTGGTAATTGGTAGATCATTTCTTTTAAGTAAGTCGTGTCGTGTTTCATGTTGATTCTTTCGTTTTTCACTGTTGGCATTGTGTCTTAAGGTCAATAGTATTTGCTTGGTTTTAATAAATCATCCTTGAATTATGTCCCCATAGCTTCTTAAACTTCTTCAATTTGTAGAAAATTTAATTCTTAAACATAAGGATAACATTTCTTACTTTATCATTAAAGATTTCCTTTTCGAAAAATATTATGATTTTTTTAATCAAGATTACCAACTGATTTGGACTATATAAAATTTATTGTTTTCAAGAAAGAAATTTTGTTCTGTCACCTTTTTTAGAGTTGCGGGCCCAATGATTACCAAACGTCCGTTTTCATATATCATCATATATCATGAACCGTATTAGGTAGAGAATTGAAATTTTCACAAAATATGTAGTTCTCTCCGGGAAATAGCAACCTCCATAGAAGAAAGATTTTGTTTTGTATGGGAGCTACACGATCCAGTCACTCCAAGACCTTGAAATTTGATTGCTTTCTGGCTATACATCAGAAACTTATAGTGTCAAGATTTCAGTTTCATCGGACCACTAGGCCGGCGGGTATCTTCCATAGAAACCCTCATTAAAATTCAGGTTTTTATTAGAAAAACTTTTTTGTTTTATTATTTGTCATATCAAATTGAAAATTAAACACTATAAGTTTTTACTATATGCTTGATATATATGTGAGAATCAGCCAAATTGGACTTCTAGGGAGGGTTCCTTCCATACAAACCTCAATCTGATACGAAACCCGATTTTCTGAAGTAAAGTCAATTTGTCTTGCGTCTGATCATGTCAGTCAGTGTATGTTTCGCAAGTATCGTAACGTATCGGCTTCTGTTTGCTTATGAAATTTACCGCTCCTGCTAACAATTAATAGAGTTGCAACAGAATTATTATTAGAAGAACATCTAGTGGTCAAATCGAAATTGTTGTTGATGTGTGATTGCTTGGAACCTTTTGTTGTTGTTACTTTTGTCAACTCAATCATATGAACGCTTTGTTGTTGTTGTTGTTGTTGTTACTGCCAATTACCTTGTGCTCGCTCTGTTGTATGTATTTTGTATGTTTATAACTTTAGAATTGAAGACTTAGACATAAATAAGCTGCTTTCTACCGTTATAATTATGAATTAAGCTGAGCTTAAAATGATGAAAACTAATTAGCAAATGCCATAAGAGAGAGTTTTTTTGAGATAAACTAAATGAACAATATACACAGTGCAGTAATACAGATTATTTATTGAGATTCTGGTTGAGATTTTTTTTTTTTTTTGAAAATAAACATTGAAAAGTCCACTTAAAAAGGATTAGAGAACATTTCAATCCTATGGACCAGCGAATAAATTTTCATAAAAATATTTGTTTCTTTTCTTTCTCATTTCTTGTTCAATCATTCTTATTATATTTTATCAACCCATTACAAGTAAAATAGAAAAGCAACAGGATCTGCTACTATAGAATTATTGCCATTTGGGTTTGGCTGTTGTCATGTCGATATCCGATTTGTGTGATGTTTCTCAGTCAGTGTCCACAAATGAATGAAATTGCTTACCATACTTTACAAACATAAAGAAATTTCAATTCAATTATGAATGTTATGAACCTTTGCTCAAGTCCAATTTTAAATGAGCTTAGGAATAAATTTCAATTGAAAGGAAATTATAATAAGCTTAGCATACTTTTGTGAGATGAAATCAAACAAAAAAAAAAAAAAAATACAAAAATACAAAAATGTGATTCATTAAAGACATTTTTTTACTGTAGAGTTTTATTTATTTATTTATTTTTTTTTTTAATAAGAATAAAATATGTAATAAATAAAAAAAAATATATATTTTCTTTTCCTACAATTTTGCAATCAATCGATTCAATCAATAGTTGGATGTTCATAGCAACAGATGTTTATACTTATATTGATAAATATATTGTATAGTATGAAATTGTTGTAAATTTATTATTATTCAATGATTATTGTGAAGCCGGCAGATATCAATCCATAGTCAATGATTTCATATTCATAAATCTATGAATTGAATGGAATGGAAATGAATCTTTATTCAAATAATTTGAAATGAGATTTCGAAATGAAATTTAATTTATTAACTTTCTTTATTTCAATGTCATAACTGACAAGGGTGAATCCCTTCAAATTAAATATTTTTTAGTTTATTTGTTGTTCGAGTCATTCATTTATTAATTGTTTTTTATTCCAACCAACAACATAAAGAAGATCATATGTCTTCACAAGGGAAATACAATAAAAAAGAAGAATATTTCAATCAGCTAAATTTCTAGAACATGAATTGTTTATATTGTATTTGCAACCAACTCATTTGAACAGAATTCTAAAAATAGTTTGATATCTTTCTCTTATTAGAAGTGTGCTTGCTTGCTTTATTTTTCATAGTTGAGAATAAATGTTTGCATATTTTAAGGCGTTGCTAATAAAGGAACAAATAAACGAATTGAAAATGTTATTCTATTCATTTAAACAAACTAACAAACAAACAAGCAAAAATTTTATTGCCAACGATTCTATTATGTCGAGTCAGTAAAATTCAGTTCTGTGCATTTCAGATTGGTTCAGATTTTCCATTTAAAGAATTTAAAACTTTCTATATCCTCACACTCATGGACTCTTTCTTACATTCATATAACCTACATAGATACACACAGGCAGACAAAAAAGTCAGGCAAGAGGAAAGACAAACAGACAGACAGATAGACAGACAGACAGACAGAGAGGCGGACACATATACTACTTAGGCATAAAGTTGCGCGTGGACGCTTGCCTCATTATGATGGAAAATTGATAATTCATCAGAATATTACGCCCCAGGGATAATGACAATGCTGCTACTGTCGATGATGATGACGATGATGCTTGGATGATTTGTGGGGCATTTAAGTCGATTATGTTAAAAAGGAAAAATAAATGTTGTTATATGCAACACTCAAACGACATTGGAATCGATGCAACAAATAATGCGTAGAAAATCGATTTTCAATTTGAGTTGCAAATAAATCGTCACCATAGTCGTCTGTCTACTGTCAGCTGTCAGTTTGCACAGTGTTCTCAAGGGCGAAAATTCAATATAGATTCATCCAATGATGAACGAATGAACGATAAAATGTTGGTCTAGGCCAGCTGCCATTAATGGGTGGAACACACAAAAATATTGTAATTCTGAAATACCATGGAATCAAGTAAAGAAAATTTCACATTTAATCTTTAAATAAATATTTCGCCAAGACCATCACCATCACCATCACCATCAACATCACTACTTTCTTTTTCACGTCCGTCACGATGTTCATGTCCATCCAAATTCTTGCTGTTTCTTTTGCAAGACCCTTCACAATGGTAATTTTATTTTATTTCATCTCATCATTATCCTCTCTATCACTACTCATAGTGTGGAATTTTCGATTGTGATTTGCTATCAGCCTAAATATTTAAACATATGCCTTCCTGTGCCTGCCTAAATGTCCATCAGTTTGAAATCCTTGAACTAACTACCAATCGAACTCATGTACGTTTAAGAAAGTGTACAATCCCAATCTATCTAATCATTTTGTTTGTTGGTTGGATGGTTAGAAGATTGGATGGTTGAATGGTTGCTTGCTTGCTTGCTTGGTTGCTTGGTTGCTTGGTTGTTGAGAAGAGTTTTTAATCATGTTACTTTGTTGTAAACTTAAAAATTCCTGAAATCGCAGAAAACTTTGTGCTAACGAAGAAAGAAGAAGAGGAGAAAGAGGTGAAAGAAACCTTATCAGATGCAGTTTTAAAAGTTTATGCTTCTTCGTCTTCTCCTCTTTTAAACTTCATGTGAATTCTTCATTCATTGTTGTAGTAAACTTTAGTAAAATAAACTAAATAAAATGATAGAAAATGTTCAATAATAAATGAGTAAGAAAAGGGTTTGCCAATGGGGAATCACTGAGAAACATTGTAGAAATTATGCATCGCTAGCTGAAGCAATTGTTGTTGTTGTTGTAGGATACTTAGGTGCGTGCATACATAGCAATTTTATGTCCGTCAACTTATATTAATGATGAACATGACGATGACGATGACGATGACGATGATGATGATGATGATGATAATGCCGATGATGATGTGCATGAGTGGGGATGATAGATAGGAAAAAGATGAAAGTTAAAATTAAAAAGGGTATTGAAAATTAATTGAAAAGCCATTGCACGCCCACAAAGTAATTAAGTAAAGTTTGCGCAAAATGAAAATCTGCAGAAAGTGTGAAAAAATAATAAAATGTTGTTGTTGAACAGAAAGTAGTGAGATGAGATGATCATCATCATCATCATTGGTGGTGGTCAGTCAGGTAAGAAATGGTAAATAGAGTATGATGCATTGCAAGGATGATGGTAACTAAAAGCAAACGAAACTAAGTCAATCAATGATAGATGAATATACATAGGATAAAGTAGAATCTAATAGAGGAATGTCGGTAACTAAACTAAACTAAAGTAAAGTAAAGTAAACTAGATGCATTTAAGCTGATTTGCAACCATCAGCTGAAGTTAATTATAAACAAAAAAAAAAAAAAACAAAAAAAAAGAAATGAAAAAGCAAACCAAAGAACGAAAGAGTAAGAATTTTCAAGTGAGCACAAAATCACTAGAGGATACTCATGGTCAATTCATGGTCAGGTAGTCAGAATGATGCTGATCCAGTTCAGTTCAGATTTGTTAAGTTTTTTGTTGCTCTCTTTTCTGCAACCAATAGCAACCATTGCCTTTGATAGTTTTCACACGCCGCCAAAATACTTGTACATAAACAAGAAGAAAAATATGAAAAAAAAAAAAAACTGGAGAGGATTAGAAAAAAGCACAAGGATAAAAGAAGAATACATACACGCAGCACTATACCATAAAAGTGAATTCAGCAGGCTAAGACTAAGACTAGAGAGAGAGAGAGAGAGAGAGAGTAGGAGTAGGAGTAGAGATGATAAAACGAAGATGCAGCTGGCACTGACGAAGAAGAACATAAGTTTATTTTCCTTTTAATACTATTTTTCCCAATCTCTTTTCCTATAAATTTCTTGACTACTTCTTTCGTTCTTGTATTCCTGTGATTTTTTTTTTTTTTATGCATACTTAAAACGAGAAGTTTATGACAACAATTCGCTGTATTTAATTTTGTTTTTGGTTCGTTTTGGTTGAGCATAGAATAGCTTCACTCTACTTGGGTTGGGTTGGGTTGGGTTGGGTTGGGTTGTTATGAGTTGACTTGGCTTAGGTTTGGTCTTGGTCTTGGCCTTGCCTTTGAATAGCTTTCAATGGCATTGGTTTTGAAATTTATAAATACAATGCTGAAAATATAATAGAACAACAACAACACCAACAACAATAAGGGTTACTAAGGCAACCAAATTGAAAGTGGCTCCTGATGCGGCGGCTGCTTCTTCATTCATTCATTCTACTAAGTATATGAATGAGTATGGGAAACGAGTGAGTGAGTGAGTGAGTGAGTTTAGATGCTCAACTATGTATCTAAAGACAGATAATCTATGTACAAAGTATATAAATTTTCCTGTAGATTGATGTATTGATGTATGTATGTATGTATGTAGTGTGTATTGACTGTAAAATCTTTGGTTGTTGGATTATTTTTTAATGATTGCAAATGAAGCACAAACCCCGTTGAACCACCCCCTAACCATTCGCAAGCAACGGCAATAAATGTGATGTTTTTTGATCTATCGCCCTCTTTCTCTATCATTATCATTGACAAGGACTATACGTTTTCATTCTGGTAAGTAATAGTAGTGGTGGTCGTAGTAGTAGATGTAAATGTAGTATTTTCCGCTAATAATTTGTTGGCCTCGGGGTTGAAAATTTCATATCATTAAGGAAAAACAGTTGCTATGGGTACCAATATTAATGCCAATGGATTCTGATAATTGTAACAACAATGAAGAATAAAAACACAATTTTTTTTTGTGAGTTAATTAAGAAGTTTAATGCAAAAATATGTATAATGATGAAATTGAGAACTTGCACACGAAATTCTTTTCAAAACAAAACAAAACAAAGCAAAACAAAACAAAATGTGCAGAAAAATTAGTTGGGGAAAATTCTAGGAACGAAACTGAGAAACTGAAAAAATGTTGTGAGTTTAAATTAATGAATGTGAAATATGAAGAATTTCTCATAGTTCTACACTTGTATTAATTAATATGAAATGAAAAACTTTTAATTTCTGTTCCCTGTTCCCTGTTCTCTGTTCTCTGTTCTCTGTTCGTTTATATATCTAATTTCCTTCAGTTTGAATTCTCTTGTCATTTATAAAAAAAAAAAAAAAAAAATTCTCTCATTTGTTGCATTGTGTTTTGTGCAGTCTTAAGTTTATGCATTTCAGTTTTATCTTTGAGGTGTTTAATTAAAACTAATAGAATTAGTCCAATGACTACAAACCACTTGAGATACAAATATAAACAGATAGACAGACAGGCAGGCAGGCGGACAAGTAAAAGCCATCACGATCAACACGCAAAAAAAAAAAAAAAAAAAACAGAAAACATGAAAAATATAACTAATGTGAAAGAAAGACAGCGAAGCAAAGAAAAGACATCCTGAGATCCACACACAAACAAACAAGACAAGCCATTTTTTCTGTTAGCATTGTTGATTTTAGCTTTGGCCAATTTTAAAAGCTACTACAATAAACAAACGTGCCACAACTCACACTTGTTCCATTGCACAATTCCATTCGTAATTCTGTTCCTTTCCTTTCCTTTTCCATTTCCATTTCATTCAATGTCCTTTCTCCCGCACCAACTGCTACCAACTCCTGCAGGCGTTTAATGAGTTCGTACTTTCGTTTGTTTCTTCGTTCTCGTCATCATGGTCATGGTATAAAGTTGGTTGGTAGATGTTGGGTGTGTTGGGATGTTCCACAATGGTAAAGAGCCAAGGACTGGTAGCCATTTCCATTAGTTGCCACTGTCGCGCCTTCATGACGAAAGAGTCATAAAAGCAAAAGTAAGCATAAAAAGTGTGAGAAACAAAAACAACAAAAATTACTGAAATACTGAAATAAAAAGAAATGTGCTTCAGGTTTATTTTACTGCATGGCAGTTTTCTTAGCTTTGTGTTCCAATTTTTCCCCTCTCTTCCTTTTAACCATTAGTTCGTTCGTTGATTTACTCACTCATTCGCTGTCGTTTACGCATTTTGCGTATTTTTATGCCAAATTAACTAAAATTCCATGGGTGTAATAGGGATGCATAGACCCAGACCCAGACCCAGACCCAGACCCAAACCCAGACCCAGACTCAAATCCACACTGAAACTCATTACTATTTGGTTTTGCAAAAGATTCAATAATAAAGTAAAGAAAGAAAATAAATGTAATGAATAAGAGGAGAAAGGATGAAAAAGAAAAGTAAAATTGAAGTAAGCATAAGAAATGTGTAAAAGGTTTAAGAAATGACCGTCATTAATAGCTGTAAAATGATAAAAAATTGGGCCAAGTGCGAGTCAGACTCGAACACGAAGGGTTCCGTACCAGATTGGGGTTTGTATGGGAGGTACTCCCCCTAGTGGTCCGATTTGACTGATTCCAACAAATGTCCCTCGCCTATATCAGAAACTTATAGTGTCTAAATTTCATGTAGATAGTCCAAAACACAAAAAAGTTTTTCGAATAAGAATCTTAATTTTAATAGTGGGTTTGTATGGGAGGTACCCTCCCTAGTGGTCCGATCAAACTGAAATTTTGGCAATATAAATTTTTGATGTATAACCACAAACCATCTAAATTTCAAGGTCATGGAATTACTGGGTTGTATAGCTTTAAGTTTTAGTATTTGCTGCTAATGCGCGGATAGAACTACACATTCTGCAAAAATTTCAACTCTCTAGCTATTGCGGTTTATGAGATGACAGACGGACGAACCGGCGGACAAAGAAGTCTCTGCAATAGGGTTCCTTGGCGTCCGCAACCCTAGAAATGAACTAGTCAAGGCAGTAACAGGAAGAAACGGAGGAGGATGATATGACAAGGTAAAAGGTTTACTACAATATAAATACGAGTACCTAAGAATGTCTGCATGCAAGTATCAATGTCTGTGCTTCTGCTGTTTGTGTTAAGTATTGTATTAAGTAACAGAACAAGAAGGTATGCAAGTTTTTTTTGTTGTTTTTTTTTTGTTAAAATTGATGAACATTAAAAATATTGCGGGTTCTTAAAAATTGTTCCGTATAACGAAAAACATACAAAACAAACAGAACAAAATCACTAAAATCGCATCGGCTTACTTACGGTTTCAAAGCGATTTATTGACAATTGTAAATTTGCTATAATTTACAGGAAATTATTGAATTGGAAATTAGTAATCAATAAAATCAAAATAAAGTACAAAAGTTGGCAAATTGGTGCGACTATTGGATACCCTTAGGTTTCAGTAAGATTTACTTACACCTAGATTAAATTTGATTTAGGAAGTGCGGCAACTAATCGCTGCGTTCAAGTCTTAAGACTATATGCACACCGGTTCACCTTAGCCACAATATCTTATCGGTTCTTTTGCATGAGTAGTGAGGCATGATAATCACAATTGAAAGTATAACATATAACAAATATTTATTCTTATTTAACACAGCCTACTAGGGACAATATCTCAATTTAATAGTATTGTAGTAGTCTCTTTGTTTAATTGGTATGAACTTAGTCAGTGTGACAAGGAGAATCGATTGAATCGATTGAATCGATTGCAAATTGAAATTCGGTACAGACATTGATTTATTAATTCATGCTGTAATCGAAGTGTGTAACTCAAAAGATGGCATCCACGACATCTACCTTTTAGGTTCTTTGATTTATAAATATTGATAATTGTGACACTCTGTCACATCACTTCCGTCCAAAATGAAAAGAGTTAAATAATAATCAATCATTGACCTTTTTTTTTTTTTTTGTAAGCACTACCCCGAAATGGATTCATATATTCCCATTGACAAATGGCATACACGAGAGTTATACGCTTTGGCTTTTGTGGTTGCTCATAGTGTGAACCAAAAGGACTGGCGCAACATAAGTCGTAGGGTTAAAAATATTTGCGAAATAGAAGGTCGCGAAAAAAAATGGTACTCAAGTCACAATTGTAAGCGACAATATTCACACTTACTTAGACTTGAAGCAGAGGAACAAAGAAAATCTGGAAATTATCGTAAGCCAACTGCGACACAAGTTTTAGATCGAGTGGATGATAAGCATATTAGTGAAATAAACGAATTGATTCGTGAGATAGATATGGAAGATTTAATAGACGATATGACTGATGCAAACATGTCCGTTGGACCTTAAGATAAGATTATGCAGTATCAGTCAGTTAAAACGAGGGGCACTACAAAAGTTTTGCAATGGGAAGTTTATACACATTGTTTGAATTTAAATTTTGATTTATTGTTTTTCAAAGTATTTTCCATGCAGATCAATACACTTTTACATACGCTTAAATCAATTTTCGAAGCACTTTTTCTACTTCATATGAGGTAACTTCAAAACTTACATCAACCGCTTCTTCGGGTGTCAAAAATCATTGACTACTTCACCAATTTATTCTTCACAAAATTAGAGCTGTACATCGGATGACCCAATATTTCAATGTTTTGTGCCTTCACGGCTCGGTTGTTTTGTTATGATAAAGAATGATTTTTCCTCATTTCACCAAAAACTTCTGGTCGTGTACTACTCAGAATTTATCATTTTGTGATATGTCCGGTTATTCTCAACAAACAAGTTGAATTGTCAGCTTTTTTACTACTTTCTTATTTTATGTAGTCGAAACCAAATTTTGCTCATAAATAATCAATTTATATTATTATGAAGTAGAGTTTGCATCATAGAAATTATTACTATTGATATAGCGAAAATTACCAACTTAAGTCTATCAATCAATCTGTTTATGAACACAATCTTCTATCTAGTGATTCGTTTGTCTTCTACTGTCTCCTACTTATTGGTGATTAATTCAGTCACTATACGATGATTGCTATTTATATTTTTGGCCTAATAATGGAAAACAATTATTTATAATCGAAATTGGTTTTATTGTTTTTCAAAATATTCGCCATGAAGATTTAAAGAAAAATTTTTATTTTATTTTATTTTCATTGAAAGATCATACAATCGATTGCTATTTTGTTTCTATGATTCGTTAATTGAGTAAATATTATACACATCCTTAAATGCACATTAAATGTAGTTTTTCAAAATTTCATTACACCAATCGAAAGGATCACCTTCATTTGAATGTTTGTCAAATTATGCAGAACCCATGCGATCTAATCTAATCTCTTTTTTTCGGTCAAATATCTTATTGATGCTTTTCATATAAATTCCCAAAGATGATTTAAGCCCATGGTATGACATATAACATTCTTCTAACATTATCAGTTGATGCAGAGCAACAATTTATTTTCTAGCAAAATAACTGATATTTTCATTATGATATTTTTTTTTTACAATGTTGCATGATGATGAGGTTTTATCGCTGTATAAAGAATTAAGTTCATCGAAGCACTCTTGTCTTTCGATTGTAAATCATGTCGAAAATTATGAAAAATCAATCAATAATCAATAACCAGAAATATAAATAGCAAAATTCGTTGGCAGAAATAATATGCAATCAATAATCGGCAATTTATTTATTTTTAAGAGAATATGTCTAAGTTTATCCTTAATATGTTTCAAGTTATTAAAATCTTTTGATATTTTGTCATCAAAATACATAGATATATGGTACAAATATTTAGTCAGATATTATGAATATTGGACACATAAAATATGTATATGGAAATACCAACTAGATGATGTTAATTTGATAAAAAGGGACAAATTTGAATTTCAGTTGAGAGTGTAAAAACAAAAATATGGAAAATATGAATGTGTGACATTTCTTGGGGGATTCGGGGAATTGAAAAAGACAAAGGCAAAGGCAAAGTAAATAAAGCAAAGACACACAGTCAATATTAATATGTTGCAATTATTTTGCAATTCGATTTTCTTTCAACCACAAATGAAAACAACAAACAACAAAACAGAACACGCACACATAGATACACACACACATATAATATGAATGAACCTGATGCCATGAAACTGTGAATATCAACAAATAAACAAAAACAAGCGACAAAGGAAAACCTACAAAAAAAAAAAAAAAAAAAAAAAGGGGAAAACATAAAACGTAAATGAAAACGCATAAAAAATTGCCAACTCAGCGAAATGTGATGCGCGTCAATCAAAAAATGAAAACGAATTGAACCAAAAAAAAAAAAAAAAAAAGAAAAAAAAAATTATTGCAAAAAATAGAGAAGTATGAAGAAGGAGGAAAATAACAACAAGCAAAATGAGAAAGTGGAAAGTGGGGGGTGTCTAAGGGAATTGAAGTCCGTTCGACTCTGCTAAACAATAAAAAAAAGATGTGAAGAAAGTGAAAAGAAAGTAAGTATAAGCATAAGCATAAGAAATGAAAATATAGCGCAAAGCAGCAACAGAAGAATAAAGACTATGTCAGCATCAGAAATTGTCAATGTCATCATCATCATCATCATCATCATCAACATCATTAGCATAAACATGATTATTCGAGGCCAACGCTATGGCCCTGGCCCATGTTGCTTCAATGGACATAAACTTGACAAAAAATCCCAAGCATAAAAATATTGAGAATATTTTTTATACTCGTATTTTATTTTTATTTGGATTATCAACTTTTGACAACGATTGCTATTTAATGCGACAACGACAAACTAAAAAAAGAGTGAAAAGAAAAGGCATATAAATGGTAAGAATAGAAGAGAAAACAATATAAGAGATGAGAGAGACGAAAGGAAGGATGGAAAGGAATAAGAATGAAAATGATGCGTAGAATATTGATGTTGATGCACTGAAAACTAAAAATAAAATCAAAATCAAATCAAATAAATAAAATAAACCAAACCAAGCAAAACTTAAGAGAAATCAACTAAACCAAAGAAAGTAAACACAAAAACAACATCAACAATATGCACAAGAAGATGACGACGGCATATGGAAAGGAAAGGAAAGAGAAAAGCAAGTAAAGAAAATAAATACAATAAAATAAAAAAAAAAACAAAACAAAATAATAAAAATCAAAAAAAAAAAGAGAAAAAGAAAACAAGCAGAAAAATACTTACAACTAGGACGAATCATGGCATTAAGGAAAAGCAACAAGGCGAAAGTTAAGTGAAGGCCGCCATTACTCTCCCTCCATGCACACACACTCCCACACACACCATAGACATATACACGCATATATATATATATATATATATATATATATATATAGACTAATATAGGGCATGACATTGTCAACACCGTTGTCAGTCCATCAGTCCATCAGTCCTTCCGTCTGTCGGTCTCTACTTTTGACGCTTCTTCTGTTTTGGTGTGAGAAAAACTTGTTGCGCGCCTTCTGTGTACACACACACACACACACGCACACGCACACACAAAGTGATACGAAAAAAGATACAAACACACACACACACACACACACACACGCCCATATACGTAGCTAGAAGAGCCGCCATCAGCATCATCATCAGTAGCAGTAGCAGTAGCAGCAGTGAAAGCAGGAGCAGCCAAATAAAATAAAAGTAAATACAAAGCAAAGCACGTTTGTGTTGAGACATTCACAGAGAGAGAGAGAGAGAGAGAGAGAGAATAGGAGAGTGAAACAATGAGCAGTGGAAAAATGAAAGTGTGGGTGCGTGAGATTGAGCAGCAACAGGATGAGTGTGTAAAAGAATGTTTGATGTAAGTGGGTGAAGGAGCATAAGAATACAAAAATGTGCGCGACATTGCATAGCAAAAAGCTAAAAAGAAAACAGTCTCAGAGGTGAGAATAGAATCGAAGTTGAAGCTAAAGATGAAGATGAAGATGAAGATGATGCTGGCGATGAAGATGAAGATGAATCTGGAAGGCAAGGCAAAGCAACAAGAGTTGGGCAAAGGAGAGACAAAATAAAAGCAAATTGAAGTCGAAAATACAAAAAGAAAAGAGAAAAGGAAACCAAATCAAAATAAATAAAATGAAATATATGAGAGTAGAAGAAATGATAAATATAAAATAAGTAAGATATGCTGAGTTGTGTTGAGTTTTTTTTTGTTTTTTTTTTATTGGGGAGTACAAGTGCACACACTTAAGGTAGAAATTAGGGATTCTTTTGAATTCATACGGCCATCATCCAACCGTTGAATGGAAAGTGTATCGACGAAGAAGGCGCAGTAGGTTGCTCTGAAGTATGAAACTTGTGGGTAAATAGTCTGTAAATCTTTATTATTATTGTATGGCAATAAAGAAAGGAAATCAAAGTAAAGTAAAGTAAAGTAAATCAAAGTAAATTAAAATGAAGTAAAGAAAGATTTTAATAACATCTAATTGAGCAAATTGAGCGTAAACAAATATAAATAACATTCCATGAATAAACTAAGAAGAAGTCCTCTAAGAAGAATAAAAACTATGAACTTTGAAATTAAAAGTAAATCAAATTAATGTTTCCAGAAATGAATCTTCATTTTCACAAGCAAATATTTATTTTTTCATTAAAAAATATATTAAGGAATTTCTAAGTAAACGATATTTGAATCATGTTATGAAATAGTAGTGTGATGATTGCCATGTATTTCTATTAACAGATTGATAAAGATAAAGAATATCATTAATTTTTATAAGTTGAAAATATTTTTGATAAAATTAGAAAACAATTAGTATTGTTTTTACATTAATATGATGATTCAATCGATGATAAATAAGTGTATTGATGCAAACTTCAAAATCTTTCTATTTGGCATTGAAGTCTTAATGCAAAAAAATTATCCCTAGCATACTTTTGGGGGTGTCATAAAATTAAAACATTTCTATGTAATCCGAATTTGATATAATTATACACTATATATTGTACTAACTTGTGAGAAGCATTCAACAAACAAACAAATCACCATCATCTGTTTTTTTGTTTGTTTTGTTTCTATCAACAAGTAAATAATCTTATTATATTTATTATACTCATATTATTAAACAAGAATATTCATATTATAAACTAATCATACACGTATTTTTCAAATTTAAAATTTATTACTAATAATCATAATAATATTTAACTAATTATATGTAATTGCGAATTGGACTTAACAGTTTTTACATAAAAATATTTTACATTATCCTGTCACTCAGACAAATATACATAAATATTCTATTATTATAAGTCACAACTAATTTTTGTATGCACATATTTATAAACAATAATCTTTTAACTTATCTAAATGTTTTTTGGTCAATAAAGAATTGAAAATAAAAAAATAGTGTAGCATACTAAGAACCGCTATTGAATTTTAGATAGAAATGATTGGGGAGGGGGTCACTACATATTATATTATAGTCATCTTCGGTGTTTGTTTCGGACAATGACATGATGATGATGAAGATGATGATGATGATGATGACGATACTTTTTAGATGACAACTTCCATATTTCTGTACGAATGAATGGTGAAAGTTCATGTCAATTTGTCATAATTTCCGAGAAGTCATTGAAGTCTCTACGCATCTGAAGGAGAAATGATTTTGCCATGTCTAAGTGTTTAGTGGTTGAGATATTGGACACAGATTGGTTATACTGATTACTGAAACACGTGTCTGTCTGTGTGTGCTGTAGGTGTAGATGAAGAGAAATAAAAGCCCAAGGACATGGCTACATTTGTTATGGAATGAATGAATGAATGAATTAATGAATGTTAAAACAACTTCATATTAAATTATATTATTTTATAGCAAAATTAGCATCAACCTGGTAAAATACATAATAATATTAGAATAACATACAATTAATTTTGACATTAACATATAGTACATGTTATATAATAGATTAAAAAATACAAACACAAACACAAACAAAAAAAGGGAATCATTTTCAAGTTACACAATGAGAAAATTCACAAATGTTTGAATTTGTTTTCTCAATTTCTTGTTATAAATAATTTTAATTTGAAATTGAAATTTGCTCATTTTATTTATATTAAACATAGTCAATGTTTGCGAACTGAGTAAATAAAATACAGCATACCATAAGGCATCATTTACAGAATTCAGTTAAAGGAAAAGTGAAGCTTAAAACTTAACTAAACTTGATATTTCTATTTAAAAATGATGGATTTTTAAATGCTTTTCAAAGGAATATTTTTTTTTTTTGTTGGAAATTAGAAAATGAATGATTAAAAGATTTCTTTTGTGTGTTTGTTTTATAATTCAAAATTAAGTACGACCAATCTAAGCTATTAAACAAATGACATAGCATACTTGAAGGCGTCAATATATATTTATTTTCCTTATAATACTAAGTAATAAATCATTTAAGAAGGTTTTTTGATTTTGTGTCTTTGAGGCTTAAATAAGGAAATGTAGACATCTTAACCAAAAAAGATTAAAAAATAATAAACAACAACAACAATAACAACAACAACAATGACTACAAGAAAATAAGAGAAAAGATAAATGGACACTTGTGGCTTTGAGGTAGGTAAATATGAAATCTTGCAAGGGATGCTCTGATGTCGTTATCGTCTAAGACACTTCATTATGATTATTGTTGTTATTATTAATATTATGATGATGATGATGATGATGATGATGATGATGATGATGATGATAATGATGATGATGATGATGATTATCATTATTACATTGTGTATTTTGGGCTTATAAAATAATAATGTTCTATGAAAACTGGACAGGACAGGAATTTTGCTTTAATGATATAATGATGGTAATGATGATGATGATTATGATGTTAGGAGAGACGTTATTCTGTAAGTTGATGATGATCTTTATTTTGTTATTAAAAGGGAGAAAAAGTAAGTACATTATTTGATTAGATAGTGGACGAGAGATGGTGGTGGTTACTAAGTGTTACAGGTAAAAGTAAATACTAAAATAAGTTAATCAGTCTTTGTTAGAGGAAGGAAGGAAGGAAGAAAAAGAAAAAGAAAAGAAAAATCATAGAAAAGATTAATGTTTCCAGATATATGAGTTCACACATGGTTAGTAATGATAAATACTGCTTATTTACAGAGTTAGATTGAGCCATTAAATGCCCCCAGACATTAGGCCAAAGTATTTTCGATTACCCAGAATTGGGCAAAGTTAAAACTGAAATTTCTGATACTCAAATGTAGTAGAAGTTTTTTTTTTTATCAGAACTTTATATAGTACAATAATTGACTTTGATTTATTTTTCTCAGAACTCACGAGTTTATAGACTAGGCAAAGCGGAAATCATAGTTATGTCATATTATGAGGAGCTGTGTATCTTTAAAATGAATATTTTCAAGTTGAAACTTTTGTCATTTTATTACTCCTATTTTATTTTAAACAGTTTTCCTTTTTGTTATCTTTCTAATTTTTGTTTATCTTTATTTTAGTTTTACTTGATTTATATTTATCCTTCACTTTCTCTAAAATTGTCTTTCTATTGTATTTTATTTTTTTTTTTTTCGTTTGGAGTTGAAGTTGAATTTGTTGCTGGTGTTGTTATCAAACAATTTTATTGTTCTTGAAAGTTTTGAAATTTGTTGTATTGTCACTCAATTGAATTTGTTTTGAGAAAAATACTTTATACATACTTTATAATCAACTAAACTTAAAAGAAAAATAAGTGGAATAACAAGAACAAGAACAAGAGCACGAGCACGAGCACGAGCACGTGCCAAAACAAGAACAGAAAAACTAACAATGAAAATAATTGAAATAAAATTGAAATTGAAATAAAATTTAGTTTCACCAAATGACCAAATGATCTTCATCATATATTTACGAGTATGCGGAAAGATATTTTAGTTTTTATATCCGATGACAACAAGAAAACATTTTGAACTATCAACAAAATCTATGATGATTGTAGTTTAACTCGAAATATACAACAAAATGTTGATGTAGTCTTTAGGAAACATGAATTTATTGCCTAATATTATTTAAACTATTTTAATTACTTGTACATCATATAGTCAACGATTTGTTAAATTTTCCTAAAATTTATTTAATTTCTATTGTTCCCTCTGGGAAATACTTCTGGAGTTCTATTGTATGTCTTGTTGCCTAGAACTCATTTTCATTTATAATTTGTGATCCCAGTTATCCTCTATAAATGGGATTTCTAATGAAAACAATATAGGCCACCAACCCATGAACTTTTTGGAGTTCGAATTTGGTAGTGTCTCGGGTACGAAGTCTGACCAGAGGCTATTTTCTGGTACCACGGAACTTGCTTCCGTCCTGGCCAGCGGGTACGGCCCCCTTGTGGGAGTATCGTGGTGGCTGTGGTTTAATACGTTTTAATAAGTCGACGTGAAGTTTCGTTATACAACCGGGTGCTGTGACCCAGAGAGCAGCAGAGGTTTAAGATGGGCCTCGCTCCCCACCAAGGAGAAAGTCATATTTACTAAAATAAATATGACTTCAATTTGTTACCTGCGGATATATTTCTAAGGGATCGTTGATTGACGTTTCAATTCATGTGCTTGGCACCGTGTTCTTAAGTCTTCACAAACAGGTGAGCACGTAAAATACTGGTACTTCATTGTTCCAAAAGTTTTCATTCATATTAAGGCCACTGTCTGGGCATCATGGGGCATAGAAGTTGATAGATGGAAACGATCAAAATATTTTAATATTAACATATATTTTAAATGAGATAGTTGCCACCGTCATTATCTAAAAAACTGAATTGACTTATGGGAAAGTCTCTACATAAAGGGATTAACAAAGATTTTGTACAAAAAATGGTGAAAATTTTACCTATAGAATGATTTCATGCTGGGTTTATGATATTCTTAAGTCCGAAAAACAATTGTTCTCTCTATAAGTGAGAAGCCTTTCATATTTTAAATATTTAAGGATTTATTTATTGAATTATTATTAAAATGTCTGCATTATTTTCATAATATTGGGCGTACAAATAGAAAATCGCCGTTTTTTTCATAATTTGAGGCTTTATTATAAAAAACTCGTTACATACTCAATCTCCAAAATAATTTCCATTACTAGCCACAACTTTTTCCCATTTTTCTGGCAGCTTTTGAATTCCTCATCCGAAAAATTGTTCGTCTTTTGACGCGATCCACGAATCAATCCAGTTTTTGGCTTCTTCGAAAGAACGAAAGTGGTGTCCTGCCAGTTCATGCGTCATCAATCTGAATAAATAAAAATCAGAAGGGGCGATATCTGGAGAGTACGGCGGGTGGGGTAGGATGTCCCATTTCAAAGTTTGCAGGTATGTTTTCACTACCTTGGAAACATGTGGCCGAGCGTTGTCATGTAGAAGTATCACCTTGTCGTGTCTTTCCGAGTATTGCGGGCGTTTTTCCTTCAATGCTCGATTCAAACGTATTATTTGAGTCCGATAGAGGGCTCCTGTGATGGTTTCCCCTGGTTTCAAGAGTTCATAGTACACTACACCGAGCTGGTCTCACCAGATACACAGCATCAGCTTCGAGCCATGAATGTTCGGTTTTGCGGTCGAACTTGACGATTTTTTCCGCTTCGGGTTGTCATAGTGTATCCACTTTTCATCGCCGGTCACGATGCGATGCAAAAAACCCTTTCTGTTTTGCCGTTGGAGGAGTTGTTCGCACATGCAAAGACGCCGTTCGATGTCCCTCGGATTCAACTCGTACGGCACCCAATGTCCCAGTTTCTGGATCATTCCTAAGCTCTTTAGGCGATGAGAAACAGCTTGCTGAGTCACGTCCAATAAACTTGCAAGTTCCTGTTGCGTTCTACACGAATCTTCATCCAGCAAAGTCTCTAATTTTGCATCCTCGAACTTTTTAACGGGACCGGGACGTTCCTTGTCTTCCACGCCATATTCGCCATTTTTAAACTTTTGAAACCATTCGTAACACGTTCTTTCACTAATATAGCTTTCACCATAAGTTTCTACAATCATTCGATGCGCCTGAGTAGCATTTTTATTCGAATGATATGCAAAAAGCAACACTTCCCGCAAATGGCCCTTTGTAGGCTCGAATTTTGCCATTTTCGCTAACGAACAGGACAAAGCACAGTCAAAATACACAAGCGAGATTATTTAGAGTTGTTGACCGATACCTCAGCTGGATATGTAATGTTTCTGATCGTACTTATCGACCGATTAGCGGCGCTGGCGCCATCTATGGGAAAACGACGATTTTCTTTTTGTACGCCCAATAGATGTGATAATTATAATTATATTATTATATTTATTATTATTATAAGTCTATGTAGTCTTACTACTGTAGTGTTAACTGTCCACACTATGTGTGCTTTTGAAACGAATCAATCAACTCATTTTGATTTAATTGCTTTGCTGATTCAGTGACTTGAATCTAAGCAGTCATGCGTGTTGTCTCTTAGCAAATTACTTGGTATCACATTTTCAAAAAAAAAAAACAAAAAAAAAAATACTATCGTGTGACTCGTGGCTTCGTGAATGATTCGGTGTGATTTGGTGTGACTCGGTGTGTGACTTGGTGCGACTTTTGTCTGACTCAGGTATGACTCGGTATCATGATAATACAAATAATACAAATCAAATTTTGAGTGCTAGCAAGAGGAAATGAGAGAGCATCCGTCGATACTGTGCATACCATGAAAAACGAGTTAAGTGTAATTCTGATTCAAATGATTCAACTCATTTTGTCTATGTGGTCGTGTTTTCTGCTATGACTTGGCACACTAGCACACTGACTTTGTTAGCGAATTCAACTAAATCATTGATTCACAACACGACACGAGTTAATTTGTGAGTCTTGATAGTGTTGCGTGTAGTAGAACATGATTCGTTTGAACAAGACAGGATACATTTTTATATAGTGTTGACTCGTGCAGGGCCTTCACTGCTTACAAAAAAAAAAAGTAGTAGCTGTTTATAGTTTTTCTTTTTCGATACTCTTGGTTTGAATATACATAATTTGTATGAGAATGTTTTCTGATATTTCCCAAGTTGAGTCACAAACATCAGTCTAAAGTGTTAAGTGTCATGTATAGCACTCGTGTAGATTATAAGTTAAGGCATGTAGCGTAATAAGTATAGAATATAAAAAAGATGTTGCAAAAAAGTTTCGGGTGCCTGCTGTTCATATTTGTTGTGTGTTGTTCCAATTGTTTTTGGCTGATTCTTTAGAAATTCTGCTGTTTTTTCTGTTTTTCTCAAGTTGTCATTGATGCTTCGTGCGATTGTGTTTTTTGAACTAGATTCTTATTATTATTATTATTATTATTATTATCGTCATCAAACAACATTGAAGCATATCTCTGTGTGTACTCTGTGTACACCATCAAACTAACAAAACATCACTCGATAACTTACCCCCCACAAAATTGAATCACATTTCTCCCTTCCATTTATCCATTTACCAATTCTCACTTATGATCTTATGGTCGGTTGCCTTGAACGTTGCCTCATTCGCCTTGCTTCATCTGGCAACCAACCAATCCAACTTATGGCATTCGCAATGAAACAAAATAAAACAAAACAAAATGAATCAAATGAATAACATGAAAAAAGGGTGCATGAGGGGCCTAGGGTAAAAACAGAGGAAACGAAGAAGAGGGGACAAATTCAACAAGCGAAAAGTTGTGTTTCAGTGGCAACAATTTATGAAGTAACTTTGAAACAACGCATGGCACTGAAAGAATATTGGAGGATGGAAATGGAATGATGGCAGATGATGAAGTCGGCGGTAAGGAGAAAGAAAGCGAGGGGTAGAACATTTGTACAAATGAATGAAGCGCGTTATACTTAGTGAAAGCTGATAATGTGATGAAGGCATGGAGGAAGGGGTAGGAAATAAAGTGCTATGAAACACATACTGGGAATAGTTTTCGGGGAATGAGAGCAAGGCAAAGCAACAGAAGCCGGTGGTGATGGCAGAGACGAAAACATCGACAAGAATAACAACAACAACAAGAACAGCAACAGCAACAACAAGAAGGATAACAACAACAATAGAAACAAAAATAACGTCATTGACAATAACGAACGAATGTAAGAAGTTGGCATGAAAGTATCCTGAATGTGTGTACACACACACACACACACACACACGCACTCAATTATACATATATACACGTACAATACAATAAATGGATACGCATACCAATACTAATGTTACACACAGATGGCGGCGACGATGACGATGACGACGACGACGAATGAAGGTAGCTAAGTGAAAGACTTTTGTCTGTAGCCCTTCATATGGAAAGGTAGGGAAGGAAGGCAATGGTAATAAAGACAGAATGGGATTGAAAGCGCGTTAACGTAAATACAACGACAATGAACAACATAAGCAGCAACAAGGACAAGAACAAGGACAACGACGAAGAACGACGACAACAAAACAAGATGACGGTAGGATTTGCCGGCGGCATCTATTTGAAGATTTAGGGACTCCTTTCCTTCCTCTCAATGCCCAGCATTTGAATAATAATTTTTTATTTAGGTTTCTTCTTCTTTTTTTTCTCTCTCTCTTGGTGTGTAAGTAGCAAAGAAAGCAAAGTGTTTCGAAGTTACGTTCTACTTACCTACATAACATATATTATATTGATGTTGATGATATATGTGATGAGAGAGGGGCGTCTCCAAGGTGCCGGCGGATGAGTAGTAGGAAGAGAAGGAGTTGCAGGAATTTGTTGCGTAAATACATAATACTATAAAATTTAAGTCTAAGCAACATAAACCTTGTCATTTTACCCGCTCCTTTCATAATTGGCTACAATCAGCTAAGGCTTTGGCCCCGACGGCAGGAGCTTCACAAATGCGGGTCGTTTTGCCCTTAAATTTTTCCATTTCGTTTTGTTAATAGCAGAAACAGAATCAAAATAGCACCAAAATCAGCAGCTAAATATAATGATGAAGATAACGAAGGATAAGAATTAGTGGCAAGAGAAAATCGAAACTTTACTTTCAACTTATTTAATTTTGGCCTAAATGATTATTTTTCTTCTCATTGAGTTTAGATTATCATTGAGCATTGATACTTTGACGTATCCTATATAATATTTATTATATTGAATGCACAAAACAATTCACCTTTTACCCATTTTGTATATTTCCCTTGGAAAATGGCTTAAACGCAAAGGATTTTTCAAAAACGAAACAACAACAATTATGTTTTTTAAATAAATTTTGTATGAAGTCTATCGTAAATACAATCTTTATTGAATCAATTGACAAACAAAATTGGTATAGAGTATGGAAATGAGAGTAGAGATTTCAGCTATAGAAAATCATCAGTCATTTTTAGACATTAGTAAATAATGGTCGATGCGAAAACGTTTTAAAGTTTGAAGAAATCTTTTGTAGTTCGATAGAAAATAGAAACAAAATTGTGCTACATTTACTTGAGTTGAAGATGAATGCGAAACTATGAGTGAGTTTTATGTGATAGATAACCAAAACAAGTTTAAATCAGCTTCGTGAGGATTCGAACCACCACTTAATCTTTATCGTTTATCGTGTTATCAATCGAGGATGACAAGTTCGAACAAGCATCTAGCCAAACATACATTTTAAAAGAAATCCAGTAAGGTGCCATTAAAATTATTTGTAGTATAAGAAGTTTCGGATTTGCCAACCAGTGAAATAGCCATACCATACCATCAATGTTTCACCACATCATCTTTTGTGAAGGCACTAGAAAATATAAACACAGCTACACGTGACCCTTAGCAGGATGGTTTCCGAGCACTTTATTTTTACACAAAAAGTTCACTGCACAACTCTTGTTATTCATAATTACAAGTATCCAAATGTCCTCCATGGAACTTAAATGAAACAATCTCTTACTGCAAGAAAAACACATGTACCTGTATATATTACCAAGCACATTTATCTGTACCCATAAATTACACAATCATAACTAATAACGCCTCAAACAGATTTGGCTGAGTTGCATTACTCAATTCAATTTACCCAACTGAACATAAGCCATAATTTAGAAGCACTAGCAATAGAAATCACCCTTATCTATCTCAATTTAGAGTTCAGAATAAAGACCTTTTTCCAAAAGTTTTGTAAAGGAATTATTACCTGGGACCTTAATAGTTGGCATCCCAATTTGATGTTCACCAAGCAGTATTAAAAAAGGTAACATATGAGATAAATTTATAAACATAAAATTAAGTAGTGAGCATCACCCTCATAAGCACAATATGAAAGTGAAACTTCTTTAGCAAGGGGCGGTAATTCCAAAAATTAGAAAATGAAATGTGACGAAAATCAATATGCGACGATGCTTCACAGACGTAGTGGGGAGACGCAGAAAACAATGCACATTGTCTTGTAGCATAGAGAATGAATGCTTATGCATGAGTAAAAGAGAGAGAGAGATAAAAAAATGTTTTACTGATTGTGTTTACTTTACGAAAGAACTTACGAACAAGTGGCCGAATGACTGAAAAATGAAATAATTTTTTGTTTGTATTGAAACAATATAACACTATAATATTCTGTATTATTGCTTGATCATCTACTTTAGAAATCGTCAAATTTTGATTTTTGTCACATTTCATTTTCATATCTTTTGAATTTACTCCCCTTGGCTAAAGAAGTTTCACTTCAAAACTCAAACGTTGTTTAACCATCAAACCAATAGAACTACAATAAATATGCATTTCTCACTACACTTACCTTTCAATCTTTATAAATATATATAAATATAACACTGAATCTTCCTGGTTTTTCTTCAAACAAGCTTATCCTCACTGGATTAAGTACAGAACTTTGAAAATACTGATGGTTCTCAAATAGGCAATACAACTAACTACGCTATAGTATTCAAAAATCATGCCGCCTTCCTTCTCATTAATCATTAATATCGTCTGTCATAATAGCAATTTTGGTAGCAATCGAATTAATTTAATATTGTATGTATATTAAAATTAAAATTTGGTTGTTTATTTTTTATTCATTTGAGTTTTATGAGCTGAGCGGTCATACCATCCGTTCATCCAATTGCAATGAAATTTTGTGTATATGCATGGTTGATTCCTTCCTTGGTCAACATAGGATAGATAGTTTTAGATGCAGTATGTGCTGTCAATTTTTTAATTAAAGCATTTTATTCGTGTGAACTTTTCAAAAGCATTTCAATTGCTGTGCTATGCTATATACTACAGTTTGTTTTGAATAAATAAAGGTATTCTATAGTAATACTGAGAATAAAGTTACGGAGATGTGCTCATTTCGTTATTCATTGGAATTATGTATATGTCTGTCCGTTTGTCCAATGGGAAGAAAAAATGAAATACAAGAATTTGGTGCAAAGCCGTAAATGCAAATATGACCCGATAACGTTCGACTGAAAGTAAATAATAATTCTACTACTATACAAATGCCACACAACCTCATGCTTAAATTTAAACACAAGCCACATCTGTAGATACCTCAAAAAGTCACTTCGTGCTAAACAACAACAAATATGCTACCTCGCTATAACAAATTGTATCAACTCATGAATAAAAACAGCATGAATGGTTTGGATTTCCTGCAATATATGACCAAACAAGAAATAAATAGGCTAGACCAAATTAAAATTACTAGATTACATTGGAGTTGTACCCCAATTCCAACATCAGCATAGATTCATAATATACCCATACATATTTACTTACATACTCAACCATTGTATGGTCCTAGAACAGATAAGAAGAAATATTTTTTGCAAACAATGACCTTATTTTGCTAGCTTAGCCAACATAAATGAAGAAAACATAAAAACAAAAATCATATGTACAATTCCTACAGCAAGTCAACATTTATCACGAAATCTTAATACCTGTCGTGATTTTTGTTTTTTTCTTCTCAAATAAAACTTAGTCATCGCACAGCATCAAACCATAGGCACATATCAGACTCGTATACACCATAGATATAATGAGTACAATATTTAAGTAAATAATAAATTAGATATTATTTTATTTATTAAAATTAATTATAATACATTTACAAATTATTTTGTACAATTTATTTAGTTATATTACAATAAATTTCTCTGAGAGTTGATAAGTTTCTGGGAAGGAGAATATATTATCAATATTACGAGTATTGAGTCTGTAACGGGAAAAGGAATGATGAGGGTTTAAAATTTAAAAAAATAAACATTCTTGATACTTTGAAATTAAGTGGAACTGTATTATTTTATATCAATCGTAGCAAAAACAATATACACAGCACATACCAACATAGCCGAAGGATTAAGCACACAATCCTATATCTTCTCTATTAGTTTTAGTCCTTAAGTTTAACTAAAAAGGGTTGAATATTTTGTTGAGTTATTTGCAGTAAACATGATTTATTAATTTCTCTTTGTTATACATCATACAGATCCTATTAATTGTCCTTGAAAATTCATCAAATTCAGTTTTGTTCAAAGGATATTTTCTATTTGAATGCTTGAATTAATTAAACATTTGATTTCTAATTTACTAAGACAATATTTCCATTGGAATTTATATGGCTAATTCATTCTTTTATACAATAATTTCTTCTTTCCATTGTCACTTGCAAAAAACAATTAATTTTGCCAACTTCTAAATACAATATAGTACATAGTCTACAATATTTTCATCAGCAAATCACTATGGGAAATATTATTTTGATATTCCACTCCTGAAAGGGACACAGGGCACAAGGCAGAGGGCACAGGGCACAGAATGATATTGTGGATAATTTTATTTTGTAATCAAATTGCAAGTGGGGTACAAAATGACGTGGCAAATGAAAATCGATTGAAATACTGGATGGACTCCCTGCCTCGAATATAAATCATTTCGGTACAAAATCACATAGCTTTTTTATGATGTCCATAGGCAAAAAAAAAAAAAAAAAAAGGAAACGAAAAACCTGAAAGAATGTGTAACTTTAAGTACTTAAAAGCTTAAGTGAGACCGAATTCTGCATATTTCCATTTATTTGTTTGTAAAAAGCGTATGGAATATTTTTGTGGAATTTTTTTATACGAACAAAATTTGTAATCAGAGTTAGAAATGCTGGTGTCCTTGACAGCAGGTAACTCAGGTTGCCAGGTTACCAGGTAATTCATTGTTGCTCGGTGAAAACGTGCAAAAAAATGCCAAAAATATGATGATGTTTATGATGATGATGATGATGATGATGATGATAATGATCACGACATTGGCACAAGGGTAGATGAAAAGCAAGAAAAGCAATAAAAGGAACTCAAGCTGCTAAGAATAAGAGGACGAGTATTGAAGTCGGAATCGAAGCAAAAACAGAAGTCAAAGTGAAAGTAAAAGCAGATGTTAAAGAGAAAGAAGAAAGAAGTAGAAAGGTCGGAAATGAATGCTTTCGGCTTGATTTCTTTTATATAATTTTTGTTCAGTTTCTTTTAAGTTTCTTTCATTTCGCTTTCATTTTGCAGTTGTTGGTGTAATTGGTAATGATTTTTTATTTCGGTAGAAAATTATTAAAATTTATAAGTAAAGTTAAGAAGCGCAAAAGCAAATATTTTCCAAAGTTTTTCACACACAAACTGATGCACAATCATACTCTTACGCACATTCAAACACAAGCTCACTTATCCTAACCTTGCCTTGCTGCGAACTCAATCAAACTTATTCAGCTTTCAGTTCTCAATTCTTACTGTTCTTCCTTTTCATGCTTTGCACTTTTCATACTACAAGCACTGTTTAGTAATGCTCGCCTGTTGCGTTCTTTACACACATACCGTTGCACACAGATACACACATATATATATATATATATATATATGTATGTATGTGTTTGTCAGAAAATTCGTAACTGTAAAGCAGCGGAAGCAGCAGCAACAGCAACAGAAAATCAAGCTAAACTTAACTTAACTTCACTGAAGTGAAGCATAACCAGAAGAGTACGAAAGGATGACGAAAAAACAAAAAGGTTACTAAATGGGGAATGGGGAATGAAAGGGTCTCTGAGTGATACACCAACTTACGTACAGACTAACTGACTGATTGACTGACAGGCGAAGCAAAAACTCAATTCAACCCAACTGAACTCAACGAAACTCAACCAAACCAAACCATACCAAACTTTCCACTAAACCCGAAACGAAGCCAAACTGAATTTGAACTAAATCGAAACTGAACTAAACAGAACAAAACTGAACAGAACTGAAGAGAACAGAATATAACAGAACATAACAGAACAGAACCAAACGAAGCGACCAAAATTGCGGTTCGTTCATTATCAAATAACCCAAGAAGACAGACGACCGACCTTAGACTACAATGCTATCCTTATTGTTGTTAGTGTTTGTTTTGTTTCTTTTTTGGTTGCCGCAATTTTCAACCGGTCCCCTATTTCTATCTATCTACCCTTTTTGGTTATTACGACAAAGTATTGTATATTCGAGGGATATTTATTAAGTATATGTCTCAGGCCAAAACGTAACAATTTTTATTATTTCACAACAATAGGATGAAATTAATGTATTGGAAAAAGATAAGAAAACAAACAACAAACAGAATAAATGATATGATTAAAACCAAAAAAAAAAAAAAATTTTTAAATTACAATCTACGTAGCCCTGTGGTGGCTCTCTCAAAATACTAGAGGCTGCAGTAAACCAAAATTCTCAGCAAAAACTCATCTACGACTTGTTAATAAACGCAAAGAGTTCACTTTCTTCTTTTTGGCCCAACGCTCTAACCGAAGTTAGAGGTGAAAATATTTGAAAAGTGTTTATAGTAGAAAATAAAAAGTATAAGAGAGGAAAAGAATATATTAGATAGAGCAAGAACTATGTACGCACCTTGCCTTAGTAAGACTGATCTATTGTAACATCAGTAAAAAGTAACCTAAAACTTGTCCACACTCCACTGAAACCTTAGTTGGACCCATTATAATATCAATTATTTTGCAGAGTGATCGATGAAAATGATTCCACAAATACCTTAAAAACTGAGTTGAACATGAAAAGTTATGAGCTATGTGGAGTTACTTGACACATTACTTAGTCGAAATTCCTGTTCAACACATGCAACGGATTTCACTAACTTTTAGAAATGATTCTGCAATAAAAAATTTTTAATTCATTTGCAGTGATTTCTAAAAATTTCTGAAAACAACATTTACCAGTGCCAGTGGAGTGCACTGTGACACCTCACATCCGTTTGTGTCTCCTTATCCAATCTCTAACACTAAACACTAACATTTCCAAGTTCGTCTGAATTTTTCAAATATTTTTTGGGTGCTGGGAAAATGCTACAAAAAATATATGTTTTGAATAAATTATGGGTAACATTGAACTAACAAAATTTTGTAAATCAATTATGCCAAGAAGTCGTACAAATATTAATCGTAGAACAAGATGAAAGAAAGAACCGTGGCAAACTGGAATGAATCTGTGGTCTAATATATTACAACCACATAAGTGCAATACAATACAACGAAAAAATTTAAATTGAATCAAATTCGAAGAAAGTGATGATGGTCATAGCTTCTTCCATTGAACCTTTATTCAAGGTCTAGTATTTATCATACAACTCTCGTCGTTCCCTTCATTGTTTCTTTTATTGTTGGTGTTGTTGTTATTGTTACTGTTGATTAGAGTTTGTTGGTTGTTGTTGTTGTTTTTGATGTTGCTTCTGTTGTTTGCTTCATTTTGATACAATTATTTTTTAGGGATCAATAAAATAAGTTTAAAAATAGCTTAAGAACAATATAAAAACGGCAACAAGAAACAACAAAAATGATAAAAACACAGTATAAAAAAGAGAAGAAAGAATGATGGTGATGATGATGATGATGATGATGATGATGATGATGATGATGATGATGATGATGATGATGATGATGATGATGATGTTTTGAACAAAAAAGGGAAGAAAAACGAAAACTTAGATTAAGTTAAAGTAAAAATTGTTGATAGAGAAAAGTTTGGGTGCAAGACAAAAGTGATGACAAAAAAAAAAAAAAAAAAAAAAACAACACAGAAAAGAAAAAGATAAAATAAATTCAGTTAAGAAAAAGGCAAGAAAAATATACTTGTATAAATAAAAAAAGTAATACAAAATGGCGTAAATAAGAAGGCGAATAACTGCGAAATTTATTTAAGAATCCAAAAATCTGTGCGAAATAAAAAAAAAAAATTAAGAAGAAAGAAAACTAAAATGAATGAAACGAGAAAATAAGAAAACAAAGAAAGAAAATGAAATGAAGCCAACATAAAACTTGGGCAACTTGTGTTCCCAATTAATTGTTGTTGTTGTTGTTGTTGCTGGATATGTCTTTTCTCTTTTTATTTTATTTTTTTTTTTATTTTTGGTCTTAGAGATGAGATGATGATTCCCTGGGTGTGTTTAGTATTGCAGGCCAAACTAATTGGCTTAGAGCGACAAGTGAAAATTAACGTTAACAGAAAAAAGGCAAAAAAAAAAAAAAGAAAACTACAAAGCTTTACAAATACAGAGACAAACATCTCCATTAAATAAATGAATACATTATACTCATACATGCATGTAGTCATGCATGCATGGATATATGAAAAAAAAAAAAAAACATGGAAAAATTCAATGAAATTTTTATTTTTGTACTCTTCTTTTAAAAATAATATTCATAATAATAAAAATACTGATGATTAAATGCCTAAGTAACTAAACATTTATGAAAATAAATAACATATACGACTTTGACCCTATGGTCGTCAGTCTTTCCGACTGATTAATTTCATTTAAAAAAAAAAAAAAAAAAAATTATTGGCCAAATTGCGAGTCAGTTGCATTTGTTGGCAAAAAAGGTTTGTTCAAATTTGTTCAACTTCTTTCCTTCGAATGAAGAAATGTAGGAACAAAAGTTTGTATTATGGAAAATAATCCAGAAGGCTTGCGTCTACAATGTTTACACATTTTTATATGCAAGCTCTTCGTAATGAGAGTTTTTAAATCAAATCATTTATAAAAAATATGATACACATCGCTGCGGTTAACATATTCCATATATGCATATTTAAAAGGCACAGTGACAATATTCTAAATTGAAACTATCTAAGATTCATACAAAGAATCTAAGGTAGTTGCAACGTTAAAATGGTACACTGCGATTCACTTGAATAAGAACACGACTAGTTTCATGTTGTGTATGTTCTTGCAAATCTTGCCTTATTTTTTGAACATTGAACATTTGTCTTTTTATCTTTAAAGTACTGTTCATGAAACTGTTTTTAGAAATCTTTGTGTATATATTGTGGCTCTCTTGATTAAGAACATTGACAATTGTGTTTGTTGATTGCAGATTTTGTTTAAGTGATTGGTTTTGCAAAAGTATTGTGATATTAGTTTTTGGTATATAAATTCTATTTTTTATTAATAATAGGACTACAGAAAAAAACATCAGGACCCTTTACTTAGAGGCATCTCAATCTTTTTATAGAAATATTGCAAAAAAAAAAAAAAAAATTGGAAATACCTCAAATACAATAATCATGCTTTCAACAATTGATTGAATTGATATATTAGATGTAAATATTAGTCTGATTTATATTGGAAATAAACCAATTGTCTCAGATATTTCGACAAAGGCAAGCCATGCCAGACTCCATATTAAGTGACATCTGAATAGACAAACTATATTTTACAATAAAAACTGGATCCATCAAAAACCATTACAATCAACTTATAGTTTAAGGGATTGAATACAATATATATAGAACATTATATTGTGTTTTTATTTTTTTTTGCAATTAAAAATTTACCACTGAAATTTGGAGCTCTTAGTAATATTTTTTGCATCCTTTTTTCTGTTTTTCTTTGTCTTCAATACATATATAAATTGAAGGTCTTAATACATCAGGATTGCATCTAAATTGCAGCGACTCGGGCTAACGAACTAAGAATAAAATGTTAAGTGTGGTGTTTTTTTTTCGTCAATAGGAAAGTCCTGATTTCCACCCCCATTATGCCAAAAGCTGGTTATGAGGTGCCTTTTGTATAGCCAATTCTATGGGTTTTTTTTTTTTTATTTTTTGTTATAAATGATTTATGTTTTATGCTGAAATATTATTTTCAGAAAGAATTCTCGTTCTTTTTTTTTTTGTTTTTGTAATTGTTGTTGTTGTTGCTCTCAAAGGCCACGTTAAGCATGCGGCAAAAACTGACGAGGTCTAAACACAGGTACAGACATGCAAACTACAACAACACAAACCCATATAGAAACTTTTATACAGAGACCCATACACACACACACACACACACACACACACACAAGCGAACTCGTGTCTCATAAGTATATTCTTTATGCATATTAAAGAAAAAAAAAAAGAAATATAAATGGTTAAAACTGCTACGGTTATGACACCGAGAACTTTGTTTTAAGAGGATTCCAACCGACATAGTACATTCCTGTGCAGAGAGCATAAAACATTCAATTCAGTTTCACCAAAGTCTTTATACATGATAAAAAATATTTATAGGCATCGCACGTGTGCATGAAATATTCCTTTCCTTAATAAAATCAATTGATTCAAATTTGTTATAGCACACAAAATAAACTTACCAACCTTTATTTTTTTTCTTAATTTGGCGGTTCTAAGTTGTTGGAAATGATCAATCGATTAATAGATTACTATGAGGTTATATCATTTAGTAATCACACCAATTTACATTTGACATATAAATTTATATGATGCATGCCAACTTCACGTTCAATTAATGACATACATAAATGAAATTTTTTCTCAAAATCTGATGAAATCTGAATGGCTGATGAGATTGGTTAATTGGTTTAACAACTGAAAGTCACTTCGATCGAAGAATCTGATTTGATGTCTTTTTCTATGTTGAATAAGACAAAATTTTCTAGTTCAAGGTGAATTTCCGAGAAATACAGTTAACAGGGGACAACTTGATGGACTCAAATATCAGACTAAGGTGTTAACATATTTTTTTATTATGCTTTAATGTGTAGTGTATCAAAAAACCTCCATACCCATAGATACACACATGTGAGTACAAAATGCAAAAAAGAAAAAGAGATACCAGAACTGAGTATTTTAAATTGATTAGAGTCGAGTTAAGTTGAAAGCTGTAAAACATTTTTTTTTTTTTTTTTACCTTTCTTTCTTGTATATACTTTTACTTATGTTTACATGTATATGTGTCCTTTTCAACTCCTCTCCCATACGCAGAATTCAATTCCATCAACAAACTTTTAAAAGTCTTTTTTGTCATTTGTGATATGCGCATAATGAATTCATCTAATTAAAGGACTTAATAAATTCATATTGAATATTATGTGGGTATGAAAGAAATGAGTATGTAGGAGAATCCCTTTGAAATTATACACATTTGCTGGTTGTATCTGTTTCTGTATCTGAATCTGTATCTGTCCTGTATCTGTCCTGTATCTGTTTTTTTTTTTCCTTTTTTTATATCAAAGTTTATCACTGATTTTTCATACTATAATTTCAAAAGCATCAGAAATGAAAATACAGCAACAGCAAAACAGAAAAAGATAAATTGATAAATATTTTATACTCGTATTTGCCTTTCATAAAGACACTTTTAACCTTTTAATTGCCAAAGTTTTTATATTTTAAATGATATATCATCATTTATGATAAGAGTATTTCATTTCAATTTACGATTCCATTTCATTTTTGATATCATTAATTTATATTATCAAACATAGTCAGACATCCCATAAGATTTTAAATATTGTATATGTTAATTGACTCACTCAGAATGAGTAAATGAATAAAATGTGAGTCGAATACAAATCTCTCAATTTAAAATTTGGGACAGACACATCGCACATACTCGTGCAATATCCAATTTACAACTATTGCAGCATACTTAGGGTGAAATATAATGTAAATGAGGCACTTTTTGTCTAGTAAGAGCCTACAAGGACTCATTCTTTTTCCAGATCAAATCGAAGCTTCTTTGGGACTGTTACTATGTTAATCTATTTTAATACCTGTACCATGGGTAATCTGATGGTGTAGATGAATATTGCAATTCCATACTAGGAAATGGACCAGTATCTGAAGTAAATTATCTCGAATACAACTGATGAAGATAATCTTGCAATCTTAGCGGAGGAGCTGTCGTTGGAGAGACTTAATGGGTAGGACCGTCCCGCCATTCTCTTAAATAGACCTTCGGTGTCGTAAACTTCATTTTCTTAATGGGAAAATTATACAATTGGAACCATCATACCGAATTAGCCTGTGACCTAACTAGTCGCCTTCAGTTGCACTGAAACTCAATGAATTTTGAATTGCCATGATTGGGTAAATCCTTGCCTTCAGCCTTATAAATGACCTTAATGATTAACCTTAATTGATGATGCTTTTTACACATTGCAGTAGGAATGATAAACATACAGATGGAATTATCGGATTTGTAAGATCCCTCAGTTTTTGAAACTTTGCCGAGTTTGTTTGGCTTTTTCTTTCATGAAACTAGACCTTTCCTATGGTCGACTATTGCACTATTTTTATAAATTATACAAATTTACAAATCATTTTTGACTTGTTCGACTGAAACCTTTGAAGGAGTCCACATCGGTTTAAGTATCGATTGATCATACTTTTGTTATAGTGTTTCAGAACTCATGCAATCTGATTGTAACTTTTTATATCTAATCTTAGTTCCATAACATAGTTAGATTGTTTATGAATTTCCCACAAATTTATGAAAGAATTTTTACTATTTGAATATACGAGTACTGATATTCATTCTTTTTATCGAATGATAACCATGAATGAATTGAATAAATCAAGAAAAAGACAGAAGATTACCCAGAATTTATAGAAGTAAATCTTCAAGGTACAATTAAATACAACATAAAAGATAGAATCTGCATTATTTAAGAATATTCTTAAGTGCTCACAATCGAGTCAACTACGTCAGTCAGTCAGTCAGTCATTTGATTACTCCGGATATAATGATGATGTTTGACTTATTCCACCAAGGATTATAAGTGACCAATACGACCCTAATAAGCTACTTTTCCTTTTCATGGTTACTTCCTTGACTTTCCCGTTTTCTATCTTGCAACATTTCTTTTCATCTTTCTGCAATTATAGAGCAAAGCATTACTTACTATCTTCTTCATCTCATTCTTAGCTGGCCAACTAAATATATACTTCATTTCACTACTACTACTACTACTACTACTACTGACTACTTACTACTACTATTACTACTACTACTACTTAAGCAGTTCACTTCAACTGACTTGCATTGTTGTGTGTCCTTGTTGTAACTCGTTTTTCTGTTGTACGCTTATCCTTCATTTTTGACTCCATTCTTTGTTCTTTTGTTGTTTAGTCACTTATTGACTGCGGGACTGAGAGATTTTTCCCATATATTTTACTTACTTTTCTACTAAAAAACAATCGTTCTGTGCTTTTATTTCTCTTCTTTCCATACTTTCCATGCTTTCCTTTCTTTTATCTTGATTTCTGTCAACTATTTTCCTTCAATGTAAATGTTTGTGGTTGTTTTTTCTTTATTATTTTTTTCTTTTTTTTTTGTATTTAAGATAAAAACCGTAACAGGAAGTGGAACAGTAACTGTGAAAATATAATAACAAAATCAAAGAGAGAGAGAGAGAGAAATAAAACAAGAAAGTAAATATGAATGAAAAAAATACAATACGAGAAAATAAAAAAAAAACAACTTTCAAAATGATATGGATGCAACAACATTAAGTGAATATGTATGTTGTTGTTAAATTGTAAGTTGTTCTATTGTTGTTGTTATTGTTATTGTACTTGTTGTTGTTGTTGTTGCTGCTCCAGTCTCATTGCATGGCATTGTCGAGCGCAAACAGATTTAAGCAATTACTTTTAATGAAAAATGGCTAATTGAAACACGCACATAGGGGTACACATCGCTCATACACATACATAGAGATACAAACACACACACATACATATACACGACATTGTGCAAGGTTTCATATACTCAGTAAGTTCATACTCATATGGATGTTTGTACTAGATAAGAGTACGAGAAGTGTAATTTTTATTTGATCAGCGGATCATGTACATTTGTAGAAAATTTTGAAAAATACATACATAGATGTGTTTCTTTGTTAAAATTGATCATCATTGATGTTTGATTAGAGTGAATGGCTATGCAATTAATTTAAAGTGGATTAAAAATAAAGACTTTAAACTTTTTTATCTGCTTCACCAATCACGAATGACTCTTTTCAAACTTCCCAATAGTGTTAACTATTTGTTATTATTGCCCAATACATAGTATAACATGTAATGAACTTTCAATCTCATATACAAATTGATTAAATGGTATATTCCACTATAGTCAATATTGTGCAATGATGCGATGCGTCTTTGTGCCGCTTTAAACATGCATTGCTTGTTCCTGATTGTTCATTGAAGTTTGAAGTCCTTAAGTTCCCTAAAAACTACATAAGCAAAAACCTAGCAAGAGTCTTAAGTCCCCAAAGATATTTAAAATCCCAAATGAAGCGAACAAACATCATGTTGGAACTTGAATTTTTCTGCTTGTATATGTTTGTGCTTGTTTAAGGAACGCATCACTTTCTTTTCATTCTGTTTTTGTTTTTTTTTTTTTTTTTTACTTTTTTTCTCTATATATATGTAAGTGTGTGTGTGAGTGTGAATTTGATATGTGTAACACGCATTTAGGTCAAGGCTGCTTTTCCATTTTTCCCATCGTTGTTGGATTCGTCATCGTCATCATCTTCGCTATTGCAGCCAATTGTGAGTTTAAACATAAAATGAAGATCAAGGTTACATTATTTTCATTGCTCACACATACCAACACTTGCTCACACAAAATGTATACATACACAAATTTGCAGATGAGTGAACATGTAGAAAGAAGTAGTGTAGGAATAGTAATAGCAATAGAAACATGCAAAGTACGTGCAACGGAAATGTATTTTATAAACTAAAAGAAAGGAACAAAAAAATATTATACAATAAAATACAAAAAAAAAAAAAAAAAAAAAACAACAACAAAATGGAAGAGGAAAAAATCCACAAACTCAAAACAAAACAAACAACAACTAAAAAAAAATGGCGAAAAATTTCTGTAGGGAATAAGGAAAATAGCTAAAGCAACAACAGCCCCAGCAAAATAGAAAATGACATAAAAGTACAAGCGGAAGTTGCGCACCAGTCTTTGTGGTAATGCTGGCAGGCACGACAGGAACCAAAGCACAAACGGATGGAAAGAGACACAGAGAGAGAGAGAGTGAGAGAAAGAGCGATGGACACATGGTCGAATGGACAACTACAGACGGTCAAAGATATCGAGGGACAGCATCGGCATCGGCATTACATTACATCGTATTGCATAAATCTTCATACACATTACTATACTATGTAGACAGTAGAAGGATAGAGAGATAGATACAATGAAAGGAGAGAAAGATTGGTCAAGAGAATTGGATAGTGCAACAACTAATAGAATGCGTTCCATTGCGTTGTGTTGCGTTGCTTTGCTTTGTTTTGCTTTGAAATGATATCAAATCAAATGAAGTGAAAAGTAGATAAAAAAAAAAATATGAGAGAAAGAACAACCCTTGGTGTAAGGGTGGAGGGGATGTGAAGGATAGTATTGTATAATAGATATAAAATAAAGTGGAAATAGTAAGACATGAAAAGGGCATTCTCATATAACCAGTAAGTATGTGGTCTGCCCTAACAATATTAAGGAGATAAATATGTAAATACTTGTGTACATAAAAGGCTTCAGAAGATGATTCTTTGAAAAGGAAAGGTTAACTTTGCTTACATTCCTTGTATACAAGTATGTATTGTATAATATGTATGTACTTCTGGTTTCTCATTGCATGAGAAATATGGTACAAGTATGGTCGATCTCTTAGCTTATATACTTACCTATATATGTGGACATGGTGGCTGATTTAATGATGGGACACTGTCTAATAATAAATCCAGAATGAATGACATTTGTCTGCCTCTGCTCATCTCTGCTTGATACATTTTTGGATCATCATCATTAAGCATAAGCAGTAGTTATTATGCAACTGTAGATCTCAGTTCATATTTGAAACGTTATTTATGTCGCCGAATTTGGTCATGTTAGTATGTTTTTGATTATGATATCACAATAATATCAAGTAATAGTGATATCACGATATTTTGTTGCCATTGTCATGAATTTTTATTGTTAAATGGCTTTGATGATTTCACAATTATTAATATCTATTTTTCTTTTGAAACAATGACAGAGGCGATAACTTAGTTTTGTTATTGTTATGATTGCTAAAGTTTGCATTTATTTCAGTAAAATTGTGAATTCCAATAGGGCTGCATGGGTTCTTATGTCAAAGAAATATATGAGGGAAAGCAAAAATCATGCAAATTCAAACAAAAAGAGCAAAACGTGGATAGAATTGATTGCTATGGCAACATTATAAAAGCATGAAGCAATTGCACCTTGTGATATTGACAGAAGCCATAAATTCATACTCGTCTGTATAGGATATTAGAAAATATGCAAAGTTTGATACAAGGCACCTATACTATGCTGCGTAATAGTTTTGCTCGGAATCGAATCATTTTTTAATGAAAATTGTTTTAATTTGAACCATGTGCCCATTTCATTTTCATCATACGAATAAGGTGTAGTCAGATGGGATGCAAACTCTTACATTTTGTGTCATGTAAAAGACTAAGCCTTTTTGAACTATTATCATGGATTCGATGATAATGCCCTGCAGTCATAATCCAATAACTTTCTGATCTCAATATAATGGAGATAAAGTGATGGCTCGTAGACTTGTATGTTTTGAAAACACCAAAGTGATATGTTTAGTTGGCATTATCATAAAGATAAAAATGTTTAAACAATACAGAAAAAATAAACGTGAACGAAAATTCAGAGCACTACGATTACAATGAAAAAGCCATTTTGTTTTTTCATTTATATAAAAATGGGCCAAGTGCGAGTCAGACTCGTACAGGATGGTTCCGTATCAGATTGGGGTTTGTATGGGAGGTACTCTCCTAGTGGTTGATTCCGCCTATGACGTGTATAAATTTCAGTTCAATGGTCAAAAAACAAAAAAGTTTTTCTAAGAAGAACATGAATTTTAGTCTGTATGGGAGGTACCCTTCCTAGTGGTCCGATCAAATTGAAATTTTGACAGTATAAATATCTGATGTATAGCCTCAAACCAATTTTCAAAGTGATGGAATTATTGGGTTGATACGATACAAACGAAAATGTTTCTTGTATAGGCATTTATGAAAATATTTTAGTTTTAGTATTTGTTGTTGATGGAACTTATTATTCTACGAAAATTTTAACTATATAGCTTTTGGATTCATGAGGTATGACCCGAGGACCGACGGACAAGAAGCCTCTGCAATAAGGTACGTTTGGTCCGGAACCCTAAAATTTAATAACTAGAATAAAACTTTTAAAACGTTTTGGTGTTGAATCAAGCTAAGCAGTTTCAGTGTAAGATATTTGGCTCCACTCCTGGCGCAACACTTCTTTCAGCGTAGTCTTTGGCTTTATTATCCTTTGGCAGCTTATTTGATCCGGTAAATCGCATTTCGTCGGAGCAAACACAGCTTTACTATGTGAGTTGTATGCTTTGGGTCATTGTCTTGTTTGAAACAGATTTCAGTAAACAGTCTTTTCTTATTACAATTTGTCGGAATCAGCCGAATCGGGGCCCATACAAACCCAGATTCAAATTCATGTTCTTCGTCGAAATTAGATTGATTCAATTCTCCTATTATTGAAAAATGACTTAAAGAAATTGTATTATCAAATTGCATTCTGTACATTTCTTGAACAATACTTGAGTGTATTTTAAATAATTAGAAAATCGCGTTGGACAAATCTGTCAAATACAATAATTGAGATAGTTGCCATGATATGATTAGATGAATTCTCGTCCTTAGGACTATGTAAACTGCATTAAATTTTCTAATTTCTCTGGATGCAATTTCATTGTTTCATGTTCAATGGTTGTAAGTAAACTTTATTGAAGTGAAGTTAATGTCTGTGTGTCTGTCTAAATTGTAATTGTCTACGCATTTGTCTATCTGTGTGTCTGTCTGTCTATCTATCTGCTTTTATTTTTTTCTTTCGGTTTCGGTTTCGTTTCGGTCTTTCAACCAGGTAGACTTGTCTGTCGCTTGATCTGTCTGTCTGTATGATTATTTTTATTTCCTCTTCCACTTGTCGTGTTTGAGGTTTTTTACATTTCATAGTATTTTCTTTTTTATTTTTTCTATGTTTTTTTATTTTTATTTTATTTTAAAAGTAAAATGTTACAAGTATTTTCCTTCATTTTTCCCAGTTTCATTTTCATTGGCGTTGTCATTGTTAGTAATCGGCTTTCGTTTCGTTTCGTTCCGTTTTATTGTAGTTGCATTCATTTCCTTCTCTTTATCTTTCTCTCCCTTACACACACACACACACACACACACATATATATACACACTCACTTCCTTTCTTACTGTTTCTATTTCATTCCATTAGTAGCTGTCTTGTCCTGTCCTGTCCTGTACTTTAGTATCTGAGCATCCTTTTGTAGTATGAATTGGCCAAGATTTCATTGTGAAATATGCACATGGAGGTTTTAGTTACAACTTTTTGTATTACTTAGTTGTGGAAGATTATATTGTAGTTGTTGTTGTTGTTGTAGTTGTTGTTGTTGTTGTTGTTGGTGGCGGTGTTGTTCCATGTTTGTACATTTATTTACCTGTCGTCTGTCTTTCTGTCTGTCGGTCTGATTACCTTGGTTTAGATGGCGTTTCTTCACATTTGCCACATTTTAAATATTCAAGTTTGCTATTTTTATTGTTCAGTTTTTTCTTTTATATTTTGCTATTGTCTTCTTGTTGTTGTTTTTTTTTTTTTTTTTTTTTTTGTTGATTTCTTTTACATATTCAAGTTGTAGTTGTATTTTGTTTATTATTACGTTTGCTGTTGTTGCTCGTTACACTCACTATAAGAATCATTTGTATTGCAATTGTTGTTGGTTTTTGAGTTGTGATTGATTTTGGTATTAAATAAATGAACAAGAAAATGTAAGTCAAAGTGAATCTCAGATAAAGGACAATAAGTTAAACAACATTAACAACAACAACAACAACAACAACAACAACAAAAATAATAATAATAATAATAGCATTATTGTCCTGAGTCTAAAGAAATTAAGGTTGATTTCTTGCCAATGCCAATAATCCCTTTTCAAAACGATTTTCCTTTGACCAATTTGAAAACTAATTAATTGTATAGTTAGTTGTCTCTGTTCTCGTCTCTGGTTTCTGTTCTCTATATAATGTACAATGTACAATACATATAGAGAATGTTTAGGTTTATTTATTGAAAATGCCAATGTGAATAGAATAGAATTTCGCATAATTAGTAAAATGATGATGGACTCTTGGTTAAATTGGATGACTGCTACTCTCCATTGATTCCTTATATTCTATATATTGTACAATATACATATTTTGCATTCTATCCATTTCCCTACCATTATCTAAGAGATATCCAATAGCAACTGATTTGATTTGATTTGATTCGATTTGGTTTCATTCAATTTGCAATGTAGATGAAACAATTGGATTTCCTTTGAATTTGTTTTGGCTTGACTTTTGAAACTTTTTGTGGGCTTTCAAGTTTGCTACAAAATTCCTTCATCTTTCAATATATTGTATCAAAAGACAAGTTTCCGTTCCGTTCCGTTCGTTTTCCTTTCATTTTCATTGTTGTATTTAGCATATTGTTATTGTAGATGTAGTAGATAGTTTATATTATTATGGTAAAACTATCTGTAGCAAGGTTAATTCCTTTAGTATTTCTTCTCATTCTAATGGGATAAGTTACCTAGGACAGCATAGTAACTAACAGTAGCATAGCATAGCATAGTTTTAGTTAAGATGGGTTTTTCATTTCTCTTTCTGTATTTCTTGCTTTCCTTTTTTGTGGTTCATCCATCCACAATCCACAATCCACCATCTTTTATGACTTACCGTTTTTTGCCGGATATTTAAGCAGGTGCTTAGCATTGTCCTTGCTCAAATTTGTCCCACAATTCAATCATTTAGTACTCTTAAACTTGCCTTTTGTTAACCTGATTTATATGTCTCACTGATTGTCTGACAGTTGGTCCGATGGTCGTTTCAGCATCGTTGACTACGATAAATTTTGTGAGTTGCTTACAAAGTATCTATCTATCTATCATTTGTTTTGTTCTTGCATAAATTTAAAACAAAAAAAAAAATTAAAATCAAAATAGAAATCAAAAGTAAAAGGAAAAGATTGAGAGAAATACTTTTTTCCGCTTTATTGAACTTCATGAAGTCAGTTGCTGAGAAGTCACTTAAAGTGTTGTCTACTTTTGGGCGCATTTTTCTATATAAACTTAAAGCATTTTTGAGTGGCTTTAGATAAAGTGAACGATTAAAAGTGTCAAGAAGTCAGTCATTCAGTTTGTCAGTTTGTCACTCAATCAGTTGGTTAAAATGTTGATAAAAGAAAAGGAAATTTGAGTAGTTTTTCGAACATTTTGAGAAAGTCCAAAGGGCTTTAACTTTAACTGAAATTATATAAGTTGAATAAAGGATACTTTGATAACATAAAAAAAATGTAGAATGCTCCCTTTCTCTCCCTCTCTCTCTCCCTCTCTCTCTCTCTTTTTTTCTGTTTCTGTTTGATTTTGATTTAATTTTCTCAAGCTTAAAGTTTAAGAAAGATTTTATTAAGTTTTTGTTTCTAACTTTTTCTGTTTTTAGTTTTAGTTTTTGCTTTTGTTATAAAATTATTCGTTGCACTACTCAATTTTACTTTAAACTAGGATTTAATTGAATTAAATTCAATTCAATTACCTGATTGTTATTGATTTCTTATACAACTTACCTTTTGAATTTCATTTCATTTCAATTCATTTTCATCTGTTGCTATAATATTTTCTTGTTTCTTGTTGCACATTTTCTTTATTTCAATTTGAGTCTTTGTTTTTTTTCGTTACCATTACCGTACCCAAGGTACTTCTTCTGCTCACTACTATTCGCGATTCCCATGCCAACCATAAAAGAATGAAAAAGAAAAAGAAAAAAAAAAAGAAAAAAAAAAAAAACAAAAGATTGGTAGAATGGTCAAAATGCAAGAGAATTGTCGTGGGTCGAGGAGATTGTCGATATTGAGAAGGGTCCAGCTGAAGATGGGTGTCCAATTGAAAGAAGCATTTGACGCCATCAGAACACTCAAAGCGAATGTTCAATTGGGAAAACGTGAATTTTCCATCATTTCTCCTTTCCACTAAGGCTTTATAGGCTTTATATATGTGTATGTGTATGTGTATGTGTGTATGTGTGTGTGTGTGTGTTTGTATTTCTTTGGTTGATGGTTTGTATGAATGTGAGAGTCAGTCAAACTTTGTGGCATTTCTTTTAAGTTTTATTTCGTTCAATTTATTTTATTGTAAATTTACGCACTTTTATTTTGTTTTCCCATTTCCATTTTTCCAATATTTTCCAATATTTCCCAACATTTTTCTGTTTTTAATTTTGATTAATTTTTTCTTATTTTTTTTTTTTTTTTTGTTGCAATCAATTTTTGCCCTTTGTTGTGTAAATAAATATATTGAATATAATATTTTCATAAATTTATATTGAATTTTGTATTAAAAAAGAAAAATTGAAATTGCAAATGAATTGAAACAAATTGGAGTTGGAATAACTTGAAACTTTAATGATTTTCATGCAAACTTGTCATTTAGTTTTTGTTCTATTAATCTGTAAATTACTACAATTGTTTCTTCTTATTTACCAATAATAAAATATAGTAAAAGTGGCCCCAATTTGTAATAAATCTACAATAGAATGACAAGCTAAAATGATATTGTATATTGTACATAGTAAAAAGAGACTCAACATCAACATCCTTAAGTATAATGTAAAAAAAAAAAAAAAAAAATACAACAATAAACATCGAAAGTATCTAATGTATTTTCATGTTGTATTGTATTTTTTTTTTTGGATATACAATAACTTAGTATCTTGTTGTTGAATGATTAGCGTGACAAAGATTGATTAATTCTGTCTTGGTTATCCATGTTATATTTACAACCTAATGAGCTGAAACATGCATGCATGCTTTCGTATAGATACAAATTTTATTAACAAATGCAAATGATAAGTTAAGATGAAATGCTAGAAAAGGTTCTTTAGTATCTATTTTAGTGTTGTAATGAAACCTACACCTCACCTCTGACTTAAATTTTTTCAGAAGAATGGTTGTGTGTCTCCATAAAATACTGACAATACTGAATTTCTTTGAAGAAATAACAAGGACTCTCTAAGCGATACAAATGTCAAATTACATATCATCAGTGATCCCATTGTTACGAGTAGCATAAATTGCAGATAGAAAATGATATACATGTATATCTGCTACAGATGAGTATTTCAAAAACATTATTAATAAATGTATTGAAGATATCAATGCGAGATTTTTGCACCTTCGTTATAAGTATTACCCTGATACTGTATACTTGTATAAAAATTCAAGTTTTTAATGAAAAGTTCAATTTCTGAACTCATAATAAATACATTGGCTAATGCTAAGTGATTCCAGTCTTCTCAGGACTGCAAGTGAACCTGATGATGACGTTGAATCTTGCATGGGCTTCTAGATTTTACAGCCACAGAAGTGACGATGAAAATGAAGATGAAGATGAAGATGAAGATAGACACCAATGTAATCAATAGCCATCCAATTATAAGGAAATAATCGGTAATAATTCTGTATAACAATGATGATGCAAATAGAATACAAAATTTGAAACTTTTGCTCCCATCGAGTCTGTTTAGTGGATTTGGCTTAATTAACAAACCCTTTAGAAATCACTTAAAAAGATGACAAAGCTGCAAAATTGTTGCTTGTTTAATGTAATTTGCGTCTCATTAATTTTCATTATCAATAGGTAAATTTTGTTTTTTTTTTCGTAATAAAAGTTAAATAACGAATTTTTGTTCTTTATTAACCCAACTCAGTCTCCACTCTGAACTTCCGCATCCGCTTCCGCTTCCGCTTCCGTTAAAATGGCTCCATTATAACCTTAAGCTATCTTTTAAACAATTGTTAGTAGAATTTATCGGCTTGGGTAAATCCCATTATAAACTATAAATGCGATCCTCGGTTGTCTTACGATTTCCATGTAAAATAAATTAAATTTATGCACATTTTTCAAAGTAAATCACATTAAAATTCACCTGAAACGAAAGAGCAATTAAAGTCAAATGGAAAGAAACTTTACCACACGCATAAACTTTGCAAAAATTTGTTAAACTGAAAATCAACCGCACTCGATTAATGTTGATTTTTATAGTCAAGTCAAGTCAAGTCAAGTCAAGTCAAGTCATTTTCAGTGTCTCCTCCTCCTCCGCCATTCCCTTTTTGTGATGATGACATTAGACAATTTAGTACGTGCCATGGGTAACATAGTCAAAATATCTCTCGTTCTGAATAATTGTGTCCGCCCCAAGCTTCGACTAAAAAAAAAAAAAAAATCACCAAAAAAAAATAGAGCAACTAAAAGTAACAAAAGCATAGCAATGGAGAAAAGTAATAAAAATATTATAATATTAAAATATTAAAGTATAAAATATGATAATAAAAGTAAATAAATAATAAATTAAAAAACAAATAAATAAGGAAAAAAAAAACATCAACAGCAATGAAAAAAACAAAAAATAAATAAATAAAAATATAAATAAAAAACAAAAAAAAAACCGAACAAAAATGTAATTTGCTCACTTATTTTTGTCGTAATTTATGCTGTTATTGTTACAGTTACAGTTACTGTTTTGTTCTGTTATCTAAACGAGTTTGTTATTCGTTGTTATTGTTCCTCAAACTCCGTCTCTTGCGTCCTGTGTGTCCTTTGTGTCCTTTCGTTGTTATTGTTATTGTTGCTGTTGCTGCTGATTCTGTTGTCGCTGTAACGACATTTAATTCCATTTACTTAATTTTTGGTGCGTGCTGTAACAACTCTAGGCGCGCTTCAACGACTTCAGCCTAATGCTGCTGCTGCTCAGACCCATCAGACATGTCCCATGATGTCGATTCCTCTCTTCCTCTGTTTCTTCTCATCCTAACTGCTCAGTCAGTTATTCACTGACTGATATACATACTTAGTCACTCACTCAGTTACTCACTCATTAGGTTAGCCAAAACAGCATAAGCTTTATCAGCTCTACATAGTCTCTTTCTGTCTCTCTCTCTCACTCACTCTTTCACTATATCTCTCAATCTCTGTCCCTCTGTATCTTGCTAAGACCTTCCTTTCACTTATTTTAGTTTGGTATGCAAGTGTGTCAGTGTCAGTATCCTGTATCCTGTATTCCATTAGTCAGTGTGTGTGTGTGTGTGTGGGTGTGTGTGTGTGTGTGTGTGTGTGTGTGGGTGTTTGTCTATTTTTTGCGCCATTAGTAAAAATTTACATTTTCTGTTTCTGTTGTTGGTAGAATAGTGTATAGTGTATGACCATTTGTAAGTGTGAGTGACTATTTGTAAGTATGTATGTGTATGTGTTTGCATGTGTGTTTGTTGGGTTTTGGTTAAGTTTAGTTCGTGAGCGTTTTACACGAAATCCGCTAATCTGATAATGAGTGCAAAATTTATGATTGCATCCTTGTTCTATAACTAACTAAGTATATTCCCTCAATGATGCACACATTTACATATACAATACAATATAGAAATGCAAAAAATCTACTATACACACATACACACATACAGTAATAATACTGTGTACATACATATGTATATGCTTATGTCTGCTTTAGTTTGGTTGAGGAAATTTGTTTTTTTCTTTTTTTTTTTTGGGTTTCTTGATTTTTTGTGTTCCTCTGCTTGTCTCAATTGTTCTTTTTTTTTTTTCTTTTTTGGGTTTATCAAGCAAAGAAAGCATTTGAGCATGCAACTCAGCTATTGTTATTGTTATCATTAATCGCTTGTCGTCCATATTCATTTTCATTTCATTCATTCAGTAAGTCATTTTTCACTCATTTACTCATTTGCATTCGTTCATCTGTTCGACTACATTGTAATTCGTTTGCTTGTTATTCACTTATTTCACTTATGTATGTGTTTATTCATTCATCCTATCATTCTTTCCTTCGTTCGTACGTTCGTTCGTACATGCATTCATTCATTCATTCATTCATTCAATTTCAATTTCTTGTTGCCATCATTTGTTCGTTTTGTTTAAGCATTCAGTTGGTTTGACAAGTAACGAACCAAGCAAAGTAAGCACAGTTTGGCTGGCAAAGCCTTAAAATCCCCAAAAGTATGCTTCAGATTTCATTCATTCATTCCTACTCTCAGTCGGTCACACACTTCACTCACTCACTCACTCACTCACTCACTCACACACTTACACACTCACTCATTTACCCATCCACCCAGTGATGCATGCATTCAGGCATTGAATCTTCAACATTGATTATGTCATTTCGTACAAAATCTTTTTAATGGATCGAAAGAATTAATCGTTTGGAACGCAAAAAACAAAAAATAATAGGAAAGGAAAATGACAAAAAAAACAAAAAAAAAAAAAAACAAAAACAAAATATTAAAAGGCAAAAAAAAAAAAACAAAAAAGGTTTAAAGAAGACATAATAAAATCAAAGAGATGTTAAATGCTGGGAGAGAAAAAATCAAATATGTGTACTTACATACGCATCATGATGATCATGATGATGATAATAATGATTATAGTAAGTGCTATGCATGTAAACCCACTTAGTGAGTATAACCTTATAGAGGGAATAGCATACTTATTTATGCGTATACTAGAATAAAATGAAGGCTGCATTGAGCTGCGTCCGCATAGACTCATGCTCATTGTCCTGAAGTAGAGTCACGTACGGAAGATGTATCATATAGCAATGTACTATGTAATAACACATAATGTGTATGCAGTCTACTACTACAGTAGATGAAAGTGAATTGTACGCTTCTTTCAAAGCTATTGTATCAGTAGAACGTATGCATTGCATTCACATACTTACTTATAAAGAAATTTATACATTCAAATTTATAAATATGTAGATACACATATAAAAATGTAGATACGAGGGTTGTCATCGAAGTAGTTGTCCGTTTCCCAGTGCTGCTGATACTTTTCTGTTATCAAAAAAGGAAAATTCATTAGTCAATGGTACAATTCTTCTTTTATCACTTAGTAATGGAAGATTATTTCTAGTTGTAATGACTTAAGAAGATAAATTTGTCTCATAATAGGAATTTGAAAACAATAATTTCGATCACCATTATGCAAAGTATATATTATACTTACTGATATGACTATCATTTACTACGGTAATAATAATCAAATCTAAAAATCATGAGTTCATTAAGACCACTCTGTTGTTAGATGATTGCAATCAAAATACATATAATGTTTTTATTTTTTTGAAACAGCGAAGGTGTTTGAAATAGTAGAATGCATGCGATAAATGAGGAATGCAAACAAAATTGAAGTAGCGTGCCTCATTCTCATAAGCACAATAAGGAAGTGAAACTTCTTTAGCGAAGGGTGGAAAAATTGAAAAATTAGAATATGAAATGTGACGAAAATCCAAAATGCGATGATGCTTCAAAGAGAGTAGTAGGGAGACGCACAAAAAAAAAATTAATGTTTATGCATGAGTAAGAGAGAGATAAAAAATGCTTTACGAAAGAATATACGAACAAGTGGCCGAATAACCGAAAAATAAAATAAATCTTTTGTATTGAAACAATATTTTGTATTATTGCTTGAATATCATCTACATGAATATAATAATAAAATCGTTAATCGTTTTGATTTTCGTCACATTTCATTTTCATATTTTTTGAATTTACTACCCTCCGCTAAAGAAATTTCACTTCCAAAAAACAAACAAAACAAAAAAAAAAAGAAGAGGTTTAAGGCACAAAAGGGATAACACTAAAAATAAAAGAATTAATTAGATTATATTGAAGTTATGTTAACATTATATCGAAATTTAGTGCAGTCTATGTAGCAAGCTAAAGAAAGAAAACTACGTCTATTGGATGTAACCATAAGCCTATTTGGGTCAGTTGAGTTGTTGTACTACATAGGCAAACCGAAGTGCTACCACACTGCGGATAGTAATTGTTGTCAGAGAGACAATAATTTGTATTCGTTCACTGCAGCACTAGAAGATAAGATAAGTCAGACACATTGGAGACCAGCTTGACAAGAACTAAGTTCTGGAAGTCTCATTTCGATATCATCAACAAGATGTAGTCGGCCTTCTAGAACAAACGTATTCTTTTCTGAGTGATTAGCTAATGCATTTTTAACTATCTTGCTGTGCAACCCATCTCTTCGATCTGACTTATAGTGACTACTGTGAAAAGTATTGCCTATTACAAAGGTTAAATTGTCCATATAGGTATAATGTCCAAACATTAACCGATTAGAACTTACAACTTGACTTTGATATTGATACAATACTTACATAGTATTGCATGAAACCGTTCTTTGTCTGCTTGGATAGTTATTGGACTAACCTTGGTACAAAAGAAGATACATCCATTGATATGGATACATAATCAAAATGTCTATAAAATAGAGTGCATTATGGGGTCGTCATCATAAATCATGCTTTCATTTCATATTCAATATTTTATCTTTCATTCATATTCACTTACTGAATCAATAAAATTTATTATTATATAAAAATGCATTTCAGTTTTTCCTTCTACTACAAGTATTGTATATTATAAATCCCTAAATAATAGATATGAATGAATGAATAGCATGAATGAAAATAAAGGAAAGAAGAAGGAAAGAAAGAAAGAAAAGAATTAAATTGAAATCAATAAAAGATAAATGCATAGAAAAGGATTCCATTCATTCAATGACTACTCGAATTGTTAGTTTGAAATCAGTGATAAGAATTTCAGGTTTAATTTGTATTGAGTATTTTATATACATATGTATGTATGTACGTGTATGTATGGCATCTGGCATCTGGCATCTGGCATCTGGCATCTGCATCCAAGTACAATATATGACAAAAAAGGTATAATATAATAATGGCAATAAAAATTACAAAATAAATGTTTCCCCTTGAATTGAAGAGTTTTTATACAATTTTATCCCTTCATTACAATATTCATTGTTATGAATAAATATTTTTTATAATTTGAATCAATAAAATAATGCATTTCTTAGGAAATTTCCGCTTGAGTTTATTTAAAATCATCAATTAGGAATAAATGCATGATTACGAGTGTATTGAGTTCAATGAAAAGTCTAAAGGAGAAAATAGACTAGAATTTATTTCATTTTAACGAATCAAATAGAATTTTTAGCTTGAAAACTGATCATATCGGTGGCAATAACTCAGAGTAGGTTATGTGGAAAATTGAGTTTGAACGTTTTTAATATTCACCGCTTCAAACCGTGTGCTTCAACATTGATTTCATTGAGTTTTGACATAAGCTTCTTTGACTTGCAGCCATGGATATGTAGACGTATGCATTTAATATGTAGGTATATTTCATGTGGATGCATACGTGTCAGAAAAGATAAATTGCTAAATAAGTTTTTCCATGGAATTGACGTATATTTTCCATTAATTTTTTTTTTTTATTCTTTAAACAATTTTTATTTGTTGCAAAGGGATGAGATTTCTTTTTTTTTTTTCTCGGTTGAACTGGTTAAATGTTTTTATTTTATTGTTTCTTCATTCAGTTAGAATCAGAGTCCAGTTGCCATTATTTTCAATCTTTTTATCTTTCAGCTTTCAGCTTTCACATTTCCATTGAATTTTTTTTATTTTTATATTTTTTTTTTTCTCTCAAATTTGTACCATTTTTCTTATTGTGTATTTTTCGTTTTGCCTTTTTATTTTATTTTTTTTGTGTGAAGGAGGCTTTAATTGAAAAGGATTATGAAAACAAAAGCATAGAATTAAGTTAAGTTAAGAATTGGTTTTTCTATTACAATTTTTTCTCCCATTTTCTGTTCACTTTGGTCCTCTTTTTCCGCTATTATGGGCTTAATCCAATAACTCGGCTTTTGATCGACCTTTTGTTTTGCTCCTCTGAAGCAATACATTCGCTGGCTGTTTTGCTTTTCTTTATTTATGATGTTGATTCAATGGTTCTGGAATATTTGAACAAAGAAGGAAAAATACTCACTAACAATTCGAAAAAAATTTTAAGTTAACAGCATTTCGGTGCTTTGGTTTGTCAATCAAATATGGAATAATAAAATACTTTTACTTAACTAAATAAAGTCAGGTTATGATTTCACTTGCGAAACGAAGGCTGACAAGATTAGATGCAAGGTAACTTGATTTGATTTTATCCAGACATACAAGATAAACATCGAAACGATTGGGCGTTACTTTCTTATCTCTCTACTTAAGAGTTAACTACTTATGAAATGGATTGCTGTTATCACCTGCTGTGACCTTAATTGAAAAACTTAAAATGTGGACGTTTTTGGACGTTGCTCTCAAAGTAAGCGCTACTCTTGTAATTCTAATCTCTCACAATTGCCAGTCTCTGCTTTTTAAAGAATCAGTTATTTATCTAGTTTAGTGCTAGTGAATATTTAAATATTTGCGAATGAGAATGCGTATCTGGCCCAGTGTATCTACGCTCATACGTTGTTGATTTCTCTAGACTGACAATCTATATTAGATGTATAATGAGATGATTATTTTTATTACCAAAATATGAAGGCTGATGACATACAAATGCAAGGCAGAGTTATAAAAAATTTTCTAATAAAAAGGACAAGAGGTCGAATAGGGTCTAATTTTTAATGTGAAAAATTTTTAAATTGAAAGTTCGTTGCGTTTTCCATTGATAATATATCTCATGACTCAAAAGTCTAGAAATTTATATATACTAAAAATAGTTGTCGGTAAAGAGAATTTTTGTCTGATGTGACCAAGGAGAAAGGGGCGTTGAGAACTTATAATTTCATAATTTATGAAAATGCATCAAGAGTGGCTTGACCGATTTAGCAATGGTTTCGACCGTACAATTCTGGAAAGTTGGAACTTCATTATAGAAAAGTTGGTTTCGTTAGACTAGGACGTGGAAAACTTAAGTTCGACGTGAAATCAGACTGAAGTAAGAACTCAGAAATTGCCTGGCGAGCCTTCTTCATTCATTCATTCATTCATACATACACACTCACTCACTCACTCACTCACTCAACCACACACTCATCCAGAAACAGGCATTGAATAATCGTCTGAGTTTTGAAAGTTTCTAATGTTTTTTATTTTCTGTAGAGATTTTTTTATAAACTACGATAGGCATACAACAAAGCTCATTTTCGGCAACACGCCTAATAAAATGAATGAATGTTTATCTCCTATGAGAGGTTCAGATATGAAAAAAAGTATCTTCGACTATGACGGAGATGAATACTCTTCACGGGACGCATTGAATGTTTCATTCTAGTATTCAAATGGGTGGTGTATGGGAGATCTCTCCGTATCCAATTGAGTTGGTTCCGACAAATGTCTCGGAAACAGTGTTGCAGTTTCAGTTCGATAGCATAAAAAGTTTTTCTAATAACAACATGAATTTTTATGGGTAGGGGGTATGGGCGATTAACATGAACAAATGTACTGCGTATCTCCCCAAAAGGTTGCGTCCAAAATTTCAGCTCTAGCTCAAAAGGGACAAGTTTGCATACATACAGACGGTCAGCACTGGCTAAATCAATTCGCTAATTGACTGATTAAGAATATGTATACTTTATGTGTCGTTCCTTTTGTGTGTTACAAACTTCATAAAAGTAGTAATTATGCTTCCATTCAATGACATGAGTCGATGCTAAATATAATTAATCAACTGAAAGCCAAAGATATGTCACACACATCATGCTGAGTGCTAAGCACCCTTCACACATCTATTTTGCTTTGAGATATCCATAAATGAAAGTAAGGTATACTTTTGAGGGACAACGTTGGTCTTTTTATTCCTTTTGTGGCTATTTACTCTCAAATTCATGCATTTTGTACATGAGCACCAAAAATGCCATTTTGAATTCATTCAGGCAGGTCTCTTGTAACAACCCAAGGACAATTAGCATAGCAACAACAACATGGTTTTCTTGTGCTCTTGCTGTTCCACTTTGGCAAAGTGTCAGCTTTTAAGACCAAGAATCGGACTTATAGACAAATAAAAGTTCATTACTTTATTTGCAAAATAGAAGCTGACATGTTCAGACGCAAGTTAACTTGCGAATCACTTTCGTATTGACTGCCAATGAGAGCCTATACAAATTGCTCATCTCTTTACCTTAAGGTTGATTCAGCTATTTATGTTAATCAAGAAAAAATATAATGAAACTCCACTTATTGACTTCTTTCTGAAAACATTGCCACACACATATCATTTATCCTTTTACTCATATACTCATACATTCTTATCAGTCAGTCAGTGTAGAAGAAAAATTATATAAAATTGCAAGAACAGTATTCACATTAAAATACAATTATCCCCCTAAAAATAATTGTCATACTTTTTATTGAAACATTTGAGTTAAATTGAAAAACAAAATTCCAAACAATCACTCTCCCTTTCCTTCGGATGGCTTACAAAAAGTAGAAACCATCGTTGGTCATGTTGTTAGTTAAGGAAGTCATAGATGGCAATGGTTTCTCTAAAATATTTTAAAGTACATTTGAATTATGGCTATTGGTTGAATTATTAAGGGATAGAATTATTATGGAATAACGCAGGGAAGAGACAAAACAAGAACGTAAAGGATTCAAAAATTCAGCAAGGAATTGTAGTTCAGAAAGTTAGTTAATATTTGTAAGTCAACAAAATAAGAAAATTGAAAAGAGAAAAGAGAAAAGAGAAAGAAAGAAGCAATTTTAATCAATTTGTAAGTAAGAAAAACCACTCCTACAAAGTGACTTTAATGGTTAATTATTCAAAAAATGCGAACAATAGAAAACATCATAACAACAGTGGGTGGGCATATTTTAATTTGCCTCAACAAGATGTTAATATTCTTATTTATTTTAACAAGAACTTATGAATTTTCATCTATACATATACTTATGTAAATTTATAAATATTATTCATTCAATTTCATAGAATATATTTACATAAAATACAGATTCTTCTTAGCTTAGCTTAGCTTAGCTTTCGGTTGTTTGTTGGAATAAATGTGTTTGTATTTTGTCTGGCTCTGACATACCTGAAAACTCTAACATAAGTCAATGTGAGATATTCTTTTGAGTTAAATCCACCTTGTTGGCGTTTTCTTTTATCGATTCCAATGAATTATATTCCTTAGAAAAAACAACAACAACAACAACAACAACAACAACAACAACAACAACAACAATTTGCATTGTATGGTAACAAAGAATTGCAAAGATCAATTCACAACAATGATTCAATCAGATTTATGACTCTTGTATATCGTACATTCTTTTCTAAAAAAAAATATCATTATTTCCAACTTGTTTATATTCACCACCATGAGAAAAGAAAACTGCAACTTGTTGAAAAAGATAAAGCTCATCTTGTCGAAAATACTCTATTGTAATAACACAATTGAAACTACAATCAAGTCTAATTGCGACTGTATAATGCATTTATCATAGGATATAGGATTTCTATATAATTAAAGCAAAAATTCAATAAGAAATCCGAAAAATCCGAAAAATCCGAACAAAACAAACAACACAAAGAAAAAATCAAGAAAATTACTCACTCACTCACCATTTGACTTTAACCAACTGAATAAGTTCAATAAAAAATTTTAAAAGAAAGATGAAGATATATTTAATAATGATGTTGATTGTGAGAAAAAAAAAAAAGAAAAATATTAACAAAATAAAAATATAAATAGATTTTTCTATCGAAATCGAAGGATTTTCAAAAGCAGCTTGATTTTGCAACGTTTACCATCAACATCAAAAATATTGTCTACATTTATTTGGTTTTTTTTTTTTTTTTTTGGTCGTCACACTACTTAGTACTTCTTACTTTTTCTTATCTGTATTCTTTATACTACTTCTCACATATATATACACACACAATAACAACAAAGATCGTAAAAGTAACAATAAGGAAAATAATGTTGATATTTCCAAGCTTTCATTCTAAATGTCTAAATGTCAATCACGCAATGAAAAAACGAACGCAGAAATGAATGAAAAATACAAATAATAGAAACAGAAACAGAAACAACAACAAAATAGAGAAGAGAAGAGAATAAAATAAAACTTATATAACATAAAACAATGAAGAAAATTGAAAAAGATTAAAGTTATAGAGATATGGGAAATGGGGACTGAGGACTAAGGACTAGAGACTGGGACAAGTCAACCAAACTTAACTCAACCGACAACAAAAAAAAAAAAAACAAAAAAAAAAAAAAATGCAGAGCATAATAAATTTTTAATTAAATCAAAGACGAGTGATGGAGCAACACGCATATACACACACATATGTCTATACACACACACACACACACACACACACTGACAATTAAGACAAGATGAAGAAAGAAGAGAAAGAAGGGCGGCGGCGGCCAATATGGTCTTTGTAGGAATCCAAGTGAGTGTGTATAGTTTTGTATAGAATTGCGACTAACTTTAAGTCAAGTTTATCGTCATAAGCCAAAGTGAATATATACACACACACACACACCACACACACACACACTATGAAGAGCAGCATGAAATGAAGCAATGCATGGCAAAGGCAAACACAAACACACAAAAACAAAAAAAAAAGGCAGGCAGGCAAGCAGGCAGGCAAAGGAATCAGAAATATCCTGCTTCTGCTTAAAACCGATAGAGGTCTTAAGACAAAGTGAAAATAAAAACATATTTATACACATACAAGTACACACATCCACACATACATATATATACTATGTACATATGTACATAAATGTATGTCTATAAATTATGCACATGTATATGTGTATGTGTGCTTATATGAATTAAAATAGTATATAACCAACCACACGACAAGGACAAGCTACACACAAATACAGAATATCAACATTGCATTGAACATGACCATGGTCATGGCCATGGACAATTTGGAGTGAACTAAATTCAATGAATGATAGAATTGAATGGAAAGGCATGGATGGAATGGAATGGAATAGAGAGTGGATAGGAATGGATTGAAATGGCAGAATGGCAGAATGGCAGTTAGTGAATCCACTTGGTATATATTTCATTATTACTATTTTTATTATTATTATTATTATTATTATTATGACATTCATGATAGCAGATACCAGCATAGACATAACAAATGAATGAAATGCAATGTTATGCTATTGTACTTATCTAGGAATGAAGGAAATGAAAATTATTTAATAATGAAAAGAATTTTTTCATAAACAAACAAAACAAACAAGGAACAATGAAGCGGAATAGAATTTTTGTTTATTTCTAAGAAATACTAAATAAAAATACTTCAGGCAATAAAGACATATCTTTTAATAAAGGAAAAATATTTTATTAAATGAAGCATATTTATGCTTTCTTCATTGTCATGTATTTCCTCAATACACACACAATTTGTATTCACACGTAATTCACATTTTAATGGGTCACCCTAAAGGATTTTTTGTTCAATTATTTTATGTATTAAAAACTCATACAGTATAATACAAGTATATATTATATACTTACATAGTAAAGGAATAGCATAGTGTAGTCTAAAGTCGAAAGTTCATATAACCAATAAATAAATAAATAAATAAATAAATAAAATATAAATGAATAAAATTGAAGAGAAAAAGAAAAAAATATTGCAATATTGTAAATGACTTTAAGCCTTTTTTTTTTTGTTTTATTAATAATTGAATTTAGCTAAAAAGTCAAAAGTGAATTACAAATTATTGCCATACTCTCCTTTTATCTGTGCCCTCTCTCTCTTACTCTCTCTACTCTCTCCCTCTCTCTTTTGAAATGAATTTATTAATAAATAAGTTATGTTGTTTTTTGTAAAGCAAAATTGCAATGCGGTCAATTTTATTGCGTTTGTGTTGTCCTTTATCATATTGAAACTTTTGACCAAATAACAAATGACAATTGCTGAAATCTATATAGTATAACCAACCAATAGACCAAGCAAACAATACCCTATACTCTTATAGTATTGTATTTTAGGCCTATTTATGTATATATATATAAGTATCTCCAATACCATAATACTTTTATACATGTAAAGGTTAGGTAAAGGTTTTTGCTTTTGTTTGTTTCGATGAGAAAATATTTATGATTGACTTTTATACTTTGATTTGATATGATCTGATCTAATATTTATTAAATTTATTGTATATACTGAAAACTAAAAGTTCATAAGTTTGTCATACAAGTAATAATTATCAATAAAATAAAGTTAGTTTGTAAACCAAAGAAAAAAAAAAAACATTTACAAAAACACGCGCATAAAAACTTCTATCGAAAGAGTGAAACATTTTGAGTAAATTGGTTGTCTTATCAGTGAAACTTTGAATTGATCCAAAGAAATTACATCCCTTATAAAAACAGCGTGAAATCATGAATCACGATCTCAACATTCGCTTTTTAAAATGCAACATTTGCTCAATACTGTTTTTTATATGTCATGGAAAGCTGAACTCTGAGTCTGTGATCAAAAACTATTAACAGTCTTGAAAAGAAGAAAAGCTTATCTAGTATGAAATATTCAATAATGGCAATCTTGCAATCTTATGATTGTAGCTAGAAATAGGGAGCAATATGCAGAGATACTACAAAAATTATGATTTATATTTAATATTTAATATATTTTATTAGTTTATTTTTTTTAATATTTTTTTGTATTATATAATGACCAATGTTCGAATTCGAAGTGGATAACACCATAACTACAATAATAATTAGCAAACAGAATACTAGCTACTAGGGCCTTTGACTCTTTTCTTCACCTTAAATCTTAATAATGATTACCTGAAGCAACATTTCAAAATTACATTTAAAGAAACTTTGCTACTATTGTACAAACAAACCATATAAACAATAATAAGCCATAATGAGTAATAACACAGTGAGGAAAGAATAGGTTCAAATTTAATAAAAAAAAAAAAAATACACCAAAATATTATAAAATACCCAAAGGTATATTTCATATTGATTATACAGCATACTCTAGTGGCCAGTTAAGTCCAACGCAGTCTAAAGGCCTCAAATGGCAGTACAAAATTGATTTGATAAATGAATTTGAATAATTTTTTTTTATTGTTGAACCAATTTATTTTTGTTCATACATATAAACCTTCCGCAAAAAAATTTTCTAAATGATAGTGAAAACCGTATTAGCATCGGTTGCGTGTTGATTTAATGATTTAACAATATTTAATATGAAACTTAATTTTTTTACTATTGTAATTTATCGAATACTTAAAACTTTTACAGATATTATATGGTTGGGTTTGTATGAGTTGGGATAGGAATTGAGAACCAAAGAGGAAATGCCCAAAGCAATCAAAGTGTTGGTAGGAGTCCCAAAGATCGTTGCCATGGTGGATGGAGAAGAAAATTCTATAAATTAAAAATTGATGTAGTTTATAAACTTGTTGTAGTTATAAATTTTTTTTGTGTTGTTCAAGAGTTGAGTTTTCATTTGATGACAGTGAAAAATGCCTTCATGGCTTCGTTATTTTAGACAATCCCAGCTAATCATTTCAGCGGTGTGCTGCTCCATAATGAGCACCTTCCTAGCACCGGACAATTGTTTTAACAATATTATTCTAGAACTAACTTCATGTGTAGTTTTAAAACTTTTACATACTTGTTGATGATATACAACTAATCCAAGCTGTGACTTATACTTCTAGGAATTGTGACTATCACTATAAAAAAAAAAAAAAAAAAAAACAGAATAAAATTAAATTTAAATATCTTATAAGCATCGATATTATACATGTATGTAATCTAGGATTAGCGGGAAGAGGGGGATGGTGTGTCTATGTAGTATTCTCAAAAGGATAATAGCAAACTTCATGCTAATATAAAATATTACCAATTCAAACTAAACAAATTTGTATTTGGTAAGAGAAAAAGAACCTTTTTTTAAATTCAATTTTATTGCATATTTTTGCAAATAATAAATGAAAATTGATTTCTATTCATATTTGCTCTTGTACATATATATTTCTTTTTATACTCTTCACACAGTGAATAGTATTGTATTATAAGTTTGTCATGAAGTTTGTAATAAAAAGCAAGATACCGCGGAGATGAGACTAGTTGATTAAGCCATATTCGTCTCTCTATTTGCTGAAAAATACACAAAATTTTCTTTCACCAAACGCAGAATATTTGTCAAAATCACTTGAATTGGATGCATACAAATCCCGATTCATATTCAAGTTCTTATTGATTACATTTTTTTCGTATTTTGTATGCTCGAACTGAAATTCAAATACTTTAAGTGTCAAGTAAATTTCAAGACCCTACGATAACTGGATCATATAGCTCCCGTACAAATATTTGTTGAAATGCTGAATGAATACTGCTGACTCTACCCTAAACATAAGTCAAATCAAAAAAATCACAGCAGCGTAGGCGAAAACGTAAGGCGTGAAGATTATTAAATCTTCTTTTTTTCTTATTTTAATATTTCTTTTTATATTTAGTCAAAAGAAAAAAAAAAAAATATTGCGTTTGACTTTATGTCTTTTTCTATAAAAAAAAAAAAAAAAAAAAGAAATAACATTTCCCCTTATTATCATTTTTCCAATAAAGTTTCCCATGTATACGAGATTTTTAATAAAATAAAAAAGTAAATAAGAAGAAAATAAATAAAAAGGCAAACAAAATTTTGTATCAAAGTAGCAGCAAAAAAGGCTATCAAAAGAAGCATAAACAAATATGTAACTTCAAGACACGTGTTTCAATTATGATGATGGTGATGGTGATGGTGATGGTGACGATGATTTTATAAATAAATTGCAATAAACTTGGAACGCAATTTCACTTTTATTTTACCATATTCATCATCATAGCCATGATAGTCATCATTATTTCTAATATCAACAGCTTCGCATTATCCCAACCATCTATTGGCAATCAATCAATCAATCAATCAATCAATCAATCAATCAGTGAATCAACTTTATAAGGCATGTGAACAAAAGTTTGGTAAATCATTTGGTTTTATCCTTCTCCAAATACCAATTGAAATTTTCCTTTCTCATTTTCCTCATGTTATCAATGTTCACCAATCTTTCCTCATATCTTTTCTTTTCTTTCTTTTTTTATTTTTTTTGTGATGGTTTTCAATCTCGGTGAGTTGAGTCTAATTGGTAAATACTTGACCACAGAACAAATACACAAATTTCAACCACAAATGCTCCCAATTGAATTTCAATTTAATTTTCTATTAGACAATTTCCCTTAAGTTCTTTTGTGGTCATATGTTTGTATGTATTTATGTATGTATGTATATTATTTGTACCTACATACATTTATAGTATATATATATATATATATATGGGTATCTCTATGAACAGATGTAAGCATCTGTGTATGGGTATTGTCTGTGTGTGTGTGTGTGTATGTGTGTGTGCTTTGGGGGAATGTGTAAATAAGTAGGAAAGTCATTGTGGTTACATTTGTGTGAAAGATTCCAATGTGGATGGGATATTTGATGTGTTGACATATAAGAAAATCATAGTACGAGTATTAGTAAGTAGTTTCTTGATTAAATTATGATTGAAAAGTGCTAAGTATGACAGAATGCAAGGATATAACATTTGATCGAATTCAATGAATAGAATTCACGCAAGTGCATGAATGAGGCTTATACTTATGTAGAAATCCATGAATTCAACTCACTTTGTTCGATTGTACGAATTCAGTAATTTTCTGCTAATAATTTCCATTCTATGAAAAGGAAATGAATGAAATCAAAGAAAATAATAAACACAAAGTCAATAAAGATAGCATGCAGAGAAAAGATGCCTGAATGGTTTGAATAGATGAATAGATGGATGAATGTTATGGTAAACCTAATAAGAGATTTACAAGATAAAAGCAAATGAATACATAAATGTGAAAGGCACAAATGACTTAAAACTAAAACAAAGGAGATCATGATGATATTCGTATCAACTAACCAGGAATAATATTAACTTCAATAAACATTTCATTCCAGGAAAATGTCATAAATGAAATGATGCAATATACTGATGAAAGCAGCAATGTAGGAATACGAGGATTGATAGATATAGAATAGAATATTATTGACATGAAATAACTAATGAAATGCAATAGAGACTACGAGAATATCGAGTCGAGTATATCTCGTACACATGCAATAATAAAACAAGAGTTGGACTCACACAGTAAGAACAACATCATCATGATTTGCTGCCTTTGATTTTATTACTTCGAGATGATTTTGTATAGAAAAAAAAAAAAAAAAAATTGCCTAATACTTAGAATGCATTTGCAGTATTTCACTTTATTAACACACAACGTAGTAGTGCGTAGTATTGACAGTCATGAACAAGGAATGAAGCGTATGATAATTTCAATTATAAAGAAGTCAAAGAGAGTTGCTGAATTCTAAGAACTCATTCATAGGAATCGTGTATAAAAGAAACTTATAGGTTACCAATACGAATAAGTAGGAATATATTCTATGGAATGGTTAGCTTAGTTGGTGCTTTAATGAGAGGTAATAACTAGCAATCCCGGTGCGCTTTTCTACACCCCGTTGGTTGTGTGGTGTTTCTGCAGTATGTATTCTCATTGTTCGGATGTATTAGCAGCTTTATTTTCACTTGTTTGTCTTGCTTTTGATGTTTTCCTTCTGACTGATGCCTCTTTGGCCGGCATGTTTTTTTTTTTTTTTTGTTTGTGTTTTAGCGTTTGTCGTGTATTTTTCTTTTTTTTTGCAACAGATGGCATTGCGAGCCCATTGATACGAAATGAATAGCAATTCTTTTTTATATATGTATGTGGTTATATTGATAGATGTTCACAAAATTCTTAATTAATTAAGGCTATTTTAAAAAAAAATTGTATAGCCTACAGCATGACTCAAACATCAACTGTACGAAAACAAAAATAATATCTAAAATGGATTCAATGGTTTCCGAGTCCATTGATAACACATGAACAGCCTTTCATTTGTATATAAATGAGAATATTATTAATTTTCAGAAAATGCTTTATTTTTTTTTTTTATTCTCTGTTGAGTTTAATGAATGTAACTTCAATAAAAATTCCAGGAAAATATCATAAAAGAAATGATGCAATATAAGTTATTTACTAATAAAAGCAGAAAAGAAAAATGTAACTAAGAAATGTTAGAACGAGTATATCTTGTACAAATACAACAATAAAGCAGAAGTCCAAAGGCACAGTAGGAAAATTTATCATCATCATCATCATCGTCATCATTTGCTTATAGAAAAAAGAGAATGCAATTGTAGTATTTCACTTTATTAAAACGCAATTGCGTTGATGTGCACAATGACATAGGAACAACAGGAATGAAGCGTAAGAAAATTTCAATTATAAAGAAGTCAAAGAGGAGAGTTGCTGAATTGTAAGAACTCTAAGGCTAACCTAACCTGTAAATCGAACTTTCATCTGCCATTTCATTTTCATAGGAATCGAATATAAAAAAGACTCATTGCTTATCTATGCAGAAAAGTAAGAATTTGCTGTGAAATGGTTAGCTCAGTTGGTTGCAATATGTTTTTCATTCTCTATTGAGTTTAATGAATGTAAAGGCAGAATGGTATTTTACTGATGTCCAAGCGAAGGTGTCAATTTTGTGTGTATTCAAATTGTTTCGTTTATTAGCAACTGGTTTCCTTTTGTACAGTTTGGTATTCGAGTTGGTTAAGTCTGTTTCTATCATGCATTGTCAGGAGAAGAACTATAGTCTTGCTAAATTTTCATATAAATTAGCCTTTTTAGCTTTGTTAGTTACTGCTTCTGTTTGCGGTTTACTTTTTTCTGTATATGGTAGACCGAGGTGTCTCAAAGCGAAGACAATGATATCAATCAAGTTTCTAAAATCCTTATTCATTTGCTAAATGAATCATTCAATTCAATGTGCCTTGTGAAACAGTCAGAAAATAATATACTCGTAAAAATGAAACACACAAAATATACAGAAATGAATGAAACCAAACACCAAAAACCAAAATTCACATAAAATTTGTAATTCTGTTCATTGTCAATTTTCATATAAACTTTCATGCCTTAGTTCATCGGTTTCTGTTTTAGTTCAATTAGCTAGGAAACTTACTACTAACATAAGTAGCTTAATGATAACTTTAATTATTCATGGCCACCTCCTACACTCATCAATCAACCAACAAATTGACCAATACAATCAATTTCTAACATGGTTAAGTTGCACACACTCACATCCACACACACACACACACACACACACACACATATATATGTCCATCTACTATGATTTGCAACCGCAGGATATTCGATCTGCTTGATTGCGCACCATTTCGATTTGTCATCGCCAGGTAAGCGCGAACATTTGTAATTAGTTGGAATTGTCTGGCAAATACATTCAATACTTTATCGAAAATATCGAATAACAGCAGCACCGATACGCGCCATAATAATTCATTCTTCATTCTTCATGTTGCATTCTGCATGCACCACCCACTTGTATTGTTCCATGTGGTAAATGTCAAGTGTCAGTTTTGCACGAGTTAATAACAAAAGCAGCTTTACCAAATATAAATTCATGTGGGCAAAAATTGTTACTAAATCTTCTTTGTTATTTTGTTGTTGCTGTTATTGTTATGTTTTTAATTTATATAATTATATGAAACAAACGAGCAAAACAAAAAAAAAAATATGTAAACAGAACTAAAGAAGATTATGCAAATTGCAAAAATATTCAATATAATTTTAGTAGAAAATGGAACGAACGTCCAAACGAACAATGAAATAATGGGTACATTTATGGTATTATTAATTTTCAGAAATGCATTTAACATCATTAAATACATATATTTTTATACTTTTCACGAAGTGAATTGTGCTATAAGTTCGTCATGAAGTTTGTAACAGACAGAAGGAGACATCGGAGACTCCATAAATATATTCTTGATTAGAGTTGGTTAAGTCATGTCCGTCTGTCTGTTTTTGAGCTAGAGAGCTGAAAAATAAATGAAATTTCTTTTAACCAGATGCTGTACATTTGGGGGAATCAGCCAAATCGGGCCATTAGGAGCGGTAACTCCCATACAAACCTAAATTCATATTCACGTTCTTATTACAATTTTTTGTTTTTTTGTTTTTTATATTATCGAACTAAAATTTAGATAGTATAAGTTCCTGATCCATGTTCACTAACTATGTTTATTTCAAGACCCTAGGGATACTGGATCGTATAGCTAGCATACAATTATTTCGGACTTAGTATTAAAATGTGTACTGACTGTACCCCAAATAAAAGTAAAATCAAAAATGAAATACTATTTCTGTATGCTCAATCACAGGAGCGTAGACAGACCGAAAGGCTACCAAAGGGAACCCTTTTGCCAAGTCTTCCATGTCCGTCCATCCCCGGGGGTATATATATCTCATGAACCGTAATAAGTAGAGAGTTGAAATTTTCGCAGGATGTGTAGTTCTATCCGGGCAACAGGAACAAAAACTAGAATATTTTCAAATATTTGAAGGGGTCTCAAAACAAGAAACATATTGGTTTATGTGGGAGCTATACGATCCATTGCTTGTTTAGTAAAAGTGGATTAGAAACTTGTAGTATCAAAATTTCAGTTTAATCGGATCACTAGGGAGGGTACCTCCCTCCCATACAAATGCCCATTAAAATTCAGGTTCTTATTAGAAAAACTTTTTTGTTTCTTTTACTGTCGAATTAAAATTTAATTTTAAAATTTTATAAGTTTTTGACCCATATTCACTAGCCATGTAAATAAATTTCAAGAACCCAGAATAACTGCATCGTAAAGCTCCCATACGAATCCAAATTGATATTAAGGTTCTTACTAGGAAAACTGTATTATCACACTAAAATTTGGACATTATCTGATCCATATTTCCTAACCATACAAATATCAAGACCCTAGGGTTGCTGCATCGTTTATCTTCCATACAAATACATATTACCGTCTCAATATTAAAATATTGTATGTATATTATTAACTCCTTTCAATAATGAAATATTTCTCACAGGAGTGGTGGTAAAAATATTTTCTAAGGATGTGGGAAGAGTACTTGTTGTACTCAACCTTCTTTTTCTGCCTTTTAAATAAAGATTGGGCCATATATTGATTCGATTTTGGTTTGGTCATGAAATTAGACCAAAGTTTATTGTTTTCCAATGAATTTAATTTTGTTTCATATAGTGATTCTTTCGAATATGAAAACTGATTCCATTCAAATGTTGGCCGCGGCTGCCTATACAGTATGCCATCATAGAACACCCATATTCGAGAACTTTGTCCACTGTTTCCTGGTCAATTTCGGCAATTTCAGTATGCATGTTTATTTCAGAGAATGTAATTGATTGTCTGCTCCTCATATTCTCCATATATACAATAATAGGAAAGGTTTACAAATTTCGCTGCAACTTAACTTAACAGAACTGAAGTTAAAAAGATGATTTTTTACTTTCTCTTTGTACCAAATAAAATTGAATAATAACAAACTGATTTATGTTGCCATATTTATCTTCTTATTGAACGCGAATATTTAATTAAAAATCAATCTGAATTGAGTGCAAAACAAAAAAAAGGGAAAATAATGAATGGTGAAACACATTCTATGCGGACACAGACACATACCACATATGGCATATGATAATGCAAACATGGAAATCAAAGATAGAAATATACGTGTATGTAAGTGTGTACCAAGTGCAAGGATGTGATAATGAGTTGGATGCGTTGCCGAATGGCATTCAAATGCATTCAAAACCACAAAAATCAACCGCATGTTAAGGCCAAAACTTTCATTTCTGAAAATAAACCACACAACCATTCAACCATCAACTTTCATAAAAATATGTAATAGAAAGTAATAATAATATCAAAAAAAAAAAAAAAAAAAAGTAAATAAAAATAAAAAAAAAAAATTAAAAAGAAATAAGAACAATAACCAAAGAAAACAAAAACAAAACCAAAACAAACAGGAAAAGAGAACCAAAATATACAATATATGAAAATAGAAAATGATTTATGAAAAGAAAGAATATATCTACAATAAAAACAAGTAACAAGAAGGTAAACTTCGCCTATGCGGAAGTTGATTTACTCTTCACGCACCCCTGGAAAACGTTTTTGCCTAGGCTCCTACATCAATTTTAAAGGGGGGGTTTTGCATGGGAGGTACCCTACCTAGTAGTTCCGACAAATGTTAGTGCATCTGGTTGAAGGTGCAAAATTTCAGCTCTCTAGCTCAAAAATCGAGGGACTAGTTTGCCTACATACAGATGGACAGACGGACATGGCTTAATCAACTTCTGTCTCGTCAAGTTGATCAAGAATATACAAAAATATACCCCATGGGATCTCTGATGGGTTTGGTTTTTTTTTGTATGTTACAAACTTCTTGATAAACTTATAATACTATTCACTGCGTGAAGAGTATAATAGTTATCACATGTAAGAAATATGAGTATATCTGTAGAAATGTACTATACATATGCATGTACCATATGTGTGTGTGTGTGTGTGTGTGTCTATTAATATCTGGAAGGTATTTATATAATTGCTAAAAATGTTTTGTGGTTTCCATTCATTCTGGCATTCATTCATGTTATTCATTCATTTGTTCCCTGTGGTTCCGAATGAATTTGACATGAAAACAAAAGTGACAGTTGAAACACACAAACTGCAAACAAAACAAAAAAAAAAACCCCCCATATTAAAGTGCAACAAGACAATATTACACCAGAGATATAATTAAGCCTTGTCACTAGAGAGCAAAACAGAATACAAGTAGAACAAAACTGAACAGATAAGAAGAGAATAAATTTTAGATGCTTTTCCTAATCATAAGGCGATACAGTTTTTATTACAATATTATTTTTTTTTTTTTGTTTTGATTGAATAAAACAAAGTTATATTTTGAGGGAATGATGATTTTACTAACAAAATAAATAAATGTTTGTCGATATAATTTTTGGTTTGATTTAATTAGAAAGAGAAACGTATTTTTGGGTTTCATATTGATAAAACACTTTCTATTGATTAAAAATAATTCCTTTGAACTTTTGTTGCAGTTATAAGACTTTTTTGTAATTAATGGAAGTTCCACTGGCTTCTGGCATTGTAAATGCAAGACAATTTTTTTTTGTTTCAAATTAAATTTGAGCCCATTTAGGAACAATTGCAGCCTTAAGCTCAATGATAATGATGTTATAATGGCGACTAGCTGTGCCTGTGACTTTGTCCGTATATTTCTATAATCTATAATAGAGCTTCTCTGTATAATAACAGCACACTTTCTCACTCTCTCTCTCTCTCTCTCTCTGTTCCACACTTGCTCCGCTCTCAGTGAACATCATATACAAAAATACAAAAAAAAAAGAAAAAAAAAACAAGACAAGCATAAAAATCTCCTGTTTTTGCGTCTATTGATAATAAAAAAACCGTGTTTTAATTACATTATATTTTAGTATATAAAGGAAATTCATAATCACTGATATTTAGAATCTTTCTTTTAAGGATTCATTTCTCACAATTAACTTATTCTTAAGTACAATTACAATACGAGTATATTGTGATTGCAAAATGAGGCTTATATCAATTGCACTGAAGCAAACAAATAAACAGGCAAACATCAAAGTCTACGATTTTATTATATTGTATAAATATATACAGAATATTTGCAAAAGCCCATTTCAGTAATATGTCACAATTTCTCTAGTAATAGAGAGAACAAAATGTTCTCTTTTTTGAATGACTACCATAAGTTTGTGTTGAAATAGTCCAGTTCCATTTCCGCTTAGTTGCAGTCTTATCAAAACTACACAACATTTCACTTGAACTTATTAAATAAATATTAAATGGAACTTCACCTTTGGCGTTCAGTCATTCAAATATCATACTTCGGTATATTTCGGTATATTCCACGTACAAACAAACATATTATATACCAAACATTTTCAGTCAGGTAAGCAGACCAAGCTGGGATATGCATATTATCGTACATATTGCAAGCGGTACGCGACCTATCTCTATGTAAATAAACAGAAATTTACTTTCCAATACATTAGTGTACTGTAATATGCTATTCATTTGTAGAGTTTTGAAGCAATATTTAGAACTATGTTTTGACTATTTTGACTATTCGAAACATAATATTAAATATAAAAGAAAGTAAATTTAATTTTGAAAATTGTGTTTTTGAACAATACAAATCTGTTTATAAAATACTGGGTATATTAAAAAATAAGTAATATTTCATTCTGTTCTCTTCCTTTTCTTAATGACTATAAGATTCTCAATTGATTAATTAACAATTTAGTTCATCTTCCTCTAATGCACGCAAATCCATAAACTTTATGCTTGCATAGAAAAAGAATCTTTTCTAAAAAACTAAAAACTCAATAAATAAATAAACAAATAATCGTTTGTCATAATCTTCTTTAACATACGATGAAACACTTTAATAATTATTGTATTATATACTTATGTTATTTGAATTTGTATATATTTTTATTTATTTATTTATTATTTTTTCAATTTGTTATAAGTGGAGTTATGGAAAAACTCATTTCACATTGAGACAAAAACTATATGTTTTCTATATCGCATAAATATTCATACATATATACAGTGTATGAAAAAAGTTTGGGCGCATGCAACCAAGAATTGTGAGAAATGCATTCGAAAAAGTCTCTTTGGATGATTTACCAACCGATCAATGTAATCCTTGGCCTGACGATTAATCGCATTGCCGATTGTTGATATTTTCAAGTCATTCCCGAGATACGCTGTGCGCATAAACAATGGGGCCCCAGAAATCAAGCGCAATGTCTTAGCCTGCAGTACTCTGACCTTGGAGATATTTGATTTTGCTGTTATACCGTACACCTGTAAGCCGTAACGCCAAGCAGGAGCAATTATTGCTTTGTAGATATGAACCTTATTGCATAATGACAATTTATTCCTATTGTTTATGAGCCAACGTAATTTTCTTTTTCTCTCTCCGAGCGACTTCGTTATATTTGAGATATGCGATTTAAACGTTAACCGCCTATCTAAATACACACCCAGTTATCTATATCCCGATTAGTGCTTCAGCAGCTGGTTGCCAATGAAGACTCCCAGACAAATGTCCGGCCGTAAGGCGTACATCGCAATGGCACATTTCTTTTCGTTTATGCCAATGTTCCATCTTCTTATCCAGACTTCAAAACTATGCAGATATTGTTGCAGGTTGTCCGTGACTTCGTAAAGGCACCTGTTTCTGGGGAGGTTGGTCACATCAGCAAACGTGGCGTTTTTGAGCCATTGGGCATATCATGCGTCAATAGGGTATAGAGTGTCGGCCCCAAAACGCTGCCCTGGGGGACACCTGCGAAAATAGCCTTGATATTAGACTCCACACCATCCAGTACCACTGTAAAAGTCTTGTTATTGAGGTAGCTTCCTACTATTAACCATAGTTGACACAATTGGAATAGAAAGAGAAAGTAAAATATATGACACGAAAAGATGTCAAAAATTTAGCAAAAAGCATTAAATGATTTTTTTACATTTCAAGTGAATAAAAAAGACATCGATGGAAAATGACTTTGCAATGAAATTGGTGTTAGAAATCAATACTTGCTTCATTTGTTTCCAAATACTAAAAACTATTCGGTTGAAGCAAGTTTTTTAAAATTAAAATTAATAAAAAAGTGACCTTGAGATTGACTAATCTTTCTATTATCTCATTACATAAAGAAATGTTATAGATCTGATCCAAGATTGATGAAATTGCATATAAATTTTTTACTTGCCTTCAATTTCTAAAAGTTCCAATATGAAATTGTCTTCAAATGGAAATATTTTCAATAAATTTATAATAATAACAGAAATATTTGAAGACTGTTAATTTCTAAAATTTTTGTTAGCTTCTTTCTGGTGTCAAACCAACCAAAATTTGTATTTGCTCGGGGCGTCAATGAGCCATTTGTAATAACTGTTTCTCATATATAAAGAAATGTGAAAAAAAAAAAATTATAAATGTATTTTTGAAAGCGCCTTATTATCTTTTAATAGAAACAAATAGAATCAACTGGTTGATTGCTTTTATTTTATTTAATATTTAAAATTATTATTTTCATCATGTGATTTATTATCACAAAAGCTAAACCACAAATTAATGATAAATTTCAATACATAAAATACAATTTATTCATGTGATTCTATATAAGACTGTTATTGTACCAATGTACCTTTGTGTGTGTGTGTGCGTGTCTCTGGGAGTATATATACTTACTTACTAACATATGTATGTACATAGAAAACAATTCATAAAATTTGCAAATTCACTTTGGTAAAATCAAACCAAACCAAACCAAACCAAACGAAATGAAACCAAACCCCAATCGAATTTATTCAGTCTATTTAATGCTATATCATATCCCATGTGACTGACTGTCTCACTTAACTAACTAACTAACTGACTGACTGACTGACTGATTGAATGAATGAACTGAGGCATGCGGTAAAGTGACATTGTTTGGCATTGACAGACAATATTTAAACTATTCTTTTTGCGCAAAATGCTTTTGTTTGATGAAATTTCATTGTTTCAATACAATGCGCTTGGTGGCCTTTACTTACTCGTACTCTATACACAGATACTTTTGGAAAACATAATTACAAAACAGAAAGGACTCTACTGCTACCACAGAGACAAAAGCAAAAAATGTATGAGTATCTGTATACTTTAGATATGTATGAGTGTGTGTTTCTGTACATTTACGTAAAATATTAGTGCGACAAAGCGGAAGCGGAAATGTCACATGCCTGAAGCATGTGAAGGCAACGTGTTTTCTGTTTTACTTTGATGTAGCAGAACATAAAATAGAAAAACAACAAAAAAAAAAAAAAAAGATTCTTCACTTAGTATTAAAGGACTTGACAATAATCATATTAATATTAACAAAACTAACTAAGTTTATATGCAAACAACAAAAGAAAAAAAAGATTTAGTTGGAGTGAAGAGGAGAGTGGAGTGGAATGGAGGAGAGGAGAGGAGATTTGTGAGTCTGTGATTCTGTGAATCTGTGATCTGGTTATGTGATGCATACATATAATCAAACATTAAAATTGGAAAATAAAAATATGAAAGAAGCGAAGTAGGTAAAAGTGAAAAAAACTAAAGCATAGCCAAAGGCGCAAAAAACCCAGGAAACGAAGCGAAAATAGCAATCAAAACTTAACTGAATTGAAACGAGCAAGTTAGTCGAAGCGAACCAAAACGTATCGTTTTAAGAGATGTATATTCGTTCTTTCATTCCATTCTTCAGTCATTCATTTCTTGATTTGTTCATGTGGTTTATTCGCAAAAGTAGACTAAACTCTGAGTTGGGATTAACAATGTTGTCTAGAATAAATAGAACTTATATACAATACAATATTATATGGACTAATCTTTGTAAACGCAGAAAAAATGAAAAAGAAGTATGGTGAAAAAAGGTAAAAAATGGAAAAAATCTGAAACTCAGTTTCCAAAATGTAATTGGCTTTGCCAGGTTCATTCAATGTAAAAGCTTTTACAACACAAGATGGATAGATACTCACATCCCATTTTACAATATGGCGTATTATGCTAGTGTATACTTACATTAGAACTTGTACGAGTATCTGATGAACACAAAGGATGAGTGTTGCTACTTCTCGTTTTTGTTTTCATGATTATTGTATCAGTATAAATTTGATGATACGGTGTCATCGTTATACTTACAGTAAAGTCTGAGCATGATGTACGGTACGGATTATGCTATGCGTTTGCACTGTAAACTACTAAGTGACTGATCTTGGTAACTTGACATAACTAATTTGACTCATACTTGAATGTATTGGGCTCCTAACTAAGATATTGAATAGATGCTACAGATAGACGGCTCTGTTGAAGTTTTATTATATACAGCTACACTTGGTTGGTTAAATTGAGTGTGGTTGATGTACTCATGAAATGGAATGACATGGATGGACAAAAAGTGAAGGAGAACGAGCTCTAGTTTGAATGCTTCTCGAAACTATGTAAAAATTGAAAATTGAAACGAGGCATGGCATAGTACTTACACAACAACAATTTTTCTTCACAAACACCAACGACACCACACCACAATCTTCGTCTTCATCACCATTTACCATCACCAGCAGGAAATTCAGAGTGGGTTCTGTATACATATTGATGATTGATAATGACATGATAAAATTGTGACGATGATAAAAATGACGATGACTAGATGAATGGATATGTTCAGGAATAAAAGTGTAAGTGAGATATTAAAAATAAAGTTGTTACGGCAGATGATGCGTTTTCTAAAATAATGAATCAACATAAAGATTCCGATTCCGTTTCAATTCAATTCATTTCAATTGAATTCGATTCTCAAATGCATTTTGCAGATTATGGCGAAACAACAACAACAACAAACATGTATTAAATCCACTTCACCACTAACAAACTATAATCTAAATATAAAGGGAAAAATTCTTATTTACTTATCTATTTCTAAACAGTTTGAAGATCTAAAAAATTCTGAAGATATCTCTATAGTGTTTATTGATCTGATATGTAGTTCCAATATTTTAGTTAATTGGTTTAGTCTAATGGAGGAGTCCTGAATTGAGAAGATTCTAATTGCAGATTTTCATCTGTTGAGCTTAATTCTTCTTAGTTTCTATTAACAAACCAAATCAATGGCAATAGCAACTACAGTCACAGATCCTGGCGTATCTTATAGATAAGCTTACTTTCAACTTTTAAATATTGGACAGAATTTTTAGTGTAGAATTTTAAAAGTGGGGAGCATTAAAAATGCCATTCCTAACCATCAGTTTGGCATGAGAACCCAGTATGGTACATCATAATAATTGCATATACTTAGTTGTCCACCACATTCTATGTGCATTTGTACCAAAAATGACTCTCTGCTGTCTTTTTAATGTTATTCAACTTTTCGTTTGATGAACTAATCGACAAGTAAATTAACTGCTTCTATGCAAGCAATATCTTCCACCCAAAAGCTACTTGATGAATAGATTTTTTTTAGAGTTCGCTATATCGATTCTGGCATATGACACATACAATGCCAGACGATAATTTATTAATAGCTTCTCAGATGACATCGCCATACTTGAGCATCACTTTCCAAGCAGCGGAATCGATCCATGGCTATTCTGCATGCATGATCCACAGTTTGAAGCATGGCATAAATGCATTCAAATGCCTCCATTTCTATTGTTTGACTCTAGCAACATTTCCCAAATGAATCAACTTCTTTACCTAGGTCTGATCTTAGACAATCGTCAGAAGAGTGTCACCAGCTCTCTTACCAACATCATTTTCTCTTGACCATGTATCTCATTTACGTCTTCACGAAGTAAGTACGTGTGAAAGAGGCAAATATAGGCACGATGGCACTTTTGAAAAGTACCGACGGCATCGTCATCGGCAAGTATGAAATATTTGCAAAGTGCCGACGGCATCGTCATCGGCATCGTTGTCCGCACATCTGCACACTTTGAAAAATAACAAGAAATGAACGATGAATGAACATACTTCCATGCAGCATGATGAACACACGTATGCGAAATGACTGATGGTAAATGCATGATCATGTCGTGGGCGCTTTATACTCAATAACATATTGATGATCTATAAACAAGTATATAGTTGTTCCAGTTTGGCAATTTGGCATTCAAGTATGGGGGCTGTTGCTCCATTCATCAAAAAGTTGCAAGCAAGGCTATACGAAGTAGAACTTTTACTCCGTGATTTGTAGGAATACCATATTGTATCGTGATGTCAATGGTGGTCGAAGAATATTCTTTAGCTGCCGATACAACGTACGTTTGCAGAATCACCCATATCCCCCGGCAAAGTCTCTTACTCATAACACATCTCACTGTCGGTTGGAAGCTTAATCCCAATGAATTCCTTAACAGGAGATTTTCTTTTCTTGTTTATTACTAAGCTCATGATGATGATGACACAAATGTTTGAAAACTCTTCGCTTATTGACGTTTTATTTTATTTTTTTTTTTATCAAGAATAACTTGATAACAGCCTGGGGATGTCCTCTATTATCTGAAATCAGGAATACAGGAAAATCCTATTCAATATATTTTTTTTTTATAGTCACACCCCTCACACACATTTTGTTGTTTCATTTGTCTGAGAATGTGCTTAACCTGAAACAACAAGTGGATTCCTAAACATAAGGTTAAATGTACATAATATGATTAAGACTTAAGATCGTTGAAGCTTAGCACACAACTACAAACTACTATATATCAAATTGAAACATTTTCGATTATGTATTGATGAGAATTCTTGCGAGGTTGTGGTTTAATATGTACAATACATATGTATATATTTATATTTTTAAATGGCTTTGGGGTATTTGAAGGTATACAAAACCATTATAACTTACATGCGAGCTATTCGAAAAATCTCCTAAAGGAAAAACAAAAGATACAATCTAAAGAAGTGTAGGTGGATATGGTGATGGCGATGGCGATGGCTATGGCATGATGAACAAAAGCTGATATTTTTAAACAAATAGAAAGAGATGAGATAAAGTGAAGTATATGATATGGAATGCTAAGCGAAATAGAAATATGAGTTATTGTTGTATCATTTTGTAAAATTTTTCTTTGTTTTCATACTCGTTTACTCACTCGTTAATAATATTTTTATCGTTGTTTTAGTTGTTTTCATTCGTTTTTTTTTTTCCATTTTGTTTTTGTTGATAAAGTTTCTGCGAAAATCTCAAATTCTTTTGCTTAGATACTTTTGCCAGAATACGGAATAGCAGATATTTATTTTTTCTGTTGTTGTTTTGGGTTCAGTTTGGTTTTTATCGCCGTCCATTAATATTTTCTTTTTTTTTATTTTGTTTTAAACTTTATTGTACTACACAATTTTATTTTAAAATGTTGTTTTGCATTTTTCATATTTTATATTCTTTTTTCTTCTTGTTTCTAGATGCTTCTTTCTACCTATCTATTTGTTTTGGTTTTGTTGGGTTTATGTCTGGGTTTGGTTTGCAATGTATAAAATTAAAGTATGCGAAACAGATATTTGCATAGAGTCTTGTACATATTTGTCTATTTAGGTGCTAAAACTGCTGTTTACAATTTTCCATGCCATGATTTTTTATGATTTTTCTAATTATCTTCATACAATTTGCGAATATCCTTCAGGTTAAGTTTACTTGCATTTATTCCTTTGATTGGTTCATTTTCTTTTCTTTTTTTTTGCTTCACTGATATGGTTTTTAACATTTTTGTAATTGTTATTGTCACTGCTATATTACGATTGCCATTACAATTGCACAATAGCTGATATAGAAAAAATTGTTTGGTTAAACAATTTATAAATGAATATACATAGAGTACATAGAATACTAAAAGGCTTCTGGCATTTGACAAAGATGTTTCCATACATACACACACACACACACACACACACACACACACACACACACACACACACACCCACACACACACCCACACACACACATATGTAGGTATAAAGGATACAAGAGAAAATATGTTAAGAGATGTGATGTGATTTATACTAAGTAAACTTAAACTTTTTGAAAATTGAAAATTTATCAATTAACGATAAAATTGCTGAAAGTAAAATTAGAATTACAAGCATACATATACTACTATATTCAAAGCTTTTCTATTTTATCCTCCCTCATTCGATATACTCTGATGTTGACACCTGGCAGGAAACTTACTTATGTGTATGTTATCTTACTTTAAATTGAATAAAATTGAAATTGTAAAATTTCCTGTAACAACAAAAACCAACTTATCTTACTTTACTCATATCTTTGTGTGCCTTTCACAATTGAATTACCACACATATACATAAGTATAATGACTCACCTACGGGTTAATAAAAATATTACAATGCTCGTATTTCAAACGAAACAATGCAAAATTCAATTAAAATTGATTATCAACTTTATTTATCTCTTAAAATTATACACAGAAAGGAATCAAAGGAATCATATTACAAAACAAAATACAAAACTATCACATAATTAATTTTTGTTTCCTAAATCACAATAAAATTATGAATTGTTGCAAAACATTTCTCATTTCACTTATTTTTGATTAAAATAAAAGGAATAGAAATCATATTACAATACAAAATAAATTATCAATCATCAATTACCCATTATTATATTGTATATATATAATACTAAATAATAATAAATTGTTCTTAAATAGTCTGAATTTCTTTGCTTTATTCTATTTTGTTTTGTTTGATTTAAATTATCCATATTATAATAATTTCCATTTTATTAAACAACTGTAACTTTAAACATTCAATTGCTTTGAATATCATTGAAATCGATTAATGAATGGATGGATTTACAAGTATTTAATTGCTCTTTATTCTTCTAAACTATTTGTGCATGCACAAAAGTATGCAATATTTCTTTTTGTTTTTTACCTATACTGTGTAATTAACAATTTCACGAAAAATTTACACGTTTTAAGTGAATCAGTTAAAGTGAAGTGATTGGTTGAATGAGTAAGTAACTGAATAAGTGATTGGATGATTGAATGAGTCATTGAGTCATTGAGTGATTGAGTAGTTGGTTTTGCGGTGGATTTTCGTTTTACAGACTATGAATTTATCAAATCACATGAAATTGATCTTTTACTATTCCTAATTCCATGAAACACAAACTCATGCCAAGTATCAGTCAGTAAGTCAGCAGTAACTCATTCATTTGTGCACTGTTAAGTCAGTCATGCCATCATCAACATCATCATCAACATCACTTTCACCATATAATCTCATGCAATTTTTGTCCCTTTTTTACCTAAGCTTGCTGACCTTTCTTTACTCATGCCACACAAAAAAAAAAACAAAAAAAAAAAAAGAAAAAGCAACTAGCTTATGTCATATGTCATTGATGTTGATGATAATAATGATGATTACAAGGGCGAGGATAGTATTTATGATGATGTTTATGATGATGATGATGATGATGATGTAGCCATGGCATTGAGGTAGAAGCAAAATGGACTCTCTTTTGTTTTGTTTGGTTTGTTTTGGACTTGAGCTTATGGTTCTCACCCTTGGGAATGAGTTGGTTTCAAAGTCATTTGAATTAAACGATTTGTTTTTGTGATAATTTTCCGTCTTCTCTATTTTCATAGTTACTATTCTATTTTCGATTCTACATATTGTGATACGATTAATTAAAAGGAAAATTTACTAATTACAATTTTTGCTCATCATTTATGTTGATTTTTGTTATGTGTAGAATTTATCAAAGACCTTTTAACCATTCAATCATCTATTCATCCATCCATCCAATTAGACCTGTCTTAACAGAATTGTTTCAATTTTGATTTCATGACTATTCAAATGAATTCCCAATGAAATTTAGAGAAGCATAGAAATTTTAAGCGCCATAAAAATTAGATTAAACTGGGACTCGCCAAATTGCGGCCCAATGCAGTTATTTTGTTTTTGCGCAGCAAATTTATGGCATCCCAAATCATCACGATCCAGGAACCCAACAAATGTTGGACACCATTGTGTTAAACCTGAGCTTATAATCAAAATGTCATCTTATTTGCTTATATAAAATGAATTTTAATTTTACAAGAGATCGATCAAGTTTAAATTGATTTGGTTTGTCAAATGTAAGTAACCCCATGCCTCATGCCTGATGGCTCTAAACCGAGCTAGGTTCACATACAGACTCAGTAAGATTGTTCTATGTATAGTCAGTCTATGTATTAAAGGAACGTTGACTTGCGTTCGAGCTGATGACGATTTCAAGTAATTTGTGACTAGTTCTATACATTCGAACGCATCTAATCATCCATTTACAACTGCTTAGGCACGAAATGGTCTAAACAAAAGATTACAAAATAAGCAACATGGCAAACATCTATTGGAAAAATTGTTAGATACATAAAATATTATTTTTAGAAGAAGAAAATAGAGTTTATTTTTGGAAAATTTGCATTATAATTTATGTTGTATAGCAATAGATGCATGCATGATTGTTGATCCAATTCTCATAATTTCGGTTGTCTGTGAGGAATCCATCCAGCCAAGTTTCCTGTTTCCTGTTCCTCATTGTCAACCGTTTCGTTAAAGTAAAACTTCTAAAATCTACCTAAGATACTAAATCGGATAAGATGTTTAAATTAAAGTTTTGCTGCTTTTTTCTATTGTTGTTGTTGTTGTTCTGACTCTCTTATGGTGACTGTGGTTACGACTTTTCTACATATATTTTCATTAACTGAAAAGAAATCAGAGTCACATATTTGTTTGTATGTATAAGCGCAACAGATACATTTCCATATGTTGGTCGTTATTGGTGAATGATTTCATCTGTAGATTGTGGTTGTGTTTTTATTTTATGTAGGTATGATGTACATATGCATCATTTTAGTATGTAGATTGAATCAGTATTTCATATACAGAGAATGGTAGGACAAGTGCATGCAGGATGAAAAATGACATGGAAGTGATTGTGGTTGTGAATGTTTGAATGTTTCTTACTCGTCGCATGGGTGATGGTACAATAATAATTTATATTTTAATCAACTTTTGAAACATATTCGATAATATTGTTGAAACATTCAAACATTCGTGAAGACTAGAGATGTTAAACAGAGGAAAACATTGAATTGGATTGTTATGTTGGTGTGTGTGTGTGTGGTGTATCTTTTGGTTCATTGCTTTGGGCAGTTTATAAACTTTTGGTTTGACATTTGTTTATACTTAGATAGTAGTATATTCGTGTATAGATACATACATATTTTATTCCAATGCTGTGCTGTATGCCATATACATCATTAACATTATCATCGACCCCAACATCAAAACCAACAACAATCAACAGATCTAGTGACAGTCAGTTGTCGGAGTCAGTGAGCTGTTGTCAGTCAGAGTGGGTCGTTGGTCGAGACATAAGCCTATTGTCCGGACCTTAGTTATTGTCCTGAAACGCAAGGCAGTTTATAGAGAGAATCAACTCTTAAATGTCAAGTGAAAGTGTAAGTGAAATTGAGAGTAAGAGTGAGAGTGAGAGTAATGTGAGTTAACGACATAGACTAATTAACTAACGTTGAATACAAAGTGAACCGCAACTTTGGTGTTGATTGCCAATTTACAAGCTTAATGAACTTGCAGCAACTTTTACCCCTGCTCCACCTCCATTAGTTCTTCTAATTTCGTATGGTCTGCTACTGCTATTGCCTTCTTTATAATCATCTTTAGACCGTTTAAAGACCGAGACAAGCCTCCTTACTTAGCTTGGCATGGCTTTACTTCACTTTGCTTTCTGTCATTTTATTTTTTCATTTATTCATGTTATTTTTTATCTTCTTTTGTGTTTTTTTTTTTTTTGTGTTGTATTTTTGTTTTGCAACTTCTTCTTCTTCTTCCCTGCCGATGTCTGATGAGGCAAAGTGCTGCCTGTATTGAGAAAAAAAAAAAAATCACATTCCAGTCAATTTAAATTTAAACCAGAAAGCAAGCAAAAAATGAATGATTGAATGGGTGATAGAATGGATGAGTGAATGAATGAAGCGAACTCAAGCTGAAATCCCAGCAAATGGCATTTTATTTGAGGCTGTGAAAATTTAATTTCGGCTTTTGCATAATTTTTTGCTCATTAAGAGTCGTTGACAACAACGTTGAACACAAACAATCTCCAACTTAAGTGTACATACATGCGTATTTAAATATATATTTTGTTTGTGTGTCTGTGTCTGTGTCTGTGTCTGTGTGTGGGTAAGTGTGTCTTCGTGTATGTGTGTCATGCAATGTCATTAAGCATTATTGTGGTATAGAACGAGGCAAAGCGACCGAGTCGACAATAAAAGCGCCATGAGGTAAATAAAGAATGTTAAAAATTCCATTTGTGGCTGCTTCCGAACACGCGCCCAATTAGCTTTTACACACTCTCAGACATACATAATAAGTAAAATACCCACTTATAGATACATGCTTATTGTGTATTACATATATTTATGTATGCGCACTTACTTGTATGAGTATTTGTACAAAAAGTATTGTTTCCCAACCACTTAATCTATTTGAACACACGCAAATGTAGTGGATCAAAGTAAATCTTAAAGTACTTAAAATAAAAATATATATATTTTTAATGTAAAAAACAAGCAAATAATGAAGAAAACCACTTATTATTAATGAAATAAATGTTATTTTTCATTTCAGGAAAATTCGTAAATCAGCGCAATGGGTAAGTTGCAGATACAAAAGTTTTATTTATTATGAAGTTCATGCAAAGAATTATATGTGTGCAGAAACATTTTTCTTTATGGTATAGGCTTATTACAGTTGTATTTAGCTTAACAATAATAATTCAGGTATCTTTTTTCAAGTCATGGATTATCTAAAACTTTTCTTTTATATTATTTTCTTTTAATTTAGCCTATAATGAACACAATAAAAATAAATCAAACAAATCGATCAAGCCATTTTCAAGATAACTGCATTTCCATAATTATGAAATTATAAGTTTTTCATCATTTGTAACGCCCCTCTCCCCTTGGTAACATAAGCACGCAATAACAAAAATACTTTTACATTCATTGTAAAATCCTCTAGTTTTTAGAGTATATAAATTCCTGATGCTACGACTTTTGAGCGACGACATATATTAAAATTATTGGCAAAACCAAAAGCATTTCAATGGAACGCAGCATCTCATTTTGACATGTCTATGGAAACCTTTTTAACCACGTTTTCACATTAAAAGTGTGCTATACGGGGATTCCAATTCTTTCAGAATTATCATATTTTTGTTTGATTTTTGTCATTTATTTAAGTAGAGACTAGATAACAGTAGATCAGAAGAATCTAAAGCTTTATTGAAAACACCGGCTGTGTTGTCTAATTGACTACATTTTCTTATAGATTTTGTTTCTCGCTTCTGACGTGTTTTCTCCAAGTATTCCAACAAGAAATAAGCAACTATCCATTGTTTGGCATCCGTGTACTAAAACTTTGTGTACCAAGCATAGTTTTCCATATACTTATATATACCGAAGGTGTGGACACAGAGGTCTTTGAATTTTTTTTTTTCAATGTTAATTTTGTATTCATAGGATAATACAATAAATATTGTTTGAAAGTTGTAGATAATTTCACCAGAAGGGTCAGTCTCTTTCCCTGAATTGTTTCTTTTAGATCAATTTATTAAATTATTGACGTTTTCAATTAATTTCGAATGCGAAATAACTAGTGTTTCATCGGTAACGTCACCTTCATTCTCTTATCTGAGCGCTCATCATTGTTAATTAGTTTATATTCAGGTCGGTCTTCAGTAATATCATTCTTTAATTCTTGAATTTATTTTTAATATATACTATATTGGCTGAATCGATTTATTTCAGAAATCTTTCCTTCCTCAATTTTTTTATTTGTTTCAGAAATTGTATCGTTGCTGTCATATTGGACAGAGATCCACTTTAGCAAATATTCTTTAACATTTTTTGGGGCAACTCATTGCAAACTTGTTTCAGATAAATTTTTTCTTTGCGAATACAATGATTATTTAAAAAACTTGTGAGTTCATTACATTCAGTGATTACAATAATAAAGTGAGTAGCTTATTTATGTTAATAAGTTTGCTCAACTTTTTGGATTGTTGCTTACACATTTGTTGGAAGGAAATAGCTCAGCACAAACTTTTAAGTAGCGAATCGTAGCATGTCATTCTTTAAAATTTTGTAAGCCAGCAGCAAATATAATGAGTTGGTGGTCGAGTTTGAACAATTTTGTTTTCATAACATATATTCTATTTTTATTGATTACTATTGTCATCTTTCGGCTAAAACCATAATCTTGGGGTTTAATATAAAAAAAAAAAAAAAAAAAACTGGAACGAGGTCTGAGCTATAGCATCCAACATCTTTAACATTTCCTTGAGTTCTCTCAACTTTTTCCGGGTCATAACAGGCCTAGCGTTATCGTGGTGGAAGGTTATAGCCTTTCTGTTGACCATTTGCGGCTGTTTTTCCTTCAGCGCTTCATTTAGTCTCGTTAGTTGTTGACAATAGAGTTCCGAATTTATCGTTTGCCCAGGTGGGAGCAACTCATAATGCACAGGACTTTTGCAATCCCACGAAATGCACAGCAACAACTTCCTCGTAGTTAGCGCCGGCTTTGCAATGATTTGGGCGGACTCACCTTATTTAGACCATGACCTTTTTCTCACATTATTGTCGTATGCTACCCATTTTTTATCGCCAGTTATCAATTTTGATAGAAAAGGTTGCAAATCATTTCAATAAAATTTCGCATATTGAAATGCAAATCAATAAGATATTTTTCAGTCAAATTGTAAAGTACCCAAACATACAGTTTTTGTTTTATTTTGGTTTGCATAGACAGCAAAAAGTCTAAGTGCCGGACATTTGACTATTCACTATTTCAAAAATTTTGTCAATTTTATTAATAGAAAGTCAACCATGATGTGCACGAATTTAGTTATGAGCCTTCGAGGTAGAATATCGTTTTTCGAAATAATTAAGTAAAATGTAGCGAATTTTCTCTGTTTGGCACTCATATTTTTTATACAAGGACAACGTATACGTACATACTTGTATTCATTATTTTACCAGGCAATACAAATTTTCTGAAGTTACTTTTCTACCAACCCCAAAAGCTTTCTTCTTTGGTTTTATGTTATGGTAGATTTTTTTTATTTTATATTATTAGGCCAAAGGATTCGCACGTACGTCTTTATCATTTTTTTTTTTTATTTGCAATTTTTTAACTTTAGTTTCTAAACATTATGTGTTTTTCTATGTTTATTTGGTATTTTTGCTATTATTTGTTATTGTTATAGCACAAAATTAAAAAAAGAAAGAGATCCTTGATAGATGGAAGTCGTGTGATTCCGAGACATAGGTCCGACTACTCAGTGAAATCATAACAATTGGTCACCCTATGAGAAGAGGAATAGTAGAGGCATTGGATAAATTCAAGTGGTGAAGAGGAGTAGTAACAGCAATTGGCGAATGACGGTGGTGGTAAAAGAGAAGTGGTAAAAGCAATAGTGAAGAAGTCTTACACATACCTATAATTCTTTGTATGAGTTTATGTTTATTATCTTATTCTATTTTACTTTATTATTGTTAAAAGACCAATATGATATACTTTAATAAATATCTTGACATTTATTTGGTGTTTGGTAGATGCTCTTCGTTTGCGGTCGCCATTTTCACGTTTCGGTGGTAACAATTCCGGTGGCCCCAACCACGCCATCGTCAATGTTTCTGTCGTAACGCATGAGCCATTGATTGTGGTCGAAGAGTCTAATGTAGCCGAAGAAGAGCAAGAGGCTAGCTCTGAGACTACCATATCGAACAGAGCTAGTTTGGATATTGATTCACCGGTGAATCCGTATTTACTTTCGCCATGGCGTGATCCACGTGAGAGTCGTAAGCATTCGCTACCATCGCAGCAGGTTACTGATGGCATTACCGCCAGTCAGGTGCGTCGTTTGTCAGAGCGTGGTGGCGAGGGTAGTGGACCATCGCCCAAGGAGGCCGCCTTCTTGGCTACATTATCACAGGCGCCACAACCAACTGGCCGCAGGCATTCGGTGGTCACTATATCGAAAGTGCCGACAAACCTATTCGGACGCTCACGCCGTGAATCTGTCGCAGCATATACATCGAGCAGGTGAGTAGGGCTTGAGCTGGCCTTATACGCCTGGCTCAGTTTATGTGTTTGCCTGTGGGTCTCTATTTGACGCATACCTTCATTGTCTCCTTGTCCGATTAGCACACGCGTGTTGAATTCACGTCGTGACAGTAACGCTGGCCCACCATCAACAGATCCCATTGGTAGCATTCATAATCTTCAGCTGGACATCATGGATGACATTGTTGTGCAGTCGCGGAAGGCACGCATGACCTTGTGGAATACAAGCAACGAGAAAGTCTGCGAAGTACAGACAGTCGATGAAGCTGGTGGTACTACACCGCGTCGTTACACCAATCGACGTTACTCGGAATGCGTTCAGCCACATGGTTTGCCGCAGCAGACACCAACTGGTGGCGCTGGTTTTGGTGGAGGAAATGCCGCTAAAAGCTTTCGTCGAGCTTCAGAGTATCCGGGCATCTCGCCAGGCATATCGCCACAGCCTCCGGGTAGCAATCGCTCTTCTACAAGACGCAAAAAGTCTACAGGTGGCCTCCTGGGCAGTCGCACTGACATCGGCTCGATCTTCAATACGCTCACATCATCAGCTATGGAGATTCATAAATGTGGTGATACACCATCAGGTTCGGCTGGTGCTTATGGCGGCGGTAGCAGCGTACCCTCGGTCTCACCTTTCGCTAGTCAGACCTTTAATGCAGCAGTTTCATCACGCGGTAAGCCGACCAGCATCTGCCCACCAGCACCTAGTGCAGCCGCTAGCTCACAACTTCTCGATCCCAATGCTGGCCGTTCGACTCGTTCGAACAGTTTCGATGTATCGCTCTTGAACAATGCTAAACAACTAGTCACGGATGCTCAAGATAACAGCTCATCATCATTCTCTGGTTGGTTTGCCAAGCGACACGAACCGATTGCACGTAAGAAGAGCATTCGCAGCAAGAGTACCGCTGTGGCTCTATCTAAGGATATGCTTGAGCGTTTGCAGAAGAAGGATCCACTCAGTGGTGCTGCTAGCAGTGTCATTGGCAGCATCAGTGTCGGCGACAGCAAGCCGAAATTGAAGCCGCGCAGTAAGCAAAAGTCGTGGGCTGAGACCACCAAAGCTAACATCGATGCCACCGTTATTGGATCGGCTATTGAAGGTTTCTTGCGCAAGGGCTCTACTGCTGGCATGGCAACTGGCAGCGCCAGCAGCAGCCCAAAGAGCAATGCAGCCAGTCGCAGTGCTGCTGCTGCTTCCAAGGGTGCTGTCCCAAAGGAAGTACGCGGATCTCCACGTCGTTCGCGAACCACTTCGACCAGCGCCCATAGTCAGGCCAGCCGTGCTGTGCGCTCTACACTTAACTGGTTTGGCAAAAACGATGAGGATGATTCAAAGGACACATGCGATGCTTCATTGTGCTCTACACTTAAGGATCTCTTCGTCAAATAGACCGCTTTTCCGGGCGGTCGCAAGTAAAGCGGCTCCCAATGCATTATTATTTTTATTTTATAATTCCTTTTGTTTCCAATTTGTTTTTTTTTTTTTTTTTTTTCAGAATCATTTATTTACTATACTAGGTAAGTAGTATCAATTTTAAAGATCATTTCAATTGCAATATATTTCTTAAGTTCGAACTAATGTATTTACTCTTAATCTATTTACCGTTCTCTCTTTAATTTTTAGAACATAAAGAACAAGTTAAGTTGAAAGGATAGGAATAGTAAGGAGTTTGAGTTACATATATATTGAAAGAAACAGATCAGGGAATAAACTTAGATACCTTATAAGAAACATTGCAGGTGAGTTATGTGATGAATGCAACTTTTCGAAGGCAATGCAACAATGGAACGGGTCACTATCAAAATATAGGTTATAGGTAAAAAACAAAAACAAAACAAAAACAAAAAACAAACAAAAAAAAAAAAAATACGAAAACGAAAACGAAAAAACGGAAATATATATATTGGAAAATAAACAAAATATATATACGGCTAGGAATACATGATTGTACAAATTATGTGCGCATTTTGTACGTAGAGTTCAACGGATCCAATAATCTGGATTCTGTTGTATTGTAGTTTAGTAATGTAAAGTAGTTCGCAGAATGTTGCGAATGAAAGCGTCAAAAAATCAATGAGCAAAGTTTCTATTTTTCTAAGTAAAAAAGCAATTGTTATGATGATTAGTTATGTAACCGATGTGAACAATGTAATTAATGGAATCGAACGTTAAGTACAACATGACAACATGTATGTTTAAACGGTTCTAATACAATTTTTATAAATCTTATCTATTTTATTTTCTTTATTTTTTGAATTCAAATACAAAGATAAATTTATGTTATTGTTAGCAAAATGTAAATCAGTAGAGAAAATATCACACCAAAAGAATAAAAAACTTTATAAACAGATTCGGTTCCAGAAGCCACATTCGAACGATTTTTCTTTTTGTTAAACAAACTTAGAATGAATCGTAAGAATCAGGATTTTGGAATTGGAATTATTATTATTGAATGTTATAATACCCATCAATATATACAAATATATATATATATGTAGTTTCAATATAAATGTGCGTGTTAATGTTATAACAACATTTAGATTTGAAAAGATCCTTATAAGTAGTAATACACCATAAACAAATCCATAAATTATTACAACCGAATTTATCAACAAAAATTCAAAAAAAAAAAAAAAAAAAACATGATAATACAAATAAAAAAAATATAATATTAAAAAAGATATACAATACATTTTTGATAAATATTTAAATAACAAAGAATAAAAAATAATCTACTAAACTTAATTAATTAAAATTGAAGAAAAATTTCCTTTGTGCTTAAACAAAAAACTAATACAAAGAATAAAAAGTTATATGTATGCAATGCAACATAAGTCAATAAAAAATATTGCTATACGAAATATTTAAAATAAATATTTAATTTTATTAATAAAAAAAAAAATATTAAATGTTTGCTACAAACTATAAATAAACAAATAATAAAAAACAAAACAAAAAAAATAATATAAAATTTTTAAATTCATGTTAAATGTTCAATTAAATGTTTCGATTAAACAAATCAATCTTTTTAAATAATCATAAATACCAATAGACATAAAATCCTTTACACACGTCTACACGTCGAAAATAAACGAAAAATTTATTATAATAAAATAAATAATATATCAGAAATAAATGAAAATATTTTATAATACAATAACAATAAAATCTCCTGGAGATATAAGAACGACTGCAAGAAATAAAGTATATACACTAATGAAAAATATACAATACATACACCCAAAATACATAATATTTCTTAAAAATAGAAATAAAATGGATATGCTTTATTTCCTGTTTTTTCAATTAAATACAAACAAATTGAAAATAATAAATTAAAATACAGAAACAAAAAAAAAAAAATTATTATAATAAAATAAAATGCAACATTAAAAATTACAAAAACTTGACAAAAGTGTGAAAAATAATAATGAAAACAATAAGAGCAAACCTAACTTTGGTTTCACCGAAGCGGGCATACCCTACACATAAATATTGTAAGTATATTACTAGAAAATTTGTATGGATAATATTGTATATTTTTATCTCAATATTTAAAATTCATTTTCTTCAATTATTGATGAACTTACAATGAGTTTTGTGAACGTTCCAAAATGTTTCTCCATATCACTTGAAACAACAAACAAACTCCTATATAATTTTGTTTATATTTTAAAGATTTATTTTTTGTTTTTAAAGTTGGACATTCTGTCAAATATATTGTAGCAAAATCTATACATACTTCGGTCTAATTTATGAAGTCGTGTGCCTCATCCTCCTAAGCACAATATGAAAGTGAAATGTTTTCTAGCGAAGTGAAGTAAATTAAAAAATTAGAAAATGAAATGTGACGAAAATCAAATCATAAACGTAGTTGGGAGTTGCACAAAACAATGCGCATTGCCTTGTGCGGGCTCGTCTGCAGCGTAGAGAATGCATACTTATGCATGAGTAAGAGAGAGATAAAAAATGCTTTACTGATTGTGTTTACTTGACGAAAGAACGTACGAACAAGTAGCCGATTGACCGAAAAATAAAATTCTTAACTCTTTTGTATTGAAACAATATAACACTATAATATTCTGTATTATTGCTTGACCAGCTACTTTAGAATTTTCATTTTCATATTGTATTTGCCGAAATAGCTGCAACATCGTCAAATTTTGATTTTCGTCACATGTTATTTTCATATTTTTTTTTTGGATTTACTCCCCTTCGCTAAAGAAGTTACACTTTAAGAAATTTTATTATTACTATTAGCCTTAAGAATACTTAAAGCTAACAGGAGAGAGGTAGCACTGGCAGCTGGGCCTTAGGCTACTTATAGTTTGTCTTAGGAGTAAGGTGTAAGAGGTAATAAGATAATAATAATAAGAGGGGGTACTTATTTCTATATGAACAAAATGTTTTAATAGTAGGTGTGTAGTATTAGTATGACTAACTGATAATGTACTTCAAGAAATATATCTTAAATTGTTTACCCTTATCAATTTTGAAATTATCAAAATTATACCATTTTTGTCTTCCAACATTTTTCAAATATAGGCTTTAATTTCAGGACAGTAATATTGAATTAAGCAAATATATGTCATGTATTATTTTCTGATTTTTTCTATCATTTTGTGTATGTATTCCAGCCTTGAACATAGTTTAGTGTAAGATCCTGTATATGACGCTGTTATCGAGAAATTGTTGAATTAAATTTTGCATATAAAACTAAGAGACATTTTTTTGCAAATCAATCAAATCTTTTGAGTCAAAAATCTTAAGGAATATGTCAATTTTTAAATCAAAGTATTGCATTTAAATTTTGTTAAAAAGGTCCTACAGATTGTTTTAAATATATTAAAAGACTATATAGTACAATAATAATGAGGACAAAGCCAGTTAGAAACGCACAGACAAACAAAGGTATGAAGAGTATGAAGTACTTCAAACTAAATTATAAAACGTCGGTTGCGATTCGATATATAAATATTTTACAATTTTTCTAATACAAATATATAGTATGTGATATGTGTAGGGTATTCAAGTATTTAATAATATAATATAAAAATATAACATAATGAAAAACTAATGAATCAATCAATAAAGATTTAATGAACAATAAATTTTTTTTAGAAACAAATTGCGAAAAATCTTTAAGAAAAAAAAAAAAAAAATAAAAAATGAAAAAAGATCAATCAAGCGTTTCCAAGGGCATTTTCTATGTCAATTTTTTTTTATAAATGTAACAAAAAGACAAAAAATAAATACTACAAAAAGAAAAAAAAAAAAAAAATATGAAATATATGAAATTGTAAAAACTAATAAACAAAAAAAAAAAAATTCATAAAATTAATTCGAAATAAAATTTATTACTTTTTATGGTTTGTTTTATATATATTCGAGTATAACGTTCGCTATATACAATACTTGTACTTACATATATATAAGATATACATGAAATGAAATGAATGAATGAATTCTTAATGCAAATTACATATACAAAATTAAATACAGTTTTCCATGAGTGTTTCAAAAAAAAAACATGAAACTTATAAAAAAAATAAAAACAAATAATAATAAATCAAAAAATAAATGAAATCAATGCGAAATTAAGATATAAAGAAATAACTTGAATTACGTACATGAAAAACAAAAACATAAACATAATAAAATTAAAAGAGAAATCAATTTAAAATATTTATAAAGATAAAAAAAAAAGAAAAAAATATAAAAAAAAAAGAAGTATCATCAATCAACTAAATGTCAACTGTCGCTTAATAATTTATTGCCTGTATGCATCTAAATAAATATACCAAGTATATGTTTTTATAGTGAAACAAAAAAATTTTGGGTAAAGGCAACAAATTTGTGGGAAACTGCGTCCTTGAAAGCCTCTTTCTAGGATTTTTTGATGATGCAGTTTTAATGCAGTTTTAATCATTGGTTTTTTTGCACTTCAAATGCATCCACAAATATCCCAGAATTGGGAAAAAAAAAAAAATAAAAAATATGCCATGAATATACGGCAAAAACGTGTAGGCTCAACATTACACTAAAATAATAGTAGAAAAACATTCTATGTATTCTATAATTTTTGCTTAAAAATCTATTACAGTTTGAAAACTTGTAGTTTTGTAGTTTAGTTTTAATTTTAAATTCACGAAGCATATAGCAAAATAGGCAGCGGCAAAGAAATTCGATAAGAAGTCCGTAAGTTTATACAATAATATGAAAAAATACTGGGCAACTAAAGCCTCAAGGCAGATGTGCACTAAAGGATTCGGCATTAAAATTATATCGTGAAATATCAGGAAAGGTTTGAAGAAAACGTCTATCAACACCCATTTCGAAATACACAAAGAAAAAAACTGTAGTTTGGCAACTTATACCTATGTTTATCAATTAGATTATTTTTTTAACAACATAATATTTAATGATGAATTCAAATTCAACCTATTTGGGTCAGGTGGCGTTCAAACAAATCAAATAAAGTGCTGCAGGAGAAAAACATTACACATAACACGGTGAAACATGGCGGTGGAAGTGTATGGCTGCTTCTGGTATAATATTTGAAACTTCATCTTTATAGTAGAAGAGAAAATGGAAAATTTACTTTTAAGTTTCGTAAAGTAAGCATTGAATGAGAAGGCATTTGTTGCTCAACAAGATAAGTCGAAGAGTGACTACTTTAGCATTCAATCACCGAACTTAAATACTGTTAACCATATTTGGCACTTGCTTGAAATGAATATCATTTCATCAAAGGATTTCAAACGCACGATATGGATTTTGGGCAATTTATAAACACTTTGTCCATTTCTTCTTGGTTCATCTTATTTCCATTTAGTAGAAATACTTATAGTTATTGACAACTAATTGACATAGTATCAGATACACAAATACATAAAAATACTCAAATAAGTAAGAAAATAAAAATCATCAGCACGATAGCCATCCGATAGATTTCAAATTAAAAACCTTTAGTAAAAGCCAATGCATCCACCTACTGAGAAGACAATAAGGGGCAACGTGACACTCGTAGTTGTTTGTACTATAAGCACAAGAAATTCTAAAAATGCAGGTAAAAGCAAAAGCCGCCACGTGCAAATACAAATTTTGGCTACATCTAGTTCTATTTTTTATAAATTTATAGAAAATATTTCCATACTTCATTCGAAGCATTCGAGGACAATTTCATACTGGAACTCTTAGAGATTTAAGGCAAGCAAAAAATTTGTTTGTAATTTCATCAATCTAACATTTCTTTGATATTCATTCATTTCTTGATTTAAGAGATAATAGAAAGTTTATTTAATCTCATCTCAAGGTCGTTTTTTTTTTTTTATTAATTTTAATTTTGCAAAACCTCTGCCACTCCAACCGGAAGAGTTAATACTTAGTATATTATTGGAAACAATTGAAGCAAATGATTAGCAGCCAAGTCATTCAAGACATCAAGAAGTGAATAAAAAGTATTTGATTATTAATTTCATAACACCAATTTCAATGAAAAGCCATTTTCCATCGATGTCTTTTAAATTCACTTGAAACGTAAAAAATATTTAATGTTTATTTGCAAAATTTGTAGCATCTTTTCTTGGTATATTTTATACTTTTTCTTTAAATTCCTATTATGTACAATATAATGAGATATTTTTGTTTGCATTTGAAGGGTAAAAAACCAATGATTAGAACTGCATGAAAAAAAAGTTCATCAAAAATTAATAGAACGAGGCTTTTTGGGAAGTATTTCTCACAATTTTATGGTTGCATGTGACGAAACTTTTTTGTTTCACTGTATATATATATATGTAAATATATTATATGATATATATATAGTTGTTGTTGTTACCTCAATGTTGTGAGTATTTATATTTATATAATATACGCATACACATAAACATATTCGTAGCAAATTTACGAATTAAAAATAAATACATATTCAAATAACATAAGTATATAATACAATAATTATTACAGTGTATCATCGTACAATACATATTTTTAAGAAGATTACGACAAACGATTATTTATTTGTTTATTTATTTATTGAGTTTTTCGCTTTTCAGGAAAGATTCTTTTGCTATGCAAGCATAAAGTTTATGGATTTGTGTGCAGTAGAGGAAGATAAACTAAATTGTTAATTAATATCACAGAAGCTTACAGTCATTAATATATATATATATTTATATGTATTAAGAGAAGTGAAAATATTACTTAATTTATATATACCTAGTATTGTATTGTAAAAACAGACTTGTGCTTTTTCAAAACCACAATATTCAAAATTAATTTTACTTTCTTTTATATTTAATATTATGTTTCGAAAAATAGTCAAAATAGTCAAATAATAGTTCCAAATACTATTTATTAACTCTAAAATGAATAGCATATTTTAGTATACTAATTTATTGGAGAGTAATTGACTGTTTATTTTTATATAGAGATATAGGTCGCGTACCGCTTACGTCATGTACGATAATGTATTGTACATATCCCAGCTAGGTCTGCTTATCTTACTGAAAATGTTTGGTAACAATATAATATGTTTGTTTACGTATTGTAGAAAAGATCAAAAAGGCAAGTCAGTTGCAAATTCAAAATAGGATATTTGAATGACTAAACGCCAAAGGTGAAATTTCATTCAATATTTATTTCAAGTGAAATGTTGTGTTTAGTTTTGATAAAACTGCAACTAAGCGGAAATTGAACTGTCTATTTCAACACAAAAACTTCTGGTAGTCGGTAGTCATTCAAAACAGAGTCCATTTTGTTCTCTCATTCTATATTTCGACTTTTATCTTACATGTAGCGAAAGGGAAAATTAAAAATAGTATAGTTTGAATAAGTATCATATGTATAGAGTAGCTTTAAATATCATAAGTATTTTTATTGTATTTAAGGCTCTACTTCTTAATGTCAAACAAGATAGATAACTTTCATGTTATTTAAATGTTGTTTGCATATCATTAATGGAGTACTAAGATGTTTTGATATTGTTCAAGCACAAATTGTAGTTATAAATAATTTAATTCAATTGAATTGAATTCATTTCGATTGTTAACAAATAATATCTTCCGATTACGATTGATTAAAGATGTTTTTAAAAAAGAACTCAACAAGATATTAACAAATAATTGTCAAAGTATCTAAATTTCAAAGTATTTCCCTAACAAATTTCAGTCATTCTTGACAGGATCTAAATAATATATTTGAACGACAACTGTAGAAATTTTGGTCTTTAATTCTTTCTTGGCTTCATAAAGTTTCAGAGAAAATACATGATTTAAACAGCAAGATATTTGTGGCTTATTTAATCATTAATAGAATTCCAAGAGATTTAATATCGACACTATTTTATTCAGCATATAGATTGATTCGGCCCAAATTTATTTTAAGAGAAATTTTGATCTCCAAATTATTAAATTAACAATGTGATTGATTCGGAGAAATTTTACCAATCAATCAACATCATAATTCCTATAGAAAATTTAACTCATAGTATGATGATTGTATTGAAACCAAATATTAATCTAATCTTTATCATTTAACGACAACATTTTGTTTTCTATTATTCAAACTTTCAGAAAAAATAATCTTAATGTTTTTGTGGCTAATTCAGTCATCACCATTATTCCGAGAGAAAACTTTGCATATAACAAGATTCTGTTGAAACCAATTATTGTTTGAATCTTAAACGTTTATCGACAACATTTTGGTCTCTAAATCATTATTGGCTTTATAAAGTTTCAGAGTAACTGATCTAAAGGTATATATATATCTCAGTGGTCAAACATATCACCTTTCCGAATGATTACAGATACTTTTGTATTTACTTAGCTGCCTAATAAAATCATTTATTGCTTAAATCATAATCGTTTAACTGCTGCTATAAATCATGGGTAATAATGTTCCGATGATGTTCTCTACAGGACACTCCTTAATAATTAAGAACCATGGTCCACATATGAAATTATTTTATTTCTAAGAATGTAATGGTTTTTCGATTGTAGTCTCTTGGATTTCATTTTCAATTTCTTTTCTTCAAATATAATAGTTTTGCTACAATAAATCCATTCCACTAAATATGTGACTCTCCAGAATTGAAAACAATGCACAAGAGATCACATGGTTTTATGTATTATGTTTCAAATAAATTTCATTTATAGTTACGATTTTTATACAAGATGTGGCATTTCTTGATATTGGACTATTTGGGCAGTTATGGTTCGCGTGGTCAGCTTAATTTTAAAGTTTGTTTTGTTCTTATATATGGCATTAATATGGCATTTTGATATTTCGGAGCAGTGCGCATTCTGACAAATGTTTTTTCAGTATGTCACTCATTTTGAACTGATCGGCAACCTTTTCTTTATTCATAAATAATTCTCATTTTGCAAAAAGAGCTCGTTATATTTGCTATTATAAAATATTATTTGTAATCATTCACGCATCCATTTTGAAGGACAATAATTTGCAAAATGTATGCAAAATATCACTCATACGCAATGTTTGATGCTGAACAATTTCTCTATAATTTCTTTTTTCTTTATGCCTTTAATGAAATGTAAAGTTCTCTTGGAGTATCTTGAGTTATGTTCAAATAGAAGAATACTAGCACAATAGAAAGTCAGTTAATAATGTGACCAAAAAGTGATTGATGGAGCTAAACTAATCTTCAAGTAAACTAAATAAAAGTTTATTCCTGATTTTGCAACATTATCTAGTTTATAATTCACTCTGAAAAGGTCCACAGCACATTATAACTGTCGATTTCATACTTTCTTTTTTTTTAAAGAAGAAGAGACTCATTTGGTTTTCTAATTACATTCATTCACTCATTCATTTCATTTTCTTTTCATTTCATTCGAATAAGAATCTTTCGAAAAGAAATAATGCGCTGTTTTGTTTTATAAATCGAAGCCTTGACTTTTAGTGCTTCTTATTGTTTACAGCCTTCTGCTTTTTCAAGATTAGCAATTCTTTTCTAACTTATTTTCAGTAAATTATATAAACCACCTTTGAGAAACGAGAAACTTCTCGTTGCTTGGCAATAGTTTCGCTTATTTAATATTGTATTTTCATTTTAAAACCATTTTACAATTTACTGTTTACAATTACCTACATTATTTTCGCATTGATCCTCTTCTTTGATATCCGACCCCTTGACATGTTATTATTATTATTATATATTAATATAATCTACTAATTAAACTAAACTCAAAATTTATTATAAAATATTGTAAATTACTCAACTTTTTGGCACATATCTTACGATCATTTTGCCCATGAAGTTTTGTAAGAATTTTTGTTAAGATGGATATTAAAATAGCTCAAAATACACATAAAATTGAATCAATTTTATTTAGGATAGAAATTTGAAAATTAAGGATTTTTTATGTTGTTTTTATTTTAAGTATATTTAGGTACATTTACAATAAACGAAAATTAACTATATTCTTATTAGAAATAATATTTTGTATGTAATAAACTTAATTTAATTAGCTCTCACTCTCACTATAAATAATTTAAATTTAAATATTCATTATGATATTTTAGTTTTACCTACTCTATACTACTCTATTTAAAAAAAAAAAGATTTTGTGTTAGTCATAAGTCTTATATTATATTATATTATATTATGTCTTGTGATCTAATGTTTCTAGCTTATAAGTTAAATTAAAGCTTAGTTATAGTTTAATTTTATTAGAATTATTAAAATATCAATATACTTAGTAGTTTAATTAAATATAATTTTTTATTTGTTGTTTTTTTTTTTTTTTTTGTTTGCATATGTACCGTTACGAAATTTAGTTAAAAGTAATTTAATATTGTTGCTAAGTAATGAATCTGCAAATGCAAATGAATTTCAGTTTTTGTTGTCGGTGCGCTTCATTTCAATGCATTCGTAGAAAGGCCTTAATAACCTTAATTCTATGAACAAAAATCAAAGATTTTAATGACCACCACTGGTCACTGTCGCAATATCGGCATTAATTCATTAACGGTCTTGTCTCTCTATGAGCTATGATAAGCAGATATTAAAAGGGTGTTCAGATCTTTTTGAATTTTAAATTAAAGACATCTATTTGGTCTTGTCTTAATGCATGACATGGATTGCCAACAGCTATGTAATGTTATCTATGTTATGTGCTGTTGGTATGCTATGTTAGTCATATGAAATGTCATGTCATGCATTGAGACAAGACCAAACATATTCCCCCCGTTGAAGGACTCAGGCTTTCAACAGGTAACAGCGCTCGAAGCGAGAGATATGTTGACGGAGCCTCATTATCGCAATCCTGTTGTGTTTACCGATAGGCGGCCAAAACACACACACCCCACAACTGAATTCCTTCCTTCCAAGACAAACACCAAATACCAATCAAATATTGGAAGGAACACTAATTCAGTTTGGTTGGACTCAACATCACGTCGGGGTCACCAATGTTTGGTCACGAGATTTTTCGTGCCATTTATTTAATTAAATTCAAATTAAAAATTGTATATCATAAGTGAGCCGAAAATATTGCCTTGGGCAGGATTCGAACCCACGTGGAGTGCACTACGTGAACCTCTCTATGCACTCGGCCATGGAGGCAACCTCATTTCCATCGCTTAACTTATGATATGTGTTGTTGATCTTTTGAGTCACTCGGTTCTTCGGAGGCAATATATTCGCGTAATAAATCTATTCAAGTACTTCCTCTTGACCTGTAAGAAATGCAAATGCAATGAATATCACGAGGAGCTTCTTTTTTATGCAACTTCCACACTGTTTCCACTGTTTCATGTACGTAATCCGCACATGGTTCACTTATACAATGCATTGTTGTCGGATGCATGCGTCCTTCTATTGTTAGTTTTATGCTGACATCGCCTTGAGATCCTGGCCAACTGAAGAACTCAATGAAGAAGCTGGCATCAATTGTGGTAGAAGATATAATCACTTTAAGTTGAGGCCTCTTTTGCAAAATCTTCTTTGGCAAGCCCAATACTGTATCTGTCAGCATACTACGTTCGTGTGCCTCATCGACTATGATGACTCCATATTGTGTGAGCAATGGATCTGCCAGCAATTCACGTAACAAAATACCTTCAGTCATGAACTTGATCTTCGTTGCAGGCGTTATGCGTTTATTGAAACATACTAAAAAACCAATTGTATCGCCAACAAGCTCACCGTGTTCCAAGTATAGACGATTAGCCAGTGTTATGGCAGACACCAATCAGACACTTTGTATGCCATCCCAATTCATAGAGATATTGGGGTACTTGTGTACTCTTGCCACTGCCTGTCTCACCAAGCAGGATAACTACTTGATCATTTTCTTTATGTTTTTCTAACCGGAATGTCCTTGCTTCATATATTTACAATATAAATATCTGTGTTACTTAGTACAAAAAAAAAAAAAAAAATGACAGCAAATTTTAAAAAAATACCTTAAATTTGGACACCCTTTAGAAAAAGCTTAGCATTTTATTTCATTGCATCGCAACAATATTCATTATTTTTTTCTATTTTCGTAAAAGAAGGCGGGAGTAAAAAAGTGCAATAATCTTTTCCGAACGAAATGTTCAAATCTTTCTGTAAATCAAAACTAGCGCATAGGAAATTTCAACTCTATTAGAAAATAAAATATTATATAATAGACCTAGCATAATTATTACCTATACTTATATTATTTAATTATAATTACTTTGCAGCAATTAGCCTGTAGATTACCTATTGCATTTATTAATATTAGATTAGCTTCTGCTTCAAGCAAACCTTTGAAACTTAAAGCAATTTGTTATTTACTTCGTACGACACATACGAACTCGATCTCGCTCACTGTGGTTGATAAAAGTAGTAAGAATTTTACTCTCTTTAGAGTTGTTCTCACATAAGAATTGAATGTTAATTAAATTGTAATTGTAAGGCGAAATTTCTTGAATTTCATCATAAAGTTTCTGTCAGTTTAGTGTATAAGATTGATTGGTTTTGCTTGTAGATTGTAAAATATATTGTATTGTATTAAAGAAATTTAATACCATTGAAAGGAGTTTGTATGTAATTAATGAGAACGTTAAGTTAAGAATGAGAAAGTTTTTATTCTTAGATATGAATTTCCATAAGGGAATATTTTGTGTTCAAATTTATTTCATTAATTTAATTAATATTTTGTAATATTTTATTTGTTTTGATTTTTTCATTTTCTAGATGAATTAGTTATTTATGGTTTTAATATTTATACAATATAAAATATTATGTAACAAGTTTTCAATTGATTTGTATAGAAACTCAACAGCCTAATAGCCTTTTCATAATAGATCGATCATAAGTTTCTTCAATATGCAAGCAGCTCAAAAGCAAACAACAAACAACAAATGGGAAAATAATGAAATTAAGAGGTTTTGTTGTAAAAGAAAATAATTTTTAAATTTCAAGCAATTTTTCTGGCCAATTGTTGACCAGGTGTTGACTGCAATGTTTTTTGCATACTTTTAGGTGCTTGCTATCTTTCTGTGTACACCACTTTATTTTTGTTGCGCGCCAAGAAAAAACATCTGATGTTGATTTTAGTTTAACACAAATTATAAAGTTTTTGTCCAAATTTTAATTTAATAGTGTAAAAAACAAAAAAGTTTTTCTAATAAAAACCTGAATTTTAATGGTGGATTTATATGGGAAGTATCCTCTCTGGTAGTCCGATCCGTTCAAAGTGAAATTTTAAGACTATAAATTCCTAATTTATTTCCATTAACTATGCAAATTTCAAGATCATAGGGTTACTGGATCGTATAACTCTCATACAGACCCATATGGTTTTTGGTATGGGAACCCCCTTAAAATTTGATTTATATGTTGTTGTAGTTAGGATGGAACTACACATTCTGTGAAAATTTCAACTTTCTACCTAGTACGGTTCATAATATACTTTTAAACCGATGATGGACGGATGGACAGCGTAGCCTTTGTAATAGGATTCCGTTTGGTAGCATTTGGGTCCGGAACCCTAGAAACAATTGTTTTCAGCAAGCAAAACATCAACTCTTTCAGCACTGGGAAAAGGCTATAAGTCAGTTAAGCAAGCTGTTAATTTACAAATAGATACTCGTCATTAATTTGCAATTCATCAATTGCAATGGAATGAAAATTCTTCTAAAATTATGTTGTGTTATTTATCATGGAATTTCTTTATTTATTTTCATATACTCGTACTATGATATGTTATTGTTATTATATTGATTGAGATCAAAATAATATTGTAGATACAATATTTTACAATTGAAAATTGTAATTATTATTCATTTGATGAAATTCAATGAAAGAAGTTTTGCCATGCATATTTAATATTTAAATGCCAAATTGGTTTTAGTAATATAATATAGTATTTGTTATTTTACTTTAAATTAATTGCAAAATAATATCTTACAAATAGTACTTTACTACTCCTAAGTATATGTAGGTAAAGTTGAGTTGATATCATCCAGTGAGATTGTTTTTTTCAAAATATTTATTGTACTTATGGTATGATGATGATGATGATGATGATGATGTTGATAAGTGGGTGTGGGTTTGTGGGTGTGTGTGTGTGTTCGATTTTAGCTATAAATATCATTTCGTCTAAAATATTCTGCCTGTTTAGGTTTAATGGAATTTGTCTTTGATAAATTTAGTTTAATAAGTGTAATTACAACTTAAAGTCTTTAAACTCCTAATAATAATAATGAATGATTGCTTGTTAGTTATGCTGTGCTGTGCTGTGCTGTGCTGTGTTGTATTGTGTAGTTTTGTATTGTATCTTGATCTTATCTGTATCTTATCCTATTTGATGAATTGTGGAGTGCTGATTGTCAAATTGTCCGGCATTGAGTTGCCTTGGAATTTAATAATTAATAATATTCATAATATAAAAGAAGGTAAAATAATAAGAAAACATAAGAAAAAAAAAAAAAAAAACAATAAAATAAAAAATACAAATATCAAATCAAGTAAAGAAAAAAATTTAAACTATTTTTAGACAAATTTTCAATAATGAAATTTAATTATTGCGTTTCTAAATTACTTCATTAATTTTGATATTAAGTATATATAAACCATATGTATGTATATAAGTTTCTGTTGAGTCTCTGCACACAAAAATTTGATTAGATAATGGATACTTTTTAATGTTAATAAGAAACCAAATGTAAGAAAGCAAATAAAGAAACAAAGCATAGGTTAACTTTGGTTAAACCAATAGTCTTTATACCTTTTATGATATACAAGTACAAGCATCGAATCCAAAGAAATCTACTAAGTCTAAACGGTAATACAACATCTACCGCACTGACTGCGACCATTCGTAAGAAGGATGTTGACATCTGTTACACCTAAGAAGACAAAATTATTAGAGTCTTCACATGACAATGAATGAATGCAATAGTAGATTATGCTGGGTTTCCAAAAATGTCAAATTTGATAGAAAAGAGTAGAGTGTAAATTGTAATTTCGCTAAAGGAAAATAGTGTAAAATCGACACCAAACAATGTCACCTTACATATCATATGCAAATGTTTCTCCAATAATCATTAATGGATTTTCTGAAACTTAAACGCAACATTTTTGATGATTAACGAAGATAATGATAAATTATATTTTTCAACTGAAACAAATCAGAATTCAATCAACAATATTTCTCTTCACTTGTTAAGTCAATTGAACTTTTTAAGCAAGAAGAATGCAAAACTTCCAAAACAACACAAATTATGAATTTTTACTCAATATTTCATTTATTTTTATTGTATAAATGTTTATTTCTTTCATTAATTTTTTAAGAAAATTTATCTTTAAAAAATGTTACACCTTAATTTACAGAGTATTCCAGATAAATGCACTTAAATAAGTTTCATTTATGAACTTGTGTATGGATATTAATTGATTTAAAAACTTCAGTTTATTAGCAATTGGAAATTTTGATTTTGATTTATTCATTGCACACGATTTAATATTGAGTGATTCTAAGTTTTAAGGTTAGAAGGATCTTTCGATTATAAATTTTATATTGCTTGCAAAATTAACTAAACGAACAGACCATAAAAAAAAAGAATTTGTAATTCTGTATTTCTTTTAAAGTTTTCTGATGTTTATCTTTATATATAAAATTCGAGTGTACGAAATTTTGGGATCCTTAATTTTTTTTTTTTTTTTTTGTTTTACTTATGGGTTCACCAAGATGGTTTATGCTTTAGTTAGACCCGGTAAGTGGCGCTGTTGCCGTGTTACAGGCACTTTTTTACCAAAATTTTAACATTTTCTTATCTAGCGCACCCTATACTAATCCGATTTTAATACTGTTCTTTTTTTTTATATGATAAATGAATGCAAATGAAAAGAGTTGCATACTTATTTTTTTCAGTTTTTAACTTTTAATATAATATTTAAAAGTATTAAGTTTTTTTTGGAAACCATTGCGTTTAATGCTTTGGTTGTTGTTATTGTTGTATTTTTCCTCTCTGAGTACACACTTTTTGCGCTCTTCGTTTCTGTATTTTATGTTGTATAGTGACTTCTAAATTATGTTGTTTACAAATTTGTGGCAAGGGATCTAATTGTTTATATGTTAGAGATCTCAATTACTAAGTAGGTCGTTTTTTGCTGTATTTTAGCATTTATGATTTATAGTGACTTCTAAATAATGTAGGGTATGTAACTCCAATATATAATCATTTTGTCGATTATTACTTAATGATTTCATAATTTACTTCATTGATTTTACAGAACTGCAAAGTTCTACGTTTATACGTGTTTGTAAGGCACTACTCACCTATTGTCAACTTCGTGAATATGAATAATGGCCTTATGTCCATCTTCATCAGGTGATAATCGTCTATATTTGGGACAGCCGTCATCACCAGTTGACGTTTGCCTCTGAAATCATTTTGAAAATTTTTTCAAACATTTTCCTTGCATGACGAGTTATGATTTAAAGCTCCACATGCTCCTTGAATCATGTGCCTTACAACAGTGCGGAAATTACAGTGTCAATGTGGTCTGGCCTGACTTTATTTGTAAGCCACAGAAGTAAATGTATGTGTGGCAATGCACATTTTTGCCATTCTACCGTGTACATATAACAGCGTGTAGGACCAAACATGTTCACTTTATTTATCAAAAACAAAATATTTTGGACTTTTAAATGAAAGACTCGATACAATATATTATATGTTAGGATGCAGGTTATCTTATATTTCTTACGAAAGAACTTTTTAACGAGTGACCGAATGACTGAAAAATAAAATAATTCTTTTGTATTAAAACCATATAACACTTCAATATTCTGTATTATTGCTTGACCAGTTACTTTAGAAGTTTCACTTCCATATTGTATTTGCTTAAATAGCTCCAATATAATAATAACATCGTTAAATTTTGATTTTCGTCACATTTCAGTTTCATATTTTTTGGATTTACTCCCCTTCGCTAAGGAAGTTTCACTTCAAAAGTCTCTGAACCCATTTCGAACCACTTTTATTGAATCTTCAACCGAATTTAGCTCTTAATTCTTATGTATTTATGAAAAACTTAATTTCATTCATTTCTTTTTGCCAAATGATATAAAATTATTCAAAAGTCTCCTTCTCTATTCGAAAAAATCTTTCCATCATTTACAACAGCAACTGAAAATATTTGATTTTGATTCTCATTCATTTGATTTGGTTGGTTGAATTGCATTCTTAATTTTTAAAATAAATTTGCATGCAACTATTTGGTATTGATAAATGAAATAACTTTTATACTATTATTTTGTACTTGTATCGTAGATGGTATAATGATTATAATATCAAATCTTTATACTTACATAATATGATAATATGATATAATAAAAGAAAAAAGGAAACCATTGTTAAAATTGTGTTAATCCATTAACCGAACTATATACAATATGTGTTTATATGAATAATTGCAAATGTTACAATCAAACAGTGTTTACATAAAATTAAAGTATTTAAAAAACTATATACTCGTATATACAAACAATACATAAATATAATAAAATCAGAAGTGCAACCGAAATACATAAATAATAAATAATGAATTAGATTGAATGTCAAAAATTCTTGTTGTTTCTTTCTCTTCAATATAAAAATTACAAAAAAAAATCACATATACTAAATGATGATGATAATGATGATGATGATGATGATGATGATGATTGAATGAAAGTAATAAAGATGATAATCATTTATGAATATGCACGGTGAGATATCCTTAAATAAACATACCTACATATGTACATGTAGAACTACATACACCTACATATACCACCAACCTATACTAACACATTTAAAACAATACTAATCAATTTTTGAATAAAATATTTAAATAGAATGTGAAGATTATAAACAGATTTGCATGCATATCAGCATGAAACAACAACAAACAAATATATTAAAATATATTAAACGGTGTACCTTCTTAATAATCCACTAATCCACTAATAACAATGATGATGATGATGATGATAATAATAATAATTACCATATTGAGCATATAAGTATATACATATATATAATTGTACCTTAAGTCCTTTTACAAATTGAAAATTACAATATAAAATTTAACAAGAAAATATAATAGAAAAATTTATAAAATATTTCTTAAGAAAACACACATTAAAACAACAAAAAAAAAAAAAAAAACAAAAGAGATGCGATTATATAAATTACAATATATTGTAATAATAAAAAAAAAAAATGAATAAAAAATTAATCATAATAATAATAATTATAATAATAAATCACAATATAAGAAAATTGATGATAATGCAAAGTTCTATATATATTTTTGTGAGACAAACATATTTACATATATATACATATAAATATTAAATTCTTATACAGAAAACAAAACAAAAATTGTAATGCAAATTAAAGTAAAGAAAACGAAAATATAAATGTTTAGAGAAATTAAAATATCCTCAGATTAAGTACAACATAAAAGAGAATCCCTTCAAAAAAAAATAAAAAACACAAAACGGATTTATAACAAAAAAAAAAAAAAAAAAATAATGAAAGAAAAAAAGGAGTAGAACATTAAATGTATACAAACACAGGCACACACAAACACGCACACACACACACTCACACACACACACACACACACACACATACACACACACTCATACATATATACAAAGGCATCACAGATTCTGATATAAAAAATATATGAAAAAAACACAAGCTCTCTCTCTCTTTTTATATTTCTTTAGTAAGTGTATTTTCTTTCTAAATACAAAAATATTCAACACTTATACAAGTCTTGATATGAAGGTATCTGTGTATGTGTATTGTGTATGTATGTATGTATGAGTGTGGTGGGCATGTGTGTGTGTGTTATAATATAATATTGCGCCCTAATCATTGATTCTGTCCCAAAATATGTTACAAAAATACATTACAAAATTGACACAAGAGAAACACAAAAGCAAAAGCAAAAGCAAAAGGCAAAAACAATGAAGATACAAATATACTTAAAGATGATTTTATTGTAAGTAAATGGTCGTAATACATATGTGTGTAGTAGTATATGTATCAATGTCATGTCAATATATGTATGTATTTGTGTGTTTAAATGTACTTACTATCTTAGATGCAAATCCATTTAAAACATATATAAGAAAGATATACAAAAACATCACAAACCCGTATATTTATTACTACTACGTACTACTACTACTACTACTACTACTACTATTACACTGAGTTATAGTAATTTGCAATACGAAAGATATATATACAATACATACACAAAGATATATATATATATATATATATATATATATATCAATATTCTATGAATGTATTTTACTTATGTATGTTGTGTATTTGTATTTGAATTTGAATTAGATTAAAAAGAAAAACAAGATTTAATTGTATTAAATTTTCATAAGTACATAGATATTACAATTCTCTCATCTCTCATCTGTCCCACTTCTGTCCATTTTCTTTGTCTATTCAAAACATTAAATTCCTTTCATCGAAGATACTCAATATACATATGTATGTAGCTGTACTACCCATCTTAAATACCAGATGAAGAACTTTCTCAGTAAGTAAAGTAGAAATTTTGTATTCTAACCAAATATTGAAAACTAAATCCAATCGAAACTTGCTCAATTCTCCATACACCATCATCTATGTAATCCAATAACAAAGAACTTCAGTTGACAAACTTTCACACACACAGAAACAAAAACTAAATAAAAAAAAAATCGTTATCTACTTCAAACCCTGTTCTATCCTAGGTAAAGTTTTCTATTCAAAAAAATATATTACCATTTATAGACGAACGGATTCTTGGATTAAATCAATCAATTTTACCACAATCAAGAGACTTTTGTTGATGTCATGATGCCAACAAATTCCAATGCACAAATTACATCATTCAGATGCATTCCGATACAAATGCAACAAGTTGTTTGAGTACAGCAAACATTTCCCATGCCACGAGAAACGTATTGCATTTCTGGGAATAACCTGCCAACCAATGCTTTATGGAAAATGCTTTGAATATTCGCAGAGAAAGAATTCGACGCATCATCATCATCATCACAAGAATTTATGACATAATGAATTCATATGATGACCAGAAAACATGTCAATTGTGTCAATCATTTCAGCGAGGTCATAGATGATGAAAACATTCTGAAAATGCTTGTTACTCAACATGAAATGTGATGCTTTAAATTCAATTCAGAAACCGAAGAGAAGAATGAAATTCGATTTGTGATATCTCCTTGTATCCAAAGGAAAAATGTTGTTTTATTTTTATTATATTTTGAAGATATTGAGACCATCCAATGGGCTTCAAATGAACTGAATGACAATTGTACTTACATATTCAAGCAAATTGAGATTAATTTAATTAATAAATTTTAAAAAAATCAATTTCAATCGATTTAATGATGTTTTTCTGGACCAATAACAGAACAAATTCTTTTGTTTTGGTTTTGGGTTGTTTCCATTTATTGGACACGAATGCTTTTAACCAGTTTGCAATCAATTGTCAATCAAATGGTTCAGTACTTTAAATGGTCTTTTGCATGGATGCATGGTTCTATGCTACAATATGCAACAAATGTCATGAAAAAACAAATGTTAAATAGAAACACCAAGAATGTGATATACAAGAAGTATCTCGTACACAATCAGAATCAGAGATCTTAACAAATAACCCGCTTGTTATAGAATTCCTTATTAATTGTAAAATTATTGATTTCAATTTGAAACACATTTTCATTATAAAAAAAAAAAAAAAATTGCAAACTTATAATACTATTCACTTCCGTGAAGAGTGTTAATATAAGTTCTAGACTTTTTTATGGTTATGGAGAAACATATTTCTGCAAGTAACAATACTACCATATTTGTTGGGAGTCTTCAATTTAAACATACTACAATATTATTACGACTAAGGCATGGACGTGTATGTAGGACCTATATACCTATAAATAAGAAGCTTAACATCTCTAAAACTCATCTATTAAATTATAATGCTATACATTTTTTGGATTCTCTGATACTCCTTTCTTATTCTAATATTACATTTTTAAACATAATTGAATAAACATTTTTTAAAAATAAATATAAGTAAAACTCCGATTTTTTGCATTTCTGTATGCATGGATATTTTATGTAGAGACACAATAAAGTTAACACATCGTATTAGTTAAATGTGAGGTACGTTTGTTTATGTTCAAGGACATAACATTACTTATTGTACTTACATGTTTGTGTAGTGTAGTGTAGTGTATCTAAGTATATATTAACATATATTTACATGTTAAATTACTTAAGAGACTCTTTTGAAAGCGGCAACCACCGAAAAACAAATATACAAATTTAAAAAAAAAAAAATAAAAAAAAAATATAAATAAAAAATTTATAAAAAAAAACAACCTTAAAAACAACAACAACAAAAAAAAAAAAACATATTGAGAATAAAAACAAAACCCAAAAAAATCCATTCTTTGATATTCAGAATAGTAAGATGTTGGACACAGACAGATATCAACAATTTGTTATCTTACTATAATATAAAAACACACAAACACAAACACACACAAACACACAAACACACAAACATACATACATACATACACATCATGGATAACAAATAACAAACATAAATAATTTTTATTCACAAACAAAAAAAAAAAAAGAAATATTTATGAAATGTAGAAACAAATTATAAAAAGAAATACACATATGAAATGAGTTGAAATTACAAAAAAAAAAAAAAAAAAAAATATATGTCTTGCAGAAAATAAAATATATAACATAATTTTTTTTGGTGTCTAAAATATAGTAAAAATTTATAAGTATATTACATATTCAAGTTTATCACCATATCAATGTATTTAGTCAGAAGATAAAAAAAATACAAAAAACCAAATCAGAACAGAATGATACAAAACAGAATTTACAAAGGAAAGAAAGAAAAGAAAAGTGCAAAACAAAAAACAAAAACCAATTAATAAACATAAGATATTTTGTTGTTTAACATAAGTACATGGTACACATATGATACTATTTATTTCGATATTTTTCTTTATATCCAGGACTTGGTTTCTGTATGGAAATACAAGTATGATATAATTCTGGGAAAGACAATGCAGAAAAACATTCAATTACTTACAATAGTTCGATCCAAAAAATATGCAAAAGCCATGAATACGAGGTGTGACAATTAAGTAACGGGACTGAGTATACCACAGTCGTCTGTCTTTAGCTTTAAGAGGGGGGATGGATGGTGAGTGACCTTGATTCCTACTGCGCAGAATCCACTTGATCCCGACTCTCTGTCTAGTCTAGTTTGCTTTTAAACCTATTGTAGTTTGAGTAAAGTGTTGTGTAATAGAAGTGCCGGAAAAATGATTAGTTTAAAAATCGAGCAGCGAATTAATTTAAAATTTCTCGTAAAATTAAAAAAACCTCCAAGTGAGTGTTTTCAATTGCTAAAAAATGTGTTTGGTGTTGACTGCATGTCACGTACTAGAATTTTCGAATGGCACAAACGATTTTCTGAGGGCCGGGAAGAAGTTGATGATGAGGAACGGACTGGACGCCCTGTGACATCAAGAATTGCAGAAAACGTTCAAAAAATTAATGAAATTGTTCGGAAAGACAGGCGTTTGAGTCTTCGGATGATATTGAGGTCCTAGAGAAGCTGAGAGAAAAAGTGCGAAAGAAAAGACCAGACCTGTGGAACAACAAATCCTAGATTCTGCATCAGGACAACGCGCCAGCGCACAATGCACTCTCTGTGAAGCAGTTCTTAGCGAAAAAATCAATTACCGTGCTCAAACACCCACCGTATTCACCAGATCTCGCTCCCTGCGACTTCTACCTGTTCCCCAAAATCAAAAGTTCGTTGAAGGGAACACGTTTTGAGTCGGTTGAAGAGGTAAAAGCAAAAACGGCAGACCTGCTAAGGAGTCTAACACTTAGTGACTTTCAGCACTGCTTTAACCAGTGGAAAACTCGCATGCAGCGGTGTATAGATAGGGAAGGGGAGTATGTTGAAGGAGATTAATTGTTATTTGTAATAAGTTTTCAATAAAGTATGTTTTACAGACCAGTCCCGTTACTTAATTGTCACACCTCGTATATACCACCATGCTTATGAACAGATGTGTGTTTCGAAATGTAAACGATCTGATTCTTTCTCTGTGTCTATGATTCTTAAAACTATTTATTGTATATCTCCCCAAAGATAAATATTTGTAAGAAGAAGAAAATTAAGTTAAATAAAAAACCAAAGGACTAAGAAACTTGTATAGGCCTAATGAGTCTAATAAAAAACAAAACAATAAATATAAATTTGAAAAGAATGGAAAACATCCATTAAAGAGAATTAAACAATGATTTGGTTAAAATAAAGAAAATGGAAACAAAACAAAAAAAAAAAAAAAAACAAACAAACATTAAGAAACTAAAGAATAAAATAAAAATCTATAAAAAAAAGAAATGGAAAGAAAATAAATTGATAATAATATTAAAATAATACAAAAACAATACAAACAAATAAAAAAAGAAAAAAAAAAATTACAAATGGAAAATTAAGAAACAAAAAAAAAAAACATATAACAAATGTTTACCTAAATACAAAAATTATAATTATAATTATTTTTTTTTAAACATTTCATAATCTTAAACAAAGCTTATAATAAAAATTAATGGAAATTGGAAAAATGAATTAAAATGAAATTAAATGATTTAATGAAACTGAATGAAACAATCATAAAGAACAGTTAATACTAAAACTTATATGTGTGTACTACTACTACTACTACTACTACTACTACTACTACTGCTCCTTATTACATACATAACTATATACTATATAGGTACATGCATATATATATATAAATAGACATATTGTACAAACATATACTCGTATATACATACTATATATGCATGTACAATATGTGTAAAATATGATTGTATTGTATTGTATCTATAAGATGCATTGAATGCATTAAAAACAGAAAACAACAAGAAACAAAAAAAAAAAAAAAAATAAAAATAAAAATAAAATATATACACATTAAAATTACACAAGAAAAAGTATACATATTTCTCTCTATACTATATACAATATATATATTGAACAAAAAAACAAAAACAAAAACAAAAAAAAAAAAAAAGAAAAACCAAGACAGGTTTTAACTGAAGAAAGGCAAGAGAACAATTTAAAATCTCATAGTAAGAAGAGAAGAGAAGTAACACCCAGAAAAAGTGAAAACGAATAGAAAAAAAAACAAAATACTTATATATTTAAATGTTATTTTTATGTGTAACTCAATTATTAACAAAATGAATGTGAACTATAAATTATTAAATAATAATAATTCTACTATACACAAACTATATAACAAATCAATGTACTATTTATTCTAAAACCTACATACAACCTTCACATAACATCAATATTATATTACTTACTATCTAAATACATGAAATAAATATTATATATGATAAAACAAAATAAAAGAAATTATAATAAAATATAAATATATACTTTAATTTCTCCTCAAAATCGGAATGTGTTTTTTTTTTTATTGTCTTTTTTGATTTTGGGTTAAAGGATGCTGGTAAAGTGCAACAAATTTTACAGATTCAAACTTTCAATTTTAATCACATACTAAGTGTAGTGTATATACTTGAAGCATTCGAAAGCAAAGAGTATTGCTCAGCTGCCTTTCTGGATATACATCTGGCGTTTGATAAAGTATGGGACCCGGGACTGCTTTTTAAACTGAAGAAACTCTTCCCAGCACCGTACTATTTGGTCATCAAGTCTTACCTTGACAAGAGAACTTTCTATGTCACATGTGAAGGTACAGAATCGGATATAAAGCAAATCAGAGCTGGAGTGCCGCAAGGCAGTGTGCTAGGGCCAATACTTTATACGCTTTATACTGCTGACCTCCCGATTCAAAGTGATGATAACTTGATGTTAGCTACACAGCCCTTCTGACGTCTCACGCTGACCCAACCACTGCCTTATCAATTTTCCAGAATCAGTTAAAAATTATTGAGCCATGGCTTAAAAGGTGGAATATTGGTGTCAACGCAGACAAATCTTCTCATGTCACTTTCACTCTGAGACACATATCCTGTCCCCCGGTTCAGCTAAACGGAAATAACATACCAATTTTCACTTCAGCGAAGTACCTTGGATTGACACTTGATAGGCGTTTGACCTGGAGACACCACATCAAAAACAAAAGGAAACAACTGAACCTCAAACTAATCAGGATGAGTTGGCTCTTGAGGCACAATTCAAAATTAAGCACAAATAACAAGCTCCTTCTCTACAAAATTATCCTCAAACCAGTATGGACTTATGGCATTGAACTTTGGGGCACAACTTCAAAATCAAATGCCAAAATTATACAAAGTTTTCAATCCAAAGTTTTAAGGAGGCTTGTCAACGCTAAATGGTATGTCCGCAACTCAGTCATCCACAGAGATGACATTGCAGGTGTCATCTGTAAATGAGGAAATTGTGAACCGCAGTAAGAAACATGTTCTCCGACTTGAATCACATGAAAATCACCCCGCTGTCAATTTGTTCGACAATAGCTTGCACACTCGTAAGTTTATACGTTACCATCCCCTGGATCTCCCTTTCAGATCAACGGAAGATTAAGCGATGTTCTTCAGTCAATAAAATATTATAAATATAACTCTTAAGTAGTACTATAACAACATGTCATTCTCAACTCATAAAATTCTCTGGTTCTGGGAGAGTTGCAAATAAAAATACAGTTATACAAAAACAAAAAAATATATATACTAAGTGTCAAAGTCAGAGCGGGGCCTGTCTGTATCTCTGTTAATTCTCTGTGAAGGAATCTCTTGCCAAGGCCTCAGCTAATTCTGTGCGAGGCCTCGGTTAATCCTGAGCGAAGCATCTCTTTGCAAGGTCTCGGCTTATTTCTGGATATAAAAGCATCAGAATTGCGTCAGAACGAGCAGTTTGGTTGGTGAGTTCGTGGAGAACAGTCGTAATCAAACAAAGACAATATTCAACGATTTTATTTTCTGACATAAGTAAGTATTACGTAAGAAAGAAGTGGTTTTCTTTATTTTCATATCCACTTTTTAACCACAATTCAAGCCTAAGAGGCAATGCAAGGAAGATGCTTATTATGTCAGGCAAAGAAAACCAGTTTGGTTTTTAAACTTTTCGATGTCTTTTTGTTAAAATGATTTGTTGGCAATCACATTTAATAAGAATTTCTTGAGTACAAGGTGATGCTGTATAATTCTGTTAATAAACCAATTTGGACTTATGTTTCTGAATTGTGGGGTACCGCGAGCGCGAGTAACATTGAAGTTATACAAAGAGCACAATCCAAGATACTTAGAACAATCACGGGAGCTCCATGGTGTATCAGGAATGAAGACATTCACAAAGATCTGGAAGTACCACCTGTAAAAGAAGAATGTTCCAAGCATAAAGCTATTTACATGGATAAATTAGTTCGACATGTTAATCCTCTAGCCAGAGTCCTTCTCCATACAAGGAACTCATCTCGACTGATCCGTAACGATCGTGCTGCCCTTTTGATTAATTAGAGGCTCGTAGTGCTAAGTGAGGTCCTTCCTCTTTATTGTAGGAGGGACACATGTGTATTAGTTTTTAAGAATTGTAACCTTATTGTTAGTCCTATTTATTTATATAGGAGATTCAATAAAAACAAAAAAACAAAAAAAAAAAAAAAAAACAAAGCACCACAAATCGGTTAGCACACGGAAACCTGGTTGGCTCAACGTCGACTTCTAAGAAATAGGCGTCACATAGGCTCACACCACACGGGAACTTGTGGAGCAGTGAACTATTGGACTCGAGATGCCGATTTGAGATTTGCCTTGTCAACAATTGACGTTTTTTTTTTTAATAAAATTGACGTAATTTAGCTATTAAAAAATTAATTTCGAATATTGTATTTAAACGAATTTCTCTATTTTAATTAAAAATTAATTCGGATCTTTACACACAATTAAAGACTGGTACACAAGTGTGACAAAATTGTGTCTTAAGTTGCCGTTGTTGCAGTACATTTGGGCACCAGTCTTTAAAGTTCGCAGCTGATTATGGACATCATGCTTGACTGCTCTCACACGGAACAAATGAGGCAAATGATTCGATTTATAAAAATAACAGAATCAGGATGCGAAGTAAAGGAAAGCTTTATAAATTTTATTGAAGTTAACGGCAAGACTGAGGTATATATGGTTTGGATGTGAAAAAATTTCGTGTACAATCTTACGACAACGGATGTAACATGGCCGGCATATATTGGGAGTATTCGGTCCGTTTTCAAAAGACGGCGCCACCTGCAAGTTGTGGCCGATTTTGAAAGCGATTACCTATTCCATTGGAAAGGTTTGACATCTGTCAACAAGAATTAGTGTGCATCAGCGTCTGTTTCTGACAACAACACTGTTTTTTGCCTCTTTGAAAATGTCCGGATTTGTGTTAAATAAACAGCATTTGCGGGAAGTTTTAATTTTCTTTTTTAATGGGAAGAAAAGTACAGCTGAAGCCCATCGAATGCTTGAGGAAGTTTGTGGTGAATCTGCTCCGACTGATAAGTCATGCAGAGAGTGGTTTCGACGCTTCAAAAGTGGTGATAAAATCACTTTAACGAAGACAAAGAGCGTCCTGGCCAACCCAAAAAGTTTGAAGATGAGGAATGGGAGGCTTTACTGGATCAAGATCAGTACCAATCGCAAACTGAACTCGCAGAATGGTTGGGAGAGACTTAGCAAGCAATTTCCGTTCCGTTAAAACAATTGGGATTTATTCAAAAGCAAGGATATTGGGTGCCGTGCGAGTTGAAACCGAGAGATGTCGAAAGGTGATTTTTCACTTCGGATCTGCTTCTTGAAAGACATCAAAGGAAGGAATTTTTGCACCGGGTCGTGATTGGAGATGAAAAATGGATATACTTCGATAACCCCAAGAAGAAAAAATACTATGCCAAGCCAGGTGACGTTCCGTCATCGTCTACATCGACGCCAAAGCAAAACATCCACATATGGTGGTATATTATGAACTACTAAAACGAAACGAAACCATTAATGCGGAACGTTATCGACTACAACTAATGCGTTTGAGCCGTGCATTGTGACTTTGCAACATGACAAAGCTCGGCCCCACGTGGCTGTAATGGTCAAATATTAAATGGAAACGCTGAAATGGGAGGTCTTACCCCGCCCTCCGTATTCTCCAGACCTTGCTTTTTCCGACTACTACCTTTTTTGACGGATGCAAAACGATTTGGGAGGTCACCGGTTCGGGTCTTTTTGAAGAAATCGAAAAATGGCTCAATGATTGGATCGAGGCCAGAGAGGACTCATTTTTTAGGGATGGTATTCGAAAATTACCAGAAAGATGGGAAAAAATAGTCGCTTCCGGCTGACCGTATTTTGAATGATGTATGTTTTACTTTTTTTTCAATAAAAAACACTTTTTTGAACACAAAAAAAAAAAAAAACGGACCGATACTCTCCATATACAGAAGTCCAATCCAGAGTTATGCAAATAAACGAGCTGACCGAGTTTGTACAATGCCTAGCACACTTTTTAAAGCTTGTTAACACCTTGCAAGAAATGAGAGAAAAGGCAATAGAGCATTGGATCAAAGAAGCTGCACCTGTATCAGAAAAGTTACAAATCGACTCAGTTCTTAAAAACAAATGAATTTCCAAAAAGAAAAAGTAACACGACGAAATCTTCGAGGACGACTCAAAAATGCTAGATCCGACTATCTGCAAGAAGTGTTTCCTAATGTTAGTATACACCGGTCGGCATAAGTAATTTGTCAAAAAGCAATTCAAACTTTTTGTGGTTCCTGCTTCATGAAACGGAACTTTCATTATGCTTTATTATTTGCCCCAATATTTAGTTCAGTGTTTTTGATTAAAAAATCATATCTAATTATAAAAGAGTAAAAAGGTTCGAGTTGCAATAAAAAAAATATGATGAAAGTATTTGAATTAAGTGCCATTATCAGGAGTGAAATTAAACAAAGTTTAACTTTGGGATTTCCGTTATAAATATCGCTAAGGAATATAATCTGTCACGTCTAACGGTATATTATTAACTAAATAAATATAAAAAAACAAAACAAGTTACTAACTTGTGTCGATGTGGGAGAAAGCGAAAGACCACAAACCATGAAGATCGGCCGATTGTACGAAAATTTAAAGGCGACCCACTCAAAACACCTAAAGCTGCAGCTTTAAAGTTGAAAATGGGCATAAGGAATCATATAAGCGAAAGAACAATTCGTAGAGTTTAAATGATTCTAATATGAAGACATACACAGCAAGATCTATAGCTTTTATAATCCCAAGAAACAAAATGAAACGCTTGAAATTTGCCATAAAATTAATTTGAAAGCCCCTATCATTTTGGCGTAGTATATTCTGAACAAATGAGAGTACTTTTGAGTACTTATTACTATTAGATGAACCTATAAAATTAGACAGAAAACTGCACCTGTATGCGAAAAAGTTAATAGTTTGGGAGATTTAGTTCCCATTGATGGTTTAATGAATTAAAGCCAATATTTGAGGATTTAGAATGACCATGTATTTCCCGCAGGTGATAGGTTAATCGGAGAGATATTCGCACCTTGCCAGAAGAGCAAATTGATAAAAACATTCTTGGCAGAAGTTGGGGTCGAAACGTTGGATTGGCCATCCCAAAGTCCGAATTTGAATGTAATTGAAAATGTTTGGTCATCCCTTAAGCGAAAGAGATCCGCTGATGTGACTAGAACGATACAATAAACAATCACAGATGTCACAAAGGGCTGGAACGAGATTCCGGTTAAGAATATATTGCACACTACGAGTACCTACGTCATCTGCAAGCTGTGAGCGAAGCTTCAGCAAACTGAAAATGATTAAAAGCTATCTGCGTTGAACAATGATTCAGGAACGTCTATCTGGCCTCGTGATCCTATCCATTAAAAATAAATCTGCCTTTGAGACGGACTTCAATGAGCTTATAGATTCTTTCGCCAAAAAAAGCAAGCCGTGTAAAGCTTTAGCAAAATAAAGAGTACAAATTTATTACAGGGTTCTTATGGTCCCGTTCATGAAAAATGCCAACCATTATATCTATTGTGAGATTTTTTAAGTAATTTATATTAAACGGTGGATTGAGGGGCGCCACTAGGAAGTTTCTGCTGCAGTTCGAAAAAATCGTAGATCCGGGGCAGCTACTCTGACTTCTCCAATTCTGTGTCGCTTTAAACGATGATTTTTCAGCCGCTCCATATACTCCTTGGCCTGACGATTGACAACATTGCCAATTTTGGGAATTTTTAAGTCATTCTCAAGGTCTACCGTTCCCATGAACCACGAGTCACCAGAAATAAAACGCATTGTCTTGGCCTGCAGTACTCTGACTTTCGATATAGTCGATTTCGCTGCTATGCCGTGCACCTGCAATCCATATCGCCAAGCAGGAGTAATTATTGCTTTGTAGATGTGCACTTTATTACACTCTTCATGTATTGAATAGTAAGTAGTACTACATATAAGTTTATCATGAAGTTTGTAACAGACAGAAGGAGACATCGGAGACCACACAAAAAGTGTATATATTCCTGATCAGCTTGACGAGACGCGAATTCTCTGTCCAAGGGATTTCGTAAGAGAGCATAACATAACATAACATAACATATGGTGAGTATAATGGATAATTTTGCATTAAACTATCAAATTTTATTTTACCTTAAAAACGAAAATGCAAGACGATATAAAGAATGTATAACGTTTCAAATTTGGCCAATTTGGCGTTCCTTTTAGGTTTCTTTTCACAAAAAAATTTACGAATCAATTGTGTTAACTTTCACTAAGCTTAGTCAAGCTTCCATCAAGCACATGACCGAATACATGACAATATGACCGACCAACTTGAATGTTCTGAAGCATTTTGGCATTCAAAATTAAAAATTTTGCCAGTGAAAAAGTTCGCTAAACAAAAAGTTTGGGGAAAAGCTTTTATTAGTCAGATTGCCTAGACAGCGTCTAGTGGAAGTTCCATTTCTTCTAAGTACATATATAAATTTCATTTCAATATTGAGCGCGTAGCGTCCGCCGGCTTTTTGCATTCATATTTGTTTTACGGTTTCGGATCTTTTCGATTTTCGGTACTTCTGTTTTTTTTTTTTTTGTGTTTAACTTATTTTATTTAATGTTAATGTTATTTGATTTTTATAGTTTTGTGTAATGTCATCATTGTTTTAAAATTTATATATTAAAAAGAAAAAGTGAGTAAATTATTTTATTACGTTTTTTCTAAATATTGTTTTTTTTTTTTTGTGTGAATTAAAACATTTCTAGTAACAATAATAGTCGCCGCCATATTCACGATTCTTTCAGGTCGCGCGTGTTTTTCACAAAATTTCCAATTTTGTTATTTTATAAGCAAAATTAACATTTTGTTGTTGCTGTTGTCATGTCTATTGTTTTAAGTATTTTTTGTTGTTGCTGTTGTTGGTGCTTCTAAAATGCTTAGTTAATTATTTTACATGATTTTTTTTTTTTCATCAGAGTAGAAACCACGAACGAAACAAAGCAAAGAAAAGAGAATAATATTGTAAATATCTAATTTGTTTATCATTAGACTCAGACAGCATCAAACGATTAAAAGATCAAGATCACAGAACAGAACAAAAAACTAAGGGAAACCCTCCGAAAGCTCTCTCAATTTTGTGCTCTACGTTCGTTGTTCTCTTCAATTTCTGCTATCTTCATACTGAATTGTTGTTATTGTTATTGTTATTTTTATTGTTATTTTGTGTTTTGCTTGATTTTGGAAATTTTCGGTCTGCGAAGACTTACAACAAACAACTGGAATTTGTTGATATTAACGGAATTTTCGGGGTTTATTTGATGACTAATTTGTTAAATTTGCCGGCGGGCGTCGGTAGCCCATAATATTGTATTTGAGAGAGCAGAAGATTAGCGTGGGTTTTGACATACAATATAGGTATAGGTTTTGTTACAGTTGAACATCGATTATGCGGCAATTCAGGTATTTACATGCATTTATCTGTTAACAGCGAAATTTATTAACTTTATTAACCATCATTTTTCTCTATTGATCATGATACCAATAATTTATTTTATTTATGGTGGCTGTGCTCTATGATTTGAGAAGCTTATGCATAAAAAAGTTTCCCTATCCCTTACTATATGTAGAAAATATTAATCAAGAAAAAATAAATCGGTAACGAGGTTTATTGAACCCATGACCGAATAAGATTTTCAGTCAAAAATACAAAATTTAAGTAATCATAAAAAAGAAACTTGTTACAAACATCTGTATGATGATGTTCTATTAGGCTTTTTAGAAAATCACTTACAATTGTCTAGAGATAAAAAAAAGGGCCTATTGCGAGTCAGACTCGTACATGGAAACTTCCGTACCATATTGGGGTTTGTATGGGAGGTACTTTCCCTATTCGTCCGATTCAACTGGTTCCAACAAATGTCCTGCACCTGCGCCTTGGAAACTGATAGTGTCCAAGTTTCAGTTCGATAGGACAAAAAACAAAAAAGTTTTTCTAATAAGAACATGAATTCAAATGGGTGGTTATGGGACGTACCCTCCTTAGTGGTCTGATCAAAATTAAATTTAAACAGTATTAGTTTTTTATGTATAATCACGAACCACCTGAATTTCAAGATCGTGGGATTACTGGATCGTATAGCTGCCATACAAACCAAAATGTTTCTTGTATGGGGACTCCTTTAAGTTTTTCAAAATATTTTAGTTTTAGTATTTGTTGATAATGCCAGAATACTACATATTCTGTGAAAATTTCAACTCACTAGCTATTACGCTTCATGAGATATGACCATATGACATCAATTAAGTGGCCGCCTTTATTGGCCACAGCAAAATGTCTAATTTTTCTATTACCTTCTCGAGCATCTCGTGCGGTGTATCCATGATTTCGGCACGAATCTTTGTCTTGATCTCGTTAATGGTCTAAAACTTGCTATCGTTCACTTTGCTTTTCAAATAATCCCACAAAAAGAAGTCCGGATGGGTTAAGTCTAGAGATCTGGGTGGGTGACCAGTCAATGTCACTTCTTTTTCAAATAAGACGTCCAGGGAATTTTCGTAACAGAAACTAAATTGTTGGATTTACAGTGTGGCATGGCTCACTACCTTGTTGAAATCAGAAACCATGCAGACCTTTTTCACGCATTTGCAGGCATAAAATATAAAAATATAAATAATATCTACCGATATCGATTTCTATCGACTGTTTCGGATTCTCTGAAAAAATTTGGGCCAATGTTTTTTGGTTTGGTTTTGGTAAGTTTTGGAACAAACGCTGACGCAAATAGTCACTTTTGTGGTCGGGCAAAAGCGTTTCATGGATCTCGCGTGGATTTTCCGTTACCCAAATGCAGCAATTTTGCTTATTAACGCTGCCATAGAGTGTTAAATGGGCATCGTCAGTCATCAAAATTTGAAATTTACAGAAGAAACAAATAATCCTTCCAACATCGCAAAGTGTTTCTACCGACACTTTTGGGTTCTGGGCAACGTTCTCTATGATGGCTTCAACTAGTTCAATGTAACGACTTGGTAGTGGATAAACAGTGTGTTGACAATCGATATCCCAGTGTTCCTTGCTCGAACAGACGGTGCCTGTTGGCCATGGAATTTTCGACGATTTGCATGTTGAGATTGTCACTATTTCGGAGAGTTGTTTCGTTGTGAAGCAATGCATAGTTAAAATTGTACTAACTTGATGTTTTAATCAATGTTTAAATTAGTTAAGACTGGTCTGATAATCTGCATATCCGCTATCTTGATGACTGCTTTGATTATTTTGGGCATAATTAACTTACGACAAGTCGGATATTCACCAGGCTTCTTTGTTTTTTTTTTCCCATAATACGGTTTTCTTGGGTCTGCTTGGAAACTTTTTGATTAAGTTCACTGCAAAGGTTTTTTATATGATTGAACTTAGGAGATTAACTTAGCCACTCAAGGACTTCCACATTATGCTTTCGAGAAACATGCGCCCATTAATTTTAACAAATACTTTATATTGTTGTCTTTTTCAACTTTCACAAAAGTGCTATGTTTCCTAAGCATATAATACATGAATCTTCTATGTTATCATCAATCCGATATATCGGACCCTTGCCACAAAAAGAAAGCCCACACCATAACATTATCACCACCATGAACGCCTTTATTTTTTTTTTTAAAACTTATATTTTTCAACTTTTGGATGACAAAGTTTCTTCAAACATTATTTTCAAACAAATTCTTTTTTGTTTCACGATTCTATTTTTATAGGTAATTTATCAATTTTAATGCAAATACAACAGAAGAAATATTATTGATTTATACCAAATACAATAGAAATTCAATTGCAAATCATATAGTTTTCTTAGCGAAATTGCTGCCTCCGTATATTTTTTCTTTTTATTAAATTATTTATTAAACAGAGGTGAAATATGTTAATAATAATTTTGGTGCGATTTGATTGTGTTAAGATTTTCTCAAATATTTCGGGATCTAATGGTCTAATGGCTTCGGTCCAGCCTGGTCGCGACGATTATACTAGATTACTTGAACTGATGGATTTTCATAAAAAAAAACTAATTTTTATGTGACTACCGAGCGATGAATTGAAAAAATATCACGTTCTTCAAGCAATTAAAATTAACTATTACTTAGTGTTTATGCAATGGCAATGCGTCGTTTGAAATTGACTTTGCCACCTGGTATGCACGCTGTTATCTCAATAATACCTTTGTCATAAGGCATTTTCCAAAAAATAATATTATCTCTTTAGGGTTCCGGAGCGAAAGGGTAACAAACGGAACGCTATTACTAAGGCAACGCTGTCCAACCGTCCGTCCGTGAATTCTCGGGTAATATGTCATGAATCGTAATAGGTAAAAGGGTAAAAATAACACAGAATGTGTAGTATCTAGGCAACAACAACAAATACCTAAATTAAAATATTTTCAAAATTTTAAAGGGGTCTCCATACAAGAAACATATGTGTTTATATGGAAGCTACAAGATCCCGTAACACTTCGATCTTGAAATGTACATGGTTGGTGGAAGTGTATTGGAAATTTTTAGTGTCGAAATTTCAGTTTGATCGGACCACTAGGAGGTGTACCTCCCATACAAACCCACCATTAAAATTCAAGGTTCTTATTAGAAACACATTTTGAAAGAAAAGTTCGTGCAGAATTTCAGCTCTCTAGCTCAAAAACTGAGGGACTAGTTAGCATACATACAGACGGACAGACGGACATGTGCTCGTCTATTTGAGCTAATCAACAATATATTTACTTTATTAAGCCTCCGTTGTCTCCTTCTGTCTGTTACCAACTTCATGGCAAACTTATGAATGCTTTTCTTTGCGCGAAGAGTATAAAAATGAATGCAGATTTTTCTTTTTTTTTCTTAAATGAAAGAAATTTGAATGAATAAAATTTATAAATTTTTTTATAAATTTTCATTGATATCGAGATTTAATGACAATCGAGGTTGAACTGTATTTGAATAGAACAAGAATATTGTTGTTTCACCTAAAAATATGCTTTTCAACTTGTATGAAATAAGAAGCTTTTTGCTTTGTCTAGCATAACTGCAAATTAAAAGCTTTTTTGTTATGGAAAAGCTTTTGTGTGCTTGTTTTGTTGGCCTTGGCCTTGGCCTTGTTTGCAAGTTTTCAAAAGTTTTAATTTGTTCGTTACTTTTTGAAATGCATATATTTTTTTTATTCATATCAAATTTTCTTTCACACAAAAGCCACATGATTTCAATGTTTTTATGGAATTTTTAATTGATAATAAGATTTACCATATACATACAAAGTTAAATTTATTTTACCATTTTTCTTTCTTTCTTTTTTATAATAGGATTTAACTAACATCTTTGATTTTGTTCTACATCTGAAGTTTTAAAACGGTAAGTTTATTTATTAATATTTCATATATAGTAATATTATAATTTAGATTTTGAACTATGGGAAGTTAAGTCTGTTTAAAATAGACCAAATCCGAGTCCATTACTCACAATAGATTTCAAATGAAAACAAGAATTTCCCTCAAGTGAACATAGTATTAAGTTTATAAGTACCAATTGACCATTCTATGAAGTTTTTATGTTGGAACTAGAAGTTGATCTATGAGTATTTCTCTAAGCTTCGAATCGTAAGTTTAGATATTCTTAAGAATTTAGAATTTCCATTTCACTTGGAATTTTGAATTTCATACAAAGTGATTGAGTGAATTTATGGAATTTCTATGTTGTTTGTTTCTTGAATACCAAAGCATTGATAAATTTCTATACTATTTGCAAAGAAATCGTTGAATTACAATGGTTTGTATTTTATAGTTTTTATCATCATAGTTTATAAAGCGTAACTAACTATAAATGTCTAGGGGTTATACCCTCTGAGAAATTGAGTGTATGAGTAAATGAATGAAATTATAGAAACATAAAGAATTTTAATATGCAAGGAAAATCCCATTTCTTTGTGACCTTAAATTTTATGATAACAACAAAACTGAATAACTTTATTATTAAGTCTTGAGTGAATATTTCCTACACTGGGATGTTTTTTTAAAATCTAGTTGTTGGCTTATTCTACGGAAGACAACACAGTATCCTTTAAGTAGCCTTCGGTGAAAAATTCTTTAGGTTCTGCTTTCAGTTCGTTACTCACATTTTCTTCCTGTCTTCGAAACCGTACAAGAATTGGATTTGATTATCAAGATCGAATGAATTAATTTTGAATTTTGAATGAAACGCCGTGAAGAAATTGGAAGAATTACATTCAATATCCGAACTGCTAGAGAAATTAATCTATAATATAATAAACATTGCTGTGAGTTTATTGGATTTTATTAGTGATGTCCACTACTATTTCCCTATCTTTCTGATAGCACAGCACAGACAGGACATGACAGCCTCAGAAGCTCGCTTCATATTTTGAGGCTAACCATGAAACGACTTAATTTTTTGAGTCTTCATATGATATAAACTCAGACAGGCCATGTGCCATCGATCGGAATAAGTGATAATTAGAATGGGCAATGTACATTAAATACGGCAAATGGGGTAGGATTTCCCAATTGAAAATTATAATGAATAACAATAATTTTCGTCTACCTAAAATAATAGTGGGCACATTTTCTCTTGAGTTCTCTACTCATTCTCTTCAATTGTTATAGGCCCCAGTAGTGGTTTTGTTCAAGCTAATCAGCTTGGCTTGCGATATTGAAGCATGGTCATGTGGTTCTCAAGATTTCCTCTTCGTTATGATGTTGCCAGATGTCCAACTTTATAATATGAAGTTTGATATTTGGAAATTTCAACCATAACTTACTGGCGGGGCTGGGCCTTCTCTTCTCAAAATATGTTTTTATTCCAGCTATTTATATGTGACAGGAAGCAGATTTGATCGTGACTTTAATTAGCTTGTTGTTCATATTAGTTGAAGTAAACAGTAGTGATAATGTTGTTCTATTTGCTAAAATAATAAAACTAAGTATTGCATTTCAATTGAGAGCGAATCTGAACAGATACCTATTTATCCTCTTATTGTGAGTGCAATCAATAACAATAATTTATAAAAACATACATATGTCATCATTGGACCGAGTCTTAATGAGTGATTTCTTTTGTCAATTGCTTCTTTAAATATGCTGAATCATGGTTGACGGAGTAACCGAAAAAAAATTACCCTAAAGTTAGAATAACCCAAAATATAAAATTTAAATATGAAATTGTAGTGAAATGTTCCAAAAATAAAATGTGTCTTCATCATCAATTTCGGACGACTTTCAACTTCACACCTAAACTTAACTTAAATCAGGAGAGACCGTCATCAATCTACCTATATTGTACAATAAGAAAGGTGAGATGAGGAGAAGTGAACTATGTAACTAACTAGTACAGTAGAGATCATTCATACATTCACTCATTCATAGATTTGGTATTGTATTTGGCTCGTTTATTGATAATAATGGTAAAGATAAATAAATGAGTGTGCCATCCACATATATGGGTAATTATAGCTCATCGTACCTTTGATGCCCGCAACAAGTAACATGACGACACTATCGACGAGATCCGCTAAGGTGAGCTAAATGCTTTGGTAAACATTCAAAATCTTATAAGCCTATCGGTTGATTGGTTTTAGATGATAGGTTGGTTTGTCGGTCGGTCAATCGGTCGGTCGGTCGGTCGGTATGAGGAATGATTGACTTTACTTACGGTCAACATCTGTTAGACACACGATGATCGAATTGTGATGCCTACAATATATTTTTAGTACTCTTTTCTTACCCATATAAAAATAAGAGTATGTATGCTAGATTGTTAGATTCGCTTTAATTAATTCATTATGATTAAATGAAAGGAAAGAGAATTAGAATGCAACTAATTCATATTGTATAGTCTGATGGGGACTTGACTTTGAAATTGAAACAAAATTGAATGGTATGAAATGAATGGAATAAAAGTGTAAAGTATTGATATGGCGAGCAAAGTCGATTGTAGCATGCTTATTTGTTGATTTTTGTTGATTATTTTGCGGCTTTTGAAGTGTTTTTCCCGGCGTACATTTTACCCGATTTTGTAAAGTTCGCTTTTTTATACTGGGTATACATACTCGTACAAATGTTTGTACTCATGTATATGTATGATGAGCTTGTATAAAGATTTACTCATATTTGTGTGTAGGTTTTGATATTGTCTGTGGTCAGTTTGAAATAGTGAAATGTTTTCTATTTTTGTAAAATTCGTACGTTTATTTGATAGCTTTAGACCCTTTGGCACCAGGGGTTTTCCCAACACATCAAACTTATCTGACTGAAAGCTCTAAGCACATTCCGGGTTCGTTTATATTGTTACTTAGTTGAACATACAAACTATATAGCCTAAGAACCAATCGTATAAGATTTTTCTGATTACATTCAAATCGCAAGCGTATTGTTTTTGATGTTTAGTTTGACGTGATTTGGTAATAGTATAAGAACCTTCTAATTTATTTAATATCAATTCAGAAAAACTCTTTAAATGATGAAAACTAATGTGTGCCTCACCCTCATAAGCAAAATATGGAAGTGAAACTTCTTAGCGAAGGAAGGCAAATACAAAAATTAGAAAATGAAATGTGACGAAAATCAAAATTTTACTATGTTATTATTATATTGCAGCTATTTAGGCAAATACAATTCGCTATAGAAGTTTCACTTCCTAAACTTAAGGATTTTTCATATTAAGTGTGAATGTTTGATAAAAAATTTGGATATACAATAGTTTAATTAAAGTTTCTATATACAGCATAAGCAGTTTCAATATGCAATCAGCTCAAAAGTGAACAACAACAACAACAACAATAGGGAAAATAACGAAATTGAGGGGCAATCTATATATATATATAAATGAACATAAAAAAATAGTATGACCCAACAAAAGTCGAGAACGGCTGGACCAATTTTGATAATTTATTTTTCGTTGTACTCATAGAGTTACCAGTCAGGTTTGTTGGATTCGGTGGGTGGTGTTGTTGTCCAAATAGAGATAGTTTTATGTAATTTTTTTTAACATTTTTTTCATTTGGCGCAAAAAATATACTGAACCGATTTTAATAATTTTTTGTTTTTTAAAGAACAAATGAAACTTAATGCAACAAATTCTATACTTATTTTTTTCATTTTTTATAGTTAAATACTTTATTAATAACTATTAAGTTTTTAAAAAAACAACTGCAAGACCAAGCACAAAACGTTTTATACGTTTCTCCGTTGTTAATGCTGATTGTTGCTATTGTTGTATATTTCCTCTCATTTTTCTATAACTGAGCACGCACAGGGGATAAAGCAACGCACGACTGGTAACGATAGTATTTTATACATATAATCATGAAAAAACTACGAGGGCAGTCAATAGAGTAAGTGAGTTTTTTTAAAAAAATAAATTCGATACATTTAGTCTAGTTTTCTTTCCTTTTTTTATCCTTTCCAAATAATTGGATTTTCTCAAGGTGTTTATTTCAGTAATAACCGCTATATTCGACCAAAATCTCTTATCGCCGAGCCAATTCTTTAGGTTTCGAAACAGAAAATATTCGCAGGGAGCTTAATTTGGAGAATATGCTGGATAACAGTTTGTACATCTCAAGAAACCGACAGACCTAGTTATCTTTAGAGCACGATCACGGTTAGGAAATGCCTGACCATGGTTAAATATCGCCAAGGACTCCTTCGAAGCGCCCACACTATTGCGCTTATGATCCATCTCTTCTTAACCATTGAAAATGATTGTGCCCTGTTCCCAAAGTATTTGTCAAGCCTTTCCTTGGTTTTGATAATGGAGCATACGAAATTCACATTTTCCAATTTTTAGGGTTCCGGACCCAAAGAATACCAAACTCTATTACTAAGACTATGTTGCCCGTCCACCCTCGGGCTAAATCTCATGAACCGTAATAGGTAGAAGGTTGAAATTTACACCAAAACTAAAATATATGTACGAATTGAATGGAACATAAGTGTTTGTATGAAAGCTATACAATCCAGTAATCCTACGGTCTTGAAATTCACATGGTTGAAGAAAATGGACTAGAAACTTAAAGTATCCAAATTTTAATATAATCGGACCACTATTGGGGGTATCTTTCTTACACACTCCACATTAAAATTCAGGGTTTTATTAGAAAAACTTTTTTTTTTGAGAAGTTGCTTAACATATTTACTTACTATCGAACTGAAATTTGGATACTATAAGTTTCTGTAAATGTCCACAAAACGTGTTTCAGGACCTTAGAATTACTGTAAGTATACTGACACTACGCTAAACATAAGTCAAATCAATAATCAAATATTTCTGTATGCTTTGTCACAGGGGCGTAGGCAAACCCGTTTTCTAGGGGTACGTCAACCTTCTTTTTACTTATTTAGATATTGTACTTATGTGTAGACGAAGGTCATTTTAATTCCATTATAACCGAGAGATTGTAATCCCTTTTTTTGTTTATGTTATTTTGTTCTTTTCAATGTGTTTCTTTGTAAATCCAAAGGAGATACATTTTTATTCCAATTACGCCTACGTAATCAATAATAATTCTCAACGCAATCAACGTCAATTAAAACAAAAATAACAACTACAAGGTCGAAATGGCAGAAAAGTTTACTGTGTTCATTTTCGCTAACATCAACTAATTAGTCCTTTGTCAAAACAAATCTTAGAAATACGTTTAATAAGAGTATATTTACTACGGTTATACTCATTTCAAATGAAGTGATAATTAAACGTCATCATGAATGAGAGATAATAGTATTTAATAGTAATAATAGTAAATGATATGGTGGGTTCAATTGATTATCCAATGCACTCCAATCGAAGTTTAAAATAAAAAAATGCATTAACAAGATAAGGCAAGACCAAAGGTGTGTTGAATAAGAATTAATCATAAGACAAGGCATATTTCATTTAAGCAACGAATTTGCTTAATCACTCATAATGGGAGTCCATTTTCAGTATTCTAGCTCTGAGAGGTTGTGAGTACATAATAAGCACCAGGAAGGACATGTGTAGATTGCAATATTGATTTGGAATATACGAGTACTCGAGACTTAAATTGCTTTTTCTTTTTTTGACAATCAAACAAACTTAAAAATTTCCTTTTTATTACTCATAGATGATGGAGGTAGTAGTTGTAGGTTAAACATGCTAAAAAATGTTATTCATACTTGAATTGATAGATTAACTGATTTTGGGCAGACGCATAAATGAATGAGATATGTTACATAGTATAAGGAAATGTTTGGTTTGGTCAAGTCAGTTGGTCAATTGGTCAATGAAATGCTAAAACAAATTCATTCATTCATTCAATTGGTTAGCCAGCAAGGCAATCGAAAGATTTCATGGTAATTATTAGATAAAATTATGCTGTCAGTTAAGTCGTCATCATGTATAACAAACATTCATTAGATACTAAGTACATAGCATAAAACTGCCTCATCATACGTGTATTAATACCTCCAAATATATACTTATTTACATATGTTATGTACATATAAAGAATTTGACCCTTAAGAATCTGAAGAGAGTGAGTTTATCTTTAAATTACTGACGTCATTAACCAAAAAATGATGTCATTACTGGATGCCACAACTTTATCCCTCAAAAAAAGATATAGGTACAATAATATAAATAGATAAGTTCCTCAATTGCTTTTGTTGTTGTTATTTCTATTTCTCTTTTGATTACTAAGTATTAGTGTGATTTTTATATTGTATTTGGTTAGAAACATTTCACACTTAAAGTGTGAAAATTATTATGGATACATAATATCATTATTGTATTTAGTTGACAACGTCATCATTACCACAAAATCTTAACGTAACTCAACTCAGCTTAACTCAAATCAACTCAATCTCAAACTCAAAGCAATTGAACTCAATTCAACTCAACTCAACTTCATCATTAACATCGCTATTTAATGATCATTATTGTATATCATAATCAACTGAAATTTTGCTTAGATTGATGACGATAATGGATTATGAGATGAATTCAAATAATGTAGCTTAAGCTTTCTTATTCAATATTTATTTAAGAGTTTTTTCGATAAGGGATACACAAAGCATGATTGATGATATTGAAGCATTGAACTTATTCTTATGCTGTATTCACACCTGGGCTGATTCGAATCAATCATGATTCTGACCATTGATTCGAATCACATTCTACAAAAACTACAAGGAAAATTACGTCATTCAGGAGTTGTTGTTGTAAAATATCGAATCAAGAATTGATTAGCCATGATTAGGATTTTTAAAAATTGTAGGATTGGGCAACTTTTTGCGAAAGTTAGGATAGGATAGGATAGGATAGGATAGGATAGGATAGGATAGGATAGGATAGGATAGGATAGGATAGGATAGGATAGGATAGGATAGGATAGGATAGGATAGGATAGGATAGGATAGGATAGGATAGGATAGGATAGGATAGGATAGGATAGGATAGGATAGGATAGGATAGGATAGGATAGGATAGGATAGGATAGGATAGGATAGGATAGGATAGGATAGGATAGGATAGGATAGGATAGGATAGGATAGGATAGGATAGGATAGGATAGACCACAAACCTTACAGCCAATTTTGTTATCTGGGTAGGACTGTTCTTAGCTTTGGTGTTCTCCTTTCTCCTTATTGGCATGAGAGACCCTACCGATAGTCTCTCATCGCCCTCAGGGTCATTAAATGTACTGATTGAGCTCAGTCTACCATAAAGAATATAAGAAATTGTGCAATTGACAGAATTAGTAAGGGGTGTTACTCAATCCAATTTGCTTTGTCTGTCAACGATTGACATAAAATCGGAATGAAGTAGCTCGCTAGGGTAGCGGGACAGTTGAAGTGTTTGTTGTATTACCAATTAAGTATTTGCAGAATTACTAATTCCACACTTAAACGACTATGTAAGTGTATTTTAGAACATTGGTGGTGAAACCCACAAGGTTTGAGAATTTGTGGCAGATCAAAAATCTCCTGGCGGTGCATGATACATGTAGAAGTCGACTTCTACTTTGCACTCAAATACTAACCAGAATAAGTTGAAAACTAGTCCCTTCAATATTGTTACACCAAAAATTGTCTCTTCATGAAGTATCTGATCTAATAAGTTATTGAGAACCAAAAATCAAAAAGTCTTATGGCTTCAGCAAATTGAAAAGAACGGGGAAAAAGTAAATTAATCTATAAGTTGCATTTAACTAGATTATATAAAATACAATAATATTTTTTTTTGATTCCATTTAAACTCAGCTTATATTTATTTATTTATTTATCTAATTATGCCAAAATATTGTCAAACTTAAAACCAAAAGGTTATTAACATAATACAGGAGATAAAAAAAAACAACATAATTAATAATAAAAATAAGTGATTAAAGTTAGTCTTAAAACAATTTTATTTAATGAATGATAATATAAATGTAAGAAATTCACTCGTCTCTGACCTATTGGAGGTATTTTTTCAAGCTATGCTTCTACTCATAGCGAATTGTGGTCTAAGACAGAAGGGATGTGTTATCCAATGAGCGATGTCCACTTCATCTAGTAGCAGTTCGATCCAATTCCCGAAGCCAACGAATAACGACGATGTTAAGCGCAGCGGACGAGATCTCAGGCGAGAGGACGTGATAGAAATTATTATAAAGAGTGCATAAATCTCGGAAAGGATCATGTAGAGCATAATTAGTTGTGCATGTACCTATAGCTAAGGGAACCTAATTTCTAGATGTACGACTAGGTACACAGAATCTAAGTTGGCCTAAAAGCACTGATGAATCAACATTACAAGTAATAAGTTTGTAAAGAAAGCATATACTAAGAGTAATTCAGCGATTTTGCAATGATAGGAAATCTATAAGAAGAAGCCTGCTAAAGTATGAAGGCAAAGCGTACACTAGGGTCCCAATTTGAACTACGAAGTGCTAAGAGAAGAAGTTGCTTCTGTTTAGACTAAATGCGGTCTTGATGTTTTTTATATTGGGGGCTAAAGACACAACAACAGTATTCAAGCACAGGGCGTACTAGAGTGATGAAATAAATCTTGGTAGTGTAGGGATCAATAAATTCTTTAGACCATTTTTTAATAAAGCCGAAAATACACTTAGCTTTATTAATAGTTGAAGAAGTATGATCGTTGAAACTCAATTTCAAGTCAAAAATCACTCCAAGGTCAATGAAAGTAGAAACACGGGCCAATGAATGTCTATTGTCTTTTGTAGAAGAAGAAGTGAGGTCTCTTACGATGAAACGTCATGAATATGCATTTAGCGCAGTTTAGCTCCAAAAGGTTACGAAAACACCAAAATTGGAGTGAGGTTAGATCCTCTTGTAGTTTAATAAGCGAAGATATATTTTTAAACGATAGGCAGAGTTTGACATCATCAGCATACATCAGAACACGAGAGTATTTCAAGGAAAGAGAAAGATCGTTGATAAACAGATTGAACAATAATGGGCCAAGATGGCTTCCTTGTGGAACACCAGTAGTGACATCAACTGGACTAGAAGTGGAGTGGAGTTAAATAACACACGTTGAATACTATTTTTTAAATAAGAAGAAATCCAATAAAGGAGATGTTGCAGGAAACCTAAAAGTCCAGCTTATGTAAAAGTAGATCATGATTTACGTTGTCAAACGCTTTGCTGAAATCTGTGTAAATGACATCAATTTGAAAAATTTCACTGAAAACAAGAATTACTAAAGATGTAACCTCAAGCAAATTAGTAGTAGGTGAACGGTTTTACATAAAACCGTGTTGACTTGGAGAAATAATATATTTACAGTGATGATAAAGGGTTGAAGAAATAATTTTTCCAAACAACTTTGGAATTGCCAAAATTTTTGCAATGCCTCTGTAATTAGATATGGCAGATTTGTTACCTTTTTATGTAGGGGAACTAGAAAGGATTCTTTCCAAATAGAAGGAAAACATGCATTCTGAAGATTCAGCATAGTACTTAAGTACACAACTAGGTATTTTGTTAAGATCTTATGCCTAAATTTTAGATTTTCTTTTGAAATTCTTAAGGATTTTATATTTTGCATTAAAGTGGGAATTATTAATTTATTAATATAATTTATTTCAATAAGTTTCAGACAGTTGACAAACTTCTGGCAAGGGATTCTGGGTTTTACTACGAATAGATTGATATAGCTTAATTGATTCCGATTATTTCATTATACGTACTCCATGGAGTTTTCGATAACATACCAAATAATTGTCCTTAAAAAGCAGTCAGCGTTCCTATCATAGGCAACCTCTAAGAAACAGTTTTTTGATAATCCACTTTTAACAAGATTGAATGGATAGATATGGAATATCTATCCATTTATTAAACTAGAATCTGATTTATCAATCAGAATTCGAAAATGCCTTTTACGAGTATTGTGATTGCCACCCAACTGCATACATCTGATTAGTTTCAGCGATCAAGTGATTAACGGAGGCTGGAGACAATGTGACAATATCTTCTGTTCTCTGCAATCATTTTGTCCCTAAGCCAAAGCTGATTAAAATTCAAAATCCAATTGATCGTAATTATCGTAGACTGCATTAATTTTCTCAACTGTACTATCTCAAATATGGGTTAAGTTGGGTTCACATTAACACACTATGATCTTCGTGCTTAGGCGACAGAGCCGGTTTGCAATTTATAGCTGGAAACACTCAGAACAACTGAAACCAGGTGAAACCCACATCGATCCCGTGTTCCTCATTTTGTTTTTACTGGATAATTGTTGTTTTTCGCTCATAACTTTTGGGACAGACCCTCTATTTTTATATGTAAAAACTAAGTTTTTTTTTTTTTTTTTATTTATAACTAAATTGCAGTTGTAATTATTATTGCAATTCTTATTGTTACTGAGAGGAATAAAAGTATATTTTCTCATTTTTTTTATTGTATGTTACTTACTTGGGGTATCTGATAATTATTATACAGACAGACCACATTGATTTACTGACTTACTGGCTGACGACTTGTGTTGTCGTCTGTATATATTACTGTTTAGTTAATTTGTAAATGATGACGTTCTTATTTGTTTTGTTTTTTAATTTTATTTTATCTTTTGAGCTTTGACTTTGTGTAAAACAAACAAAACAAAAACAAATAAAAATACGCATTCATTCATAAATTCACTTTAACTGATATAAGTACAAGTATTTTTGTTGATGATTAGTGGTTTAGGTAAATAAACTAAGTGTATACGTATGTATCTGCGAAATACAATATCTTTTTATCCATATAAGGCAAAAATTCTGTTTGCTAATTTTTGTGATCAATGAATGCTGTTTGTTTTCATACCCTGCCCAGTAAATGATAAAGAGGCATAGTAAATTTTTGCATGAATGTTACATATTTAACACAAAGAATAGATCGAGAGAGTTGATCTAACCAAATCCTTTTGTTTGTGTCAGAGAGGCACCCTGTCTGCTTACAACTTAAGGAGCTGGGATTTACAAATTTGATATGCAGACAGAGTTTAGTTCTGAAAATCTCACTATCTCCATTTATTTCAGGGATAAACAACATTAAATAAATAAATCATATAAAATTGAAATTTTGTTTCTGATGGTTTATCCAAAGGCGACCACGAATATTAGTCGAATAGTTACCCCTTTCAGTTCATGAGATATTGGTATAAAATTTTAAAAGAAACTACCTTTGTGATTTGGGTTAAATCATAAAAATATCTTTTGGAATCGATAACATTGACCATTTATTGCTGGAAGACTCTAAATGAATTGAATTATTTTTAACACTTGCAACATTAAGTTTTGAAATGTTTTTGGAGGATTACAGGGTATTTCAATATTCTGCCCATTTGACTTTAGCGTACTAAGTATTATTTGTTGTACTCTTCACGCAGTGAATACAATAGTATTATAAGTTTGTCATGAAGTTTGTAACAGACAGAAGGCGACATCGGAGACGGCATAAAATATATATGCTCTTGATCACCTCGATTTAGTCTAATGTGTCTTCCCGTCTTTCTGTCCAAGCTAGAGAGCTGAAATTTCGGAATCAGCCGAATCGGATTACTAGGAATACATACATTATCTACCCATATTCACCAACCAACCTTGACTTACTGAATAGTATAACTCACATACATATTGAAATTTGGGAAGTATTCATGTTCCTAAGATCAATGGATTGCATAGCTTCCATACAAATATTTCGGTCTCACTGTTGAATTGCTAAACATAAGTCAATTCAATAATGCAATGCTATTTCGGTATGCTGAATCACATGAACATAAATGGATGCATGAAGAGTATAACAAATTTGGCATAATCAAAGTTGACCTTCTTTTTTATTGTTTCATCTAAGTTTTTATTATTGTTGCCATTAATTGATATCAGTCAGACGTCATAATCAGCGTCATATATTGTACATATATACTTATTATATTGTATAATATCACTTTTTCGCTATTAAATTATATATTTTTCTTAATCATATTTTTGTTATTTTTGTTTGTAATTTATTTAAAATCTTAATATTATAATTTTAGTATCACTGAGCTGCAATAAAAATGTATCTGATTCATAAAAATTGCTTTGCATCTGTGCGCTCTAAAAATTTCTAGGCAGTCCTTTGTTTTTTATTTTTATTGCTGTTGTTTGACAAGTGTGTTTTCATATCATTTTAATTTTTTTTTTTTTGTTTGCGCTTATGAAATTAAGTAATAATTGTCATCAACAAAGCAAACGTATGAGAAGAAAAGAAGAAGAAGTTTTTGTTGTGCTCATACATATTTGTTATATGAAAATGTTGATATGCATATTTCTCTTCTGATTCTGATTCTGTTGTTGTTTTTGCTGTTGCTGTTGCTTTTGCTTTAGCTGTTTCGCTGCACCATTTGTCAATGTAAATGGAATGTTTGGCGTGCGCACGCTTGCGTTACGCGTTCCGTAAACTTGTGAATGAGTTGTCCAACATTGGCGCTTTTACGCTGAGTTTGGGAAATCCATTAAATATTAAACACGTTTGCATTTAAATCTCCAAATGATCATAATAAAAATAGATGAATTAATCAGAGTCGTTACATTGAGTTAGGTTCAGTTGAGTTAAGTTTAGCTTACTTCAGTTCATTTGAGTTGAGTTGAGTTTAGTTTTGCTTGTGCTCATATGATTTGAGTTGATGATATATGGACACGATTCATGAATCTTATGAAAATTGTTGAGACTCTGGAAAATGGGATTTTGTTTGATTTAGAAACGTTTGTCAAAGATAACGAGACTTACATACTAGGAGGTGTGGTTAGAAAATAATGAAACATTTTATTATTTTTATTCGCATGAAAATCTATTTCTATCTTCTATGAGGTTTATATCTTTTACAATTTTTAGTGCTGGAAATGATGTATTAACTGATAGGGGAGCAGATGAAATCAATAGTCTAATAATGTATTGATTAAACAATAATTTGCATTACTTAGTTTCAACAATCTCATGAATTGAGTTTGTCAATGATCTGATTTTTTCAATATTTATAAATATTTTTGACGAGAAATCACTTAAAATCCTCAAAAACACATGATACACATTCATTACTACTTATAAGATACATTAGTATTTTCTTTTATTGAAAGATAAGTTTCAATAGCATTTCTGACAGTTTCTTATAAAATATATTGTATATATGAAGATAATCAGATCTTATTATATAGACAAGATTGTAGACATCATTCAACATTATCAGTATTTGATAGCCACACCTCGTATGCACTCATGCTTTAACGACGTTTGTATTACCTCAGACCACAAAACCACAAAACTAAGAATATGTTAAATACTCGTACATATTTAAATATTATAAAATTGTAATTAGTTTAGTTAGTTAGGAGAAGTTTGTTATATATAGAATATATAAGTATAAGTAAGTATGATATGTAAGAAATGCATAAAAGTTTTGGGTTCAAAACTTTCAAATTTCCAATCTTTATTTATTGTATATTTTTGCAAAAATTTTGCAAACTTTAAGCAAATGCAAATCTATAAATTTTGTATATTTTATTAAGAAATTTTCAATTAATTTTCCTAATTCCTTATTTTAATTGCATTTAATGATGAAAGATGATGAATTATGAAATTCAACGAAAAACAGGTTTAAATTGTTTCTTAACTGAATTTCATTATTGATAGCAGAATAATCGATTGTTATCGATAACAAGAATATAACGATCACGATCATTTGCATATTGTGTTTAAGTTAAGTTGAGTTAAGTTAAGTTGAGTTGTTAATTCAATCCATGAATCCATCAAATGATTTTGTCAACAATTTTGCTTACTTCCTCTATGTCTTGGTTTTCAGATCTCTTTCTCCCTTTCTCTTTCTCTCTCTAACTCTCTGTGTGTGTGTGTTAATTCATGCAATTTGATTTCTTTGATTTTTATTTTGTTGTTTTGTATCTTTTTGTGTTCTTTCTTCCTTTCGCATGCACAAAATGCTTCGTCACCTGTTGTGGTTGTCGCAATGGCAATCAGTCAGTTGCCTTAAGCATTTATTGTTGGCGGCACATGCCGATCACGTCACTTGATTTCGATATAACCATCATCAGTCTACTGACAACACGCGGTAAATGAATACAGCAAATAAAATATAATAAAACACTGCACAAAATACAAAAATATTTAAAAGAAAATAACAAAAATTCAAAACAAAATAGAAAACTATTTTGCTTTAAAATTATTTAATCCGCAATTTAATCTAAAAAACAAACCCAAAAAAAAAAAAACAGAAAAAAACAACATACATAAAAGAAAACAAAAAAAACAAAAATCCGTCATGATGATGATGACTTAACACACATAATATTGTACAATAAACTAAAATATAATTTAGTGTAATTATACAATTATTTTAATAGATTCAAGTGAATTTGAAAGGAGAATTCTATGATCAAAAACTTAGGAAAAATCGTGAAATGATTCATTGACAAGGATTTTGTGCAAATTGTTTTTGAATCAAATAAATCATTTATTTATACAATAATAAAAAATATTTTAACAAGTGACCAGAGAAAAGTGAAGAATTTACTTATTGTAAATTGAAGAAAAACCATAGAATGTGACCATATAATTATTTTTTATATGTTTGTATATTTCTTGGCTATGAAGAATCGACAACTTAAACTTAACGTTGTCGCATTTACTTCCGTTTTTTTTTTTTTTTTGTCTTTTGCATATAGAAAGGGAAATAGCAACAACAGAAATAATAATAATAATAATAACAACAACAATAAAAATTCCTCCTCATCAATACACAGAAAAAAATTAAGACAAAACTTTTAGATTTTTGAATCTGAATTAAGTTGATACACAATAAATGCTTACCGAATCCTTCCTTACACTCTAACATGATTTTGTATGGTGGCTACCTTTACCTTTACCAAATGATAATAAATAAACGTCATCTAGGTTATGCATAGATGAGGGCGTAACGAAATTGATTCTCTTTATTCCATATGTATTCGACCACGATCCAATTTGCGATATACGTATAAGGTTGACAACTCACAACTTCCCATTTTCCACTGTTTTTTTGTAGCCCGTTACGATTCGGTAAAGGAATAATTGTTTTTGTCCATGATTTGAGTAAACCAGTAGAGATTGTGGCTTGCGGTACCTATGTTCTGCACCTCTAAATCATTACCATATAATGAAGATGTTTCTCTATAGCGGTGTAAGAGCATTCCATTTTTTCTACTAGTTCCATTATCATATAGTTTATGTGCTCTTCATCGAAATGAATCAACTGAATGGCCAAAACGATTTGCATCTTTGTGGTCAAAATTTCCATATTTCTAACTTGATGGTCGCGAGCAATTTTTGCGGTCTTAGAACTTCGGTTAAAAGCACAAAGCAGCAGGTGTCGAAAATACAAAAATTGTTTAAACTTGACATTTCAAAAACATTAAATCTTAAATTAAAAAAAAAAAAAAAAATTATAATATAAACATCAATTTAGTAAAATTTGAACTAGACTTCAAAGAACAAAAATTTATGAAAGAACTTACAGAAAATACAGAAATTATTATTCCTCTGGGGGCTTTTTATATGGCAACTATAACAATTAATAAATATTTACATATCTTGTCATAAGAAATTCAAATCAGTTTTCCAAAAACTCTGAAAATTATTTCATTGATCGATCCAATTTTTGTATAATTTCCTATCAAATCAATGCTCAAACTTGACTCAAAATGTAAAAATAATTGAAATTTCGATTTGAAATTCAATTATCAATGTAATGTAAAAATTATAATATAATTATGTCCTGTAAAATTAGAAACTATTTTCGAACTTCTAAGCTAATTCAGAGATTCTTTTATTGACCGATATGAGTTAAGCAAAATAATTAAAATTCAATTCAGAGTTTCAGGTCCCTTCTTTCAAATTTGTGACCTCAAGATATACATAGCTGATATTTTATGGTGACATAGTCATAGTCTTTCCATGGTATTAGAATATAAGATACTTTTGATTATAGAAGAAAAAAAAGAGACAATATGTTGACAGACTAACAGAAAAGGCAAACATCTTGAAATACGAACGGACTCTGTGTTAAATGAAATGAAATTGGGCTACTCTCACGTTGCTGATCATATCAATATGTATAGTGATATATTGTATATATAGGTATAGATATATTATTGGCTATGGAAACTCCAATTTGAAAATTATTGTATTACATTTTTGTGGCTTACAATTGACATCTTTTCATTCATCTTTTCTTTCCGTGTATTCATACATATGCATATCAATCAGATTTATTGTAACCTGCTGTTGATCGATCGTCTATAACATACAATACAATATAACAACAACAATAATAGTCATGTGAATATCCGCTAATGAAATTAAAAAAATAGAGTTATATGTGAAAATACCAAAAAAAATCAAAAAAAAATAAAAAAAAAAAATAATAACTTCAAAACAAAATAAAAGAAAATGAAGTAAAATAAAATAAATAAATTTATGAATGACAATAATAAAATAAGAATTTTGTTTGTATTATCAGGCAAAGTTTTTAAAATGTTTATGGCATATGAAGACCCCCGAACCTTCCTTCCTTGCTTGTCATTCGATGTTGTTATGCAGGAGATGTTGATTTCTATATTCTGAATCTGAATATGGAACGAAAGCTTTGTCGATTTATGTAACAATACTCATAATAATAAAGTAGGGCTATCTTTTTTTTGTTAGTAAAAATTAACTCTGACAGATTACAATGCATGCCTTGCTTTGCTTGCCGCCTTCCCAAAACAATCTCATTCCTTGTGATTCTTTAAATTAATATACAGGCACCATGTTTTATCAGCAGTAATGATTCGATAAAGAAATCGAATCGTTGCTTGCGGACATGAGTTGAGTTGAGTGGTGACGTGCAAGGAAACCAACCGAGTTTGTGTCTCGTTGATTCTTATTGTTGTCACTTCAAGCTATAGGTGGAAGAAACTCTTGCTCTACATTTCAGAGCTGAGTAGTGGTGAGATTAATACTAAGGATAAGGAAAGACTTGCACTATTGAAGTATTAAAAACTTTATCTACTTAATTGTTAGCTCAGACAAAGAATTAAACTATTTGGCTCCCTCAAATAGAAGTCATATTGTTGGTGGTTTTACTACTAGTACAAGTACATCGAAAAGGCGTTTGGACTTTAAGTATTTTATTATATTTTAGAATTTTATAAATATGAGAAAATTGTATCTGCATAATTATAATGATTTATACCAATTGTTTCTGTTTGTGTATATAGGATAAATCTACAAACATACACAAGGTTTTATTGCTCTCCTTGAGCAGCACCTTGACAACATGTGTGAATCGCTACGATTTGTCGTTACAATATTGTGCCATCCTATATATTTTTGTATTAAATAGGAGTTATGAGGAGAGTCTGTTGGCGTCCTTAAAGGGTTTTCTATACATAAGTCCAAATACGATATATGAAAAAGTTTGTTATAGAGTGTATTTGGTTCTTTCAAGATGAAAGGTTTTGCTTGTCTTCGTGTATACAAGGCATGCTTCCGAAAAAAGGATTTCGCTGAAAGATAAATTCTAGCAAACTTTAATAAGCTTGAGTATTGCACAGTATTAGCTGACCACCAAATCTAAGGATCTCAATCGTGACCAATGCGCACTGACTTCAGATAAAAATCAAACCCCCCTGCAATCATGTTTTTTCTTGATTGTGAAACGGAAAGAATCATCATTCGCTACCTCATGAAAGCAATCCCAGAACGTGTCGTGAGCTTCGTTAGATACTGTCGATTCTGTCTTTTCTTTTTTACTTTTTTTTTTTGACCGGTAAAGCCATTGAACTTGCTAGAACTAGAGGCCTATTAGCCAGACATTTTAATCAATTCCAAAAGAATCTTCTGGTGTGCTCAATCCATTTCAACAACCTCCAAGTAGTTTTTGATAAATCTTGAGTCTAAAAAAGTTGCAATCAAGTAGTTGGAGTCTTGACTTACGCAATTGAAACGACTTTCTACTTCTGCTTTTAATCATGCCCTCATCTGTGCTTAGTTTCATCTTTATTGCATGCAGGAAAAACCAAAACTTGTTATTTTAGTTATTTCTTCAAAGGGTTTTAATAGTTTGATGCATTGCTCCATCAAATATTACAGTTGAAACGTCAAATAACTGAGTGCTCGTGATCAGAAACATAGTACAACAATAAGGCCTGCTTTTGTTCTAAGAGACGCTCTATCATATAATTTGTGGAATTCCATCTTGTGTTAATATCTTCCAAAAACCAATGCTCGGTTAAATTTACTTCTTTTTGAATCGCCAGCAGTTTTTCTTAAGCTAAGCCCGAGTGGTTGAAGAACATAACAATTAGACAACCAGTAGTAATTATTGATGTAACTACAAGTTGGACTTTGAGCAAGTGCATACCTATGTCAGAAGTTACCGAAATTGCAATTGCACTTGAAATTTTGCTTTTTATTTTCTTATAAATTCTGTCGTACATGTCAGAAATAATTTTTTTCAAAAGGCCATCGACGTCAAAGAAGGGTGTATTTTAATCTTACTGTTATTCTCAATGACAACAATGTGTTGTCAACGTACTTTTTTCCACTATTATATGATTTAGATAGTTTTTGATAGAATGACAATGAAGAACAAACTTGGCTCCTGAATGAAAAGGGCCGAATTCACGACCTACAAAGGTTCGCCTGAAAGAGGCAACAATCAGCTATTTTTGGGGTTTCCGGTATCCAGTATCCGACAAAACAGCTATACGTTTTATCTCTATATTTAACCTATTCTTTTAGAGAATTAGAGATCGTTTGAATGCAGCATCTTTAGTCTGTATTATGCTGCATTTTGGGTAAGTGCTGTCGCAAGAACATAAGGATCCCTTTGAAGCCATTAATCGTAACGTTTGGAGTGCAATGACTGTAGGTAACTTAAGATCTCTATGCAGGGTAGTGTAGCGAACAAATCATGAGGCTTGTTTTGGATAGCCCTAACTTTCTATATGTTGCTTCTGCCTGCAGTGATACCCTAAAACTATATGGTATAAAAAGAATTTGGGACCACTATTTACCTGAAAATCAGTCTTTTGTTTGTTAATGAAATTTTACTGGTTGCACATAGCAGTTAGTTTAAGTTCCATGTGTTTGTGTAGCAACTTTTCGTGATGGACTGTACATGAACACGCTTAGTCCATGATTATCTCTGAACTAAATGTGATATCTGAACGAATACCTCGCATAAAATCACAATTAAACCGCTGCAGTAAGGTGTTTGTTAGGATGATTGGTGGTTGCCTTATTACAATTATGTAGGTGATTTGAACATGGACTTGCCATTGGTTCATCAGCTCCGATCCTTTGATGAATGAACTCAATCTCTCACGTAGAAACTTAAGCATTATTGCTTATACTCATATGCAGTATGTGCTGCCTAACTAGATACACTTGCTCTGGTGTGCCATGCTAAGCCCTAAAACCAAATTGTAGGTTTTCCGATTTGCCAAGTTTAGGTATCATTATTATCAAGGAGTTGACGAGTGATACCAGAAACAACAATCCCTTTCAAGGAGTAGTTTTAGCCAAGTTTCAGTTTGATATTACAAATCAAAGAACCTAAATTTTAATGGGGTGTTTGTGTGGGAAGTAGTCCTACTAGTGGCCCGATTCAGCTGTTGTTTAAAAACTGAGGGACAAGTTTGTTTACATACATACGGACAGTAGTTCTACTCAAATGTTATTTCTTTCTTTTTACAATATTGTAGGATGGTATGGACCCCTCAGTGTGCGAGTCTTGGCCGATTTTATTTTGTATTAAATAATATCTATTACATTTTCATTGTTGCTGTTGGTTTCAGATATAATTTGTGACATACCTTTCCTAGTCATTTTTATTTTATTGACTGTGATCAAGTGATTATCAACATTAGTTCATTAAGTAACAAGTGATTTTCATTTCACCTTTGTGTTAAATCATTGCATTGCAAAACTCACCTCATGAAAATTTCCGGATACGTGCCAAATGTCAGTCAGCAACACAAATACCTATAAATCATTAGTTCATATATATATATTTTTTTTAAATCTGCATCTTTATCATCATCATCATCATCAACATCATCATCATGAACTTTTTGGGCTCCAGATGAAGTGAATCATTTTACAAATATTTAAACAATAAAAATAAAACCAAAAATAAAACATAAAGAAATATTCAATATAAATAAATGAAAATACATTTTAGTTTTTAAGTTTTTTTGTTTTTTTTGTTGTTTGTTAACCCTATTTGTTGCAAATATTATTTATTATTTTTTTTTATTACTATTATTAAAAAATATTTTGAACAAATTATTTATCAATTGTCAACTTTTGTTGTTGCTGCTGCTGTTGGTAAGGGACTTTTTTTTTGTATATTCCCCTTTCCCCTTTCTTCTTCTTTGGACTATTTCAACCAAACAATAAAATGAAAAAATAATATTATAGAAAAAATTAAAGAAATGCAATAAGCAACCACAAAAGCAATTAAAATAAAATCTCATCAAAATTCCATTTGATAAGCATAGAACAGGTTTTTTTTTTTTTTTTTTTTTTGGATTCGCCGTGGAGGTGTGAAATCTTTAAAGATCCTATTAGGATGCACGATTCACCGGGCAAACAGCCACTATGGTGCCGGTCCACACTGGCTCATTTTTCAACCCTGGCGGAACTAACAACTGAGGTAATACTTTGCCAGGGAGAGCAGGTTAGACCCCACTTCTATTCAATATTTTGCATCTGCGGACCTGTTGCATAATACTGATGATAATGATGCAAGCGGTGGTCCAAGCATCCTCGTCTCTCAGCATGTACTTAACAACACCGCATGGTGAGAGCACCTCACCCATTTCTGACGTTATTGTGACTCTCTGATGTACAAACCGGGTGCATTTCATGAGAACGTGACGGACATTCTCCACTTTGTTTATGCAGTAACGACAAAGTGGATCATCCACATGTCTGAATTTGTGCAGGTACTCCCGAAAACAACTATGCCCCGATAAGAATTGCATCAAATGGTAGTTGAGCATGCCATGCTAGCGAGACACCCAATCGCTTTGCCGAGCTTTGCCGAGCTTTGCCATTGCTGCTGCCACAAGTCCGTTTGCGAGACTGCCATAGAACAGGTGATAATAATCAATTGTGTAATTAAATCTTTAAAGTTTAAATGCAAATGCAAAATTCAAATAAAAAAAAAAAATCACCGAAGATTCCACTTTTGATAAAATCTTTTATTTTCTCTATAAATTTTGTTTCTTCTTGCTCTGTCCCTTTATTCATTGTTAGTGTATGAAGAAGATACAATATTTTATTTAACTGGGAAAAGTGAAATGAAGACATGACAAATCTGAAAATGAATCATAAAGATTATTTACCCTTTTTGTTTGTTACCATCCAAACAATTCAATTCATTACATAATTTAGTTATTTAGGTCCATCACTTGGCATACTTAGTAAGAGATATTTCAGTTTGTAATGCATTACACTCATAATTGGCAATGTGACAGTAAATTTGATTTGAATTGCAATGGAAATTAAGAGAAATCCTTACAAGATGATTAAAATATTTATGAAAAACCAAAAGAATTTAAGAACTAATCTTATATAAAGTTTATAAATTATTCTAATGAAAGTTTTGTGGGCTTTTAAGTATTACAATATATGGGTAACCCTAGACTATAGTCTTGTCTTGATATATTCAAGTTCAGTAAAGAACTGAACTGAAACTATTTTTCGTAAGTGCTGAACAGTGGCTTTCTCTGCTTGTCTGCTCTTCATTTCTCCAGGAACTAAGAAACTTGTTTGTCTAGTGGCAAGAGGCAATTGGCAAAGTCGAATCAGGCAGAGCTCGTTGAATGTACAATATTAGATAGTGTCAACAGTATTTTCGATTGCTTCAGATTTCTAACATGGTAATAGTTTTGCACTTGTATCAGAACTATAACCTTTCCTTATTTTTTTTTTTTTTTTTGTTTTGTTTGTATTTGTTTAAATTTCCTATTTACCCAACTGAAGCCGCATTGACGTAGATGTGACTTTCTCTCGCTTTTATCCTAATCTATTGGACTTTTACTGGCCTACAAACTCCCACAAGAGAAAGGGAAAGAGTAAATTTGTAAATTGTAGAACTGTGACTACGACAATATACTCGTAAAATGATAATGATAATCATGTTAGTGTTAATGATGATGTTAATGCAAAATGAAAGAAAACCCTATTACAACAAATATAAATGAATAAAAATTGACTCATTGGAATTCATTGGAAAAGATCTTTATCTTTTCGAAACAACAAAGTACAATAATTAAAATTTATCTAAATAAGTTACAAGCAACGCGTGCCGCTTTGACGTATGTCGTGTGTCTATGATACACAGTACACAGTACATACACAAGTACATCATTATATATACATACTTATAAAAAAAAAGTACATACTTCAAATTATGAATGCATTTTTGCATAAACAAGAATCTTATTAGAAAAAGTTTTACTTTGTTCCTTTACCTTGACCTGCCTTTCATACAATATTAATATTGTAGTTGCCTGCATTTTTAAGTATTTTTTTTTTTTGTAAATCTTAACTTAAAACTAAAGTCATTTATTGACTGTGTGTGTGTGTATGTGTGTGTGTGTGTGTGTGTGCGTATGCCAATATGTGTATCTGTGTTCCGTTACACTCAGTTTTTTAAATGGTTCTGGTCGTGTGTGCATCAGCATCAGCATCAGCAGCCACATTCTTCTTATTAAAGTTTCATCGACGACATCGTCGTCGTACTTTCAACTTCAAGATATAAAATACACTTGTTGACTTGTCTTTCGTTCGTTTATTAGTTCGTTTAACGACGTCGTTGTCATTTGTATGTATTTGTGTATGTGTGTGTGTCTGAGTATGAGTGCGTTTTTAAATTTGTATTGGCATATGCTCAACTTTGATTGGCAGCCATAAAGCTTCGCTTAATGCTGATTTTTTTGCGTCAGTTAGTTAGATTCGTTCGTGTTTTACACTCGTTTAACTCAACTCTACTCAGCTCAGCTCAGCTCAGCTCAACTCAACACAATTAAACTCAACTGAATTGAAATCAACTCAACTCAGATACCTAGATACTTCGATACTTTCGTTCGTTTTGTTTCGTGTTTGTATGGTTTGAGATTAAAAATGCGTTTTGTTGTTGTTCTACATGACAATAATAACAATTATAATAATAATTATCACGATGACGATGACGACCATGATGATGATGATGATGATGATGATGATGATGATGATGATGATGATGATGATGACGATGGTGGTGGTGATGGTGATGGTGATGGTGATGGTGATGATGATGATGATGATGATGATGAGAATTACTACAACTTAAGTTCGTCGTCGCTGCTGCGAATTGAGTAGAGTGCGCCGCTTCTCATCGAACATCCAATTGAATATAAATTTCGTTGTAGTAAGCGTTAATTATTTATAAAACAGCAAAGTCTTGAAGTGTTAACAACACACAAACGGTTTACACACAACATCAGCAAGAAGACGAAAATGAACAGTTAAGAAAAAAGTAGAATCAAATCAAAAATAATAATAAAAAGTAATTAAACATAAAACAAAAATAAAAAAAAGAAAAAACATTTTAATTGGGTGATAATTTCAATAAAAAAGGCGCGTAAACTTAAGTAAAGTAAAGCAAAGCTAACCAAACTATAAAGTGAAGAAGTAATAAAATTGGAACTAAAAGCAAATAAAATAATAAATTAAGACATTGAAACGAAATTGTGATTTTTTTTCATTTGGTTTTGTGAAAACCAAAACAGTATTTTTATTTAAAGAGTATTATTTTTTATAATTAAATAAAATTAATATAAATAAAATGTGCACAACCATTGAATCAATATTAAACTTCCATAAAGAACAAAGCAAAGAACAGCAAAAACAAAAACAAAAACAACACCAACACCAACAAGAAAATAAAATAATCATAATGATAAATTGTGAATGTGGTGATGATTATTCGTTTTTACGTCAAAATGATGTAGATCCTAGAACGGCACTTAGTGCATGTCGTCACGGAAGACGACGAAGACGGCGAGGAGATGTGGAAATCATCAGTCATCAATTCATCATTAATGGCAAATTAAATGATTTCAACAATCTTAATACAAATTGCAATTTTACTTATCCTGCCAATACTAATAGTAACAACAACAACAACAACAACAACAACAACAACAACAACAATAGTAATACCATAAGAAATTCGATAACATGCATTAAACATAATCATGATGATTATCATCAGCAAAACACTCAATCCTGGCAAGGTCGCAGCAATAACAAAAACAAAAACAAAAATACCAACGACAAAAACAGCAAATTCTTGAGTAAGTTTCCATTATCAATGTGTTTGCTTCCTTCCTTTTTTACAAAACAGTCCTTGTTCCTAGGGGACAAGACACATACGTATATTTTTTTAATATTAAAAAATATATTGTACAATACATTAAATATTTCTTTTCTATCAAGTTGTTCATTTAATTTAATTTCCTTTTTGGTTTTTAAACATTTCTTGTTATATTTATTGACAATATTTTTGGTGACTCTATCAGTTCATTTTTCATATTCAAAGGCATTTCCGGCTGCAAACAACGAAATTCGCCTTTGAATTCGTAAACTTCGTTTACTTTTTTGATATTTCTTTTGTTTTCTCTTTTCGTCATTTTTGTCTTTTTATATATTTACTTGAGTATTTTATGAATAAAATTCATTTATTTTTTGTTTGTTGGCCTACAAAGTACTAAGTATTCAATTAATATTATTCATACGTATGAATTATTATTACGTATACGTTTACGTTAGCACAATCCAAAAATAAAGTTATCAATGCAAAATTAATATAAAATTATTTATAAAAAACTAAAAAAAATAATATGATTGATTCACATATTTTTTTTTTGATTTAGTTTAATTTATTTTTTTATATATTGTACAAATTTTAATTTTATTTTTTTCGTATAATTTTTTATTCATAAATTAATTCAGGTTTGTATGGGTATCCAATTTTATTAATTCCAACAAAACATGAAGCGCCTATGTCAGAAACTTATTGTATCTAACTTTCAGTTCAATAGTCCAAAAAACAAAAAAAGTTTTTCTAATAAGAACCTGAATTTTAATGGGGGTTTGTATGGGAGGTACCCTCCCTAGTGGTCTGATCAAACTGAAATTTCGACACTATAAGTTCATCATTTCTATCAACCATGTAAATTTCAAGACCTTAGGACTTCTGTATCATATAGCTCCCATACAAACCCATATATTTCTGGTATGGAGTCCCCTTTTTGTTTTTAATAATAGTTTAATTTAGACTTTTTTTGCTGTAGCCTTAATAGAACTACACATTCTGTGAAAATTACAACTTTCTATCTATTACGGTTCATGTGACAGAACCCGAGCACGGAAGGATGGACGGACGATTGGTGCCCTTTGTCTTCAGAAACCAATTTAAAGGGTTCTTCACACAAAAAACCTGAATTTTTAGGCTAGTTCGTATTGGTGGTCCAGTTCAGTTAATTCGAATAAATGTCCAGCGTCGTGGGGAAAATTTTTGCGTACTGATGACACAAGTTCAAGGACTGTCCTATGAGATAAACTTTTTGTATATTGAAATTATAAGGAAAATATTTTTATTAAAGAAATATCAAAAACTCATTTAAACTTCATTTTTTATATTAATTCAGATTGAACATCATATGATTAATGTGTGCTTTATGTTACTTATGTGGTTATTTATGTTGTATTCGTTTTTAATCAAATTTATGAACAAAACTAAATCGAAATCAATGAAATAAAGAACAGATTTGCTCTTTATATTCAACTCATGCATTTTACTTGTATCCTAAGGATATCTATTAACTATTGTCTTAATGTGGATATATTATATATATTATATATTATAGGGCATGTGCCAGAAACTGAAAGCAACCCAATTAAAACCCAATTTCAACAAATTACATTTCACGTTGTGCCAAAAATCGTTCACCCTTATCAGAAGTTATTTCAAAAAATTAAAGTACCTTATTGTTTTCTTCAGTAAACTGCATTTAAAGAATCCAATATTTCAGTTGTTTTAAGTAGAAAAATGTATATTTCACAAAAAATCACTTTTGTATTATTAAGCCAAAAGCAATCAAAACAAACAAAACCAACCAAAATCAAGTTGAAATATGCTAACCTGATATGTTTTTAAACAAAAAACTATAAATGAAAATAATAAGGCTGTAATGTTTTAAATTTGTTTGAAAAATGTGTAGAAAGTGATTAGTTTCATGAAAAGTTTTAATCATTTTATTGGTGAAAGTTGGCATGTTTGATTTTTGTATACACACATGTTTTCATCTTAAACGCAATAATCCTTGCAAATTGTTTTTGTGTTTTTTTTTTCTCTATTTTTATTTGTTTTATTCTTATTATTATTTTTTTTTTTTTTTTTTAAATTATAACAAAATTTAAATTACTAATTTAATTTAAAAAATCTTCAATCAGCTGATTCATTCGAACATCAAAGTTCGAAAAACGAAATAGCCCAATATGCTGGCACATCTATGGTTTTTTTTGAAACGATTTCTGGCACATGTCTGTTGATTATTTGATAAAAACGTAGCAAAAATTCCTTTACCAATCATATTTTTGCTTCAAATATAATGTAGTAATCACATTTCTAAATACATACAATAGATAATAGATACAATATTATTTTAAATATTTCTATATTAATGTAATCAATGTAAGCGTTTGTATCTCAGACGAAGTCTTCTGTTCTGTAATCTGTAAACAATTAAATTAATCTTATAGTGAGTATTTAATGGATGAGTGATTATTATAAGCTATAATAAATATTACAAATTTAATAGGAATCCCCTCATTAATTGCATTCTTGCATTGATAACCTTTGGACACTTAAGTCTTATTCATCAATTATTATTGTGCTTTACTTCTTTCTTTTTGTATCCATTCATTTTTTTTCTTTATTTTGTTTAATGCTTGAAATTAATTGAAATACAAGTAAACATGATGTACGTACAATTATGTGATTGTTAAACATTATTATTATTATTATTATTATTATTATTAGGATCATTGGCATTATCATCATCATAATCATCATCATTAGAATCATTGTCATTAGAATCACTGCCATCATTAGAAGGACCCCACACAGTTGAAACAACAACAAGCTTCACATACCTGATGATATTGAACTCTAAAAGAACTTAAACTTATTGAATACATTGAACTACAGAATTTAATTTAAAAAAAATTGACCAACTCTTTTCTCTGTCGGAGAGTCTAGACAATTGACAATTTGTACGTACTACGAGTACAAGAAATACTTTGGCCAAGTTGCTTAAATACAGAAACAGACAAATAATGGTAAATGGATTGAATGGATTCGATGGATGGATTTATACTCTTAATGGAGGAATGGTTGATTGACTGACTGAATGAAGGATTGAATAAATTCATTGTGTACAATCACATTTTTGACATTGTTGCGGCAATTCTTCTTTTGTCTATTTAATTACCTGATGATGATGATGCTTTTGATGATGATGATGATGATGATGCTCAAGTGTAGTTGCTATCAACAATTTTGTCTCAATCAATACAAAATACAAGAAAAAAAAAAAAAAAAAAAATTAAATAAAATAAAAATTGTATCTTGTCTTTGTCATCATGGTGGTCACATCTAATCTCTTTTTCTTTCTTTTAGTGTATTTTTTTTTTTATATATTTGTTGGATTGCTGAACAAAAATAGTTTACTGTCTGCATTTTGCAACGTTTAAAAAATACTTTAATAGCAAATCGAACAATCCAACTGAATCCAACTGAATCCAACTAATTTAGATCAACATGTTTAACACATACATGCCCATACATAAGGTATAGGTATACGGTATACGGTATACATCTACAGCAAGTCCAGTCTTGGCAGAATAATGCCTCCATCCATCCATTGGTCATTGGTTTGTCAGTGCCGCAAAGTATAACTGGGCCAATGCAGCAGCATACCTCAGGGGTGGTCTTACTACATCTACAATTGTCTTGTCAAATTAATTAAATACAAGTAGTCAACAAGAATCGCACATTGTAATAGTCTGAGCTATTAAAAGAACGATCTCCTTCCTGGAGTAACACAATATATATATATTTACTAATTATTATTAACAGTTAAACAACAGAATTAAAAGAAGTTGTCGTTACTATTGTAGTTTAATCCATGATGATTTCATTTCAATTTCTAATTTTTTATTTACCCATGAAACTAGACTTCTTTATAAAGTAGATTTGATATTGATGATATTTAATAAGCAAGCAAAATGAAATTATTCCTTTTGTATTAAGATTTGTATTTGTAAAAGTTTTTGTCCAGAATTGTTTTCATTATATTTAGATTTGATTTGTTATCATCAAATCATCTGATGAGAATAAAAAACTTAACATTTATCCTTTGAAATAACTTTTTGAATGCGATTAATTGTAATATTGTACACAAGTAGTATTAATTTTTGTTGGTTTGCTCTATTTCATTTATTCTTCACAGAGTTCCATATATTTTTGTTTGGTGCTTTGTACATAAGTTTTGGTCTATCATCATCTGTGCAGGCGATACCACATCATCGTGTCGGTCGTGATCTGATAATTCGTCCGCAACAACATCACAAAGAACAGCATTCCATGGCAATGGACAGTCTTAAAGAGGCTGTCAGTAATGCGCTCGAACAGGCAAGGGACTCAGCTGAAGCACTTAATAATCTAACTGATAAATATGTAAGTAAATTTTTTACACATAAAATGATCTTTACAATTTAATATCATTATTTTGGTATTGCTTTATTGGAATTTTTTTTGTTTATGTTTTGTTTGGCTTCTTTTTTTTTTTAGTTCCAAGATCAATACAAAACAAATGGCAGTAAATTGGAGGAACTTTGGGGTTGGCATGAATTGAATGTGGCGCATCCTTATGCGAATAGGAATGACACATATGAGTTTGACTTTGCTGGCGATGATTGGAACTTCATAAGAAAGGAATTATATAATATAACAGAAGCATTGGGTCTACTCAGAGCGATGTTCAATGGAACTAATCAATATCGTAAAGCCAATCGTAATAAGAATTTACAAGAGAATCATCTCGATTATGAGTTGACACGCAGAATTGATGAATTCTTTAAAATCTCTTTTGAAATTATTTCAATCAATTTAAATGAATTGTCTAACATTTTAACGAAATTGGAAAAAAGCGAAGACCATTTGAAATTCTATGAAGGACAAATGGAACGAGAGAATCCATTAAATTACCAAGATCATCAATTGCCTGAATATGCAATTGCAGCTGAGCATATGCGTGTATTGCCAATCATTCGGAACTTCTATGCCACATGGCTGCGTGGTTTAAATGCATCAATATCATCGTCATTTTCATCTTCATCATAATATTCATCATAATATTCATAAGATGAATCCCTCGCCACTTTCAAATATTAGACTTTTTTAGACCTTACACCACCCCCAAACTTTTGGCTTTTTGTCTTTAGTTAAAATAAAAACAAAACAAAAGGCATTAATTTTAAGGTAAATAGCGAAAGTTCAAAAATGAAACCAAAAAATCACAAAACAAACAAAAAAAAATATTCATTGAGAAAAATTTTAAAAAAGAAACAAAAACAAAACAAAACATTTTATTGAGAATTAAAACGAAAAAGAAAGTAAAAGGATATTTGACAAAAATTATATATGAAAGTAATTTATTTTATTTTTTTCTTGTCTCGTCTTTTTGTATCAGTCACTTAGTATGTGTCTCTCAGTCTGTCAGTTTTCTATGTTAAATACTATATATACATATATATATAAATATCTCTGTCTTTCACTCTTACTAAATATTGTAATTAAATTACTTTACTGATATTTTAATTTAATTTAAAAAAGCAGGCTGCGCAAAGAGACTCAAAATTATGTAGAAAAGAAACAAAATAAAATTAAAAAATAATAAAAAAAAAAAAAATGAAATCAATTATAAACACAAATTTATCACTGAAATCATCATTAAAATTAATTAAAAAAAAAAAAAAAAAAAACAAATAAAAAGAAATTAAAAAATGCATGTCCATTGACAGATTCTCTTGACTTCCATATACATTTTTCTAAATATAATTATTCATTTTAATTTATTTATTTATTAATATAAAAGAAACTTTTTTTTTTATTGATTTTTTATTTTTAAATAATTTATTTTTAATTAATTTATTTATGTTTATATTTAATGAATTTTGTATCTTATTTTTTGCTGACTAAAATTAATATGTAATTTTATTTTTATTTTTAAGTACTTTTTTTTTGTAATATTATAATCAATTAAAAGAAAAATAGAAGACAACTAAATATCCTTAGTCAGCCTTAAAAATGATGCTTTTTATATGTTCATGTTTGAAGTATTAATTAAAATTAAATTATTAAATTGTTTGGAAAAAAAACGAAACAATGAAAAAAAAAAAAGAAAGAAGCAAACAAACAAACAAAAAAAAAAAAAAAGGAAACAAAAGTATTTATTTTTTTTATTTACAATATTTATTTATTTTAATTATTAAATTTGGTTAATTAAAATTGTTATTCATAGGAAAAGTCTCTTCTGAAGATAATATTTTGTTTTTCTTTCTGGTTTAAGTTTTTTTTTATTACTGAAAACTCCTCTGATATTGGTTTAACGTGATCACTTGCCATGTTATGCTTGGTCATATGACTTTCTCTATGGAATACCTAAAATCTCAGCTGATCTATGGGTCAAAGCACTTGGTTGTATAAATCAACTTCAACCAACAAACAAAAATTATTCCCATTCATGGGACGCCTTTTATGGCCTGGACAAAACAAGTTCTGTGCGCCACGAGACAAAGCCTCTGGTCAAGTTTTTTTCTTTTGCCCGAAATTGAGATTACCATTTGGAAATCCAAACAATTCTTTTGTTGTCCGATTAAAATATACGAATATGCAATAATTTATAACCTGTAAATTTAAGACATAAAGGATTTGAGCGTGATTCCCCTGCATCATTACAATTCTTCCGATTTTTTTTTTTTTTTTTTTTTTTGGAGTTAAATCTGCAATTTCATTTTGTTCCATATACTGGTTACCCAGATAGCGATGTCTGGTCCAAATTAAGCTTTTAGAATATCATAGTATAATACATTGGTCGTTTTGACTAATTCGCATATTATGTAGATGCTTCATTGTTCAATGTACTTTTAAGAAACCTGAAGCTACACGAATTCATTTCCATGTTAGTCCCAGTACTTCTTCGGTTTTTTTGCGAGATCTAGATGGCAAGAAGATTTTCAATTCTCAAATATTTTCCATGCTCAGTCAATATTGGTGCGATTTTTTTTTTTTTTATTTTTTTTTTTCTCTCTGTTAAAATTTGAATTATACTGTTATTAAACTTAAACAACTTAAATTAAGCTAAATACAAAACAATAACAAAACAACTTATATTAATAAGTGGGAATGAACAAAACATTTAATATGATATGGTAGGGAGGTCGACAGGATGCGATCTTCTCAGCCTCCTCGACACCCTGACCCCTCCCTTTCTGCGTCGCCTTAAAAGCCGCCTGGCTAGATCGTTTGGATGATTTGCCAACCGATTAATGTAGTCCTTGGCCTGACGATTAATCACGTCGCCAATTTTTGGTATTTTCAAGTCGTGCTCAAGGTCCGTTGTGCGCATGAACCAAGGAGCCCCAGAAATCATGCGCAATGTCTTGGCCTGCAGAACTCTAACCTTAGCAATATTTGTTTTTGCTGCTATGCCGTACACCTGTAAGCCATAACGCCAAGCAGGAGCAATTATTGCTTTGTAGATGTGTACCTTATTTCTTAGTGACAATTTATTGCGACTGTTTAGGAGCCAATACAATTTCCTAATTCTCTGCCCGAGCGACTTCGTTATACTTGAGATATGGGTTTTAAACGTTAGCCGCCTAGCCAAATATACACCAAGGTATTTATATCCTGAGTGATGCTCCAGCAACTGATTGCCAATAAAGACGCCCGGACAAACATCCGGCCGTAAGGCGTACGTCACATTAGCACATTTCTTTTCATTAATGCCAATGTTCCATCTTTTTGTCCAGACTTCAAAACTGTGCAGATATTGTTGCAGATTGTCCGTGGCTTCATATATGCACCTGTTTCTGGAGAGGATGGCCGTATCATCTGCAAATGTGGCGATGATAAAATCATCAGAATCTTCTAGCGGTAGCTTTAAGCTATTGGGCATGTCATGCTTGAACAGGGTATAGAGTGTCGATTTATTATTAATTTGTTTAGTTTTATTTTACGGGGAATTCGAAGGCAATCCGAAGAATGAAATTCTGATCCAATGAGGGCATTTGAAGCTCATTTTCTGACCATTTTTTATTCCCAAGATACCCACAGTGGGTTCAGATATCCACATTATATTAACATAATTGTTTAATGCTAGTCTTTTATATTGTGTTGTTAGTTAAACTAAACCAGATATATGATCTCCATATGTGTTTCGATCAGTTCAGAATGCCATCCTTGGTGAAATCAACAAATTGACTAAATTAATTAACTTGGCGATTTTGTCTTAGAAACCAAGACAAGCCAAGGCAAGAACAAACTAAAGAGATGAAAATCTGTGCTCGTTTCGGATGAATAATACTTTGGATAAAAATTTATTGTATTAAATTCATCTTTTAATCATTTAAGACTTAATTTTATTGACCAATAATGTTCTCATTAAGGCAAAGAAAAAGAAATCTATACATATAAATTTGTTTAAAAACTTAAACAATTAGTAATAAGAAGTTGCTTTTAATTTAAAATCTATTATAACAAAATTATATAAGTAAATTTTATATTGAAAGCCTTCTATTTGAGAAATCTAAATGAATACAAATACAGTTTAAATGATGACTGGCTAGGTTATTTTAATTATTGTGCATCTTTCGAACTTGGTAACTGATAGAGTTCCCCATATACCAATTTCACAGAAGCTTCGATTGGAATACAATAATTACAATATGTCAATGTCAAATTGCAGTGATCCATGTATGGTTGATTTCATTATTATCTTTTCAAGCAAAGCTTTACCTTATCTTATCAATTTAAAGTTCTTATTTAACACCAAATATTCGTGATTTTGTTAGTATTTTTGAAATGAAATGAAATTATCGATCAGATTATTAAAATTGTATACTTTTTGTGCAATTAAAATTGAATTTCAGTTTTAGTTTTCCAATTATCGACGAAATCTGTTTGACCAAAGTGAGTGAATAATTGATTGAGTAAGTAAATAAGTGAAGTACGAGTATGTGCAAATTCCATAAGACTTGAATTTACTGTATTCGCTTACTTTTTTTTGTTTATTTTTATTTTATTTGCATTTTATTGTATTTTTTTTTTTTTTTGTTATTAATATTATTGTTCATACGTCACGTAAGTCAACAGAAATATCAATTAAATAAAGAAAGAAAGAAAACACATTAAAATAAAAATATAAGCAACTTGAAACAAATAAATTTCTTGGGATTTCACATTTCGTTTGTTGTTGGCATTTGTTGGCATTGTTTCTCGTTAATAATGGATTTTTTACACATTGGAAAAACTGATGTCGCTGATATCGAATTGTCGTCGAAGACTGAGCCGCAACAGACTCAGTTGCAGTCTCAGTGTAAACTAAAACATTTTATTCATTTCATGAGTCACGATCATATGTATAACATAGATACTTAGTAATCCAGTAATATAGCTTGGTCTGCTTTGCTTTACTTTGCTTTGGTTTTCTTTGGTTTGATTTGTTTTGGTTTGTTTTGGTTTTGTTTGGTTTGGTATGGGGTGTTTTGCTGTGTAGTGATTTAGTTTTATATGGTCTATTGGAATAGAGGATTTTTGTTAATTGAAAACTCTGTTTTGTATATTTATATTGTATTTCGTTGTTAGATGGCAATAAATGATAATCAGATCAACAGTTGGATAGTTGAGCATGACAAATAGTGTAAATTTTGGTGTTGACTCTCAATAAGAAATTGAACTTTTTCATTATGTTTAATTACAATATTTAAATGAAATTTTATTGAAACAATCTGTTAATGAACGAAATATTGTAGATTTAGTACATGTCATTCATAATATTAGATTTGATTTGATATTTAGTTGGCCACCTTTCCTCATGTAATTTTATTTTAGCTTTAAACACACAAAGAAATGAAAAAAAAATATATTATAAATTAATCGTTGATTACCATGACAAGACAATATAATTGTAACAATTGAGTTAGATGGTCTCAAGGTCGCTTGTAATCTACAACAAAGTAGACCACTTTAGTTTCAGGCATATGAATTCTTTTAGACCTACAAGTGATTGAATTCCCTGAGCATATTGATTATGGATACATGGTTAGTTTAAATGATTTCATGACTGTGATGTGTGATTGGTTTATTTAAAGTTCAGATGGAGTTTGTATGGCATAGAATTTCTAAACATAAATACAATAGTTTTGCAATGATTTCTTTCTACTCTATGAGAGTCTATCATCGATATTTATTGCAATAATTTATAATGATTAGTGAAAAACTGTTACGCATTTTGATGTTATAATGCCACATTAGCTAAATCTGTTGAGATTCTTCAGCCTTCATAAATCAGCCTTTTTGCACGATGTAATGACTTAAATAAACATTAAAATTACTGAGAGAGTTGGTGATTGATTCTAAAGCTGTTAAACATCAATAACAAAAGTCCTGTGGTACCCACATACACAACATACATACGAGTATGTACAGTGGCAAGCAAAATTGTATAATGATTTTTAGGATAGAACAGAAACAGAAATATTTGATTATTGATTTGACTTACGTTTAGAATATAGTCAGTACAACAAACTCCATATTGTGACCGAAATATTTGTATGGGAGCTTTACGATCCAGTAATCCTAGGGTCTCAAAATCCATACGGTTGTATAGTTCAAAATATTCACGCAAAAAAACTAAAAAAGTTTTCTAATAAAATTTGGGTTTCAGTTAGGATACGATAAGATCACTCTAGGGTCTTGAAATTTACGCATTCTGATGATTGAACTTATAGTTTCTAAATTTCAGTTCACAAAAACAAAAAAAATTTTCAAATAGAAACTTGGGTTTGGGTTTGTATGGTGAGCTATACGCTAGTATTTCTAAATTCTTGAAATTTACGCATTTTTGGACATTTCAGAAACTTATAGAAACACTTCAAAATCGGTAAAAACATAAGAAGGTTTTTTTAGAAATGAATTTGAATGGTTGGTTGTATCAAGCCATCAAACTGAAACTTGAACAATATAAGTTTTATCTACAAAGTATATAAATTTCAAGATTATAGGGTACTCGATACTTAACCCATAGGTTTCTTGTATGCTAATTTTTGAATTATATTTTTGTTTAGTATGTACTGTAGGTCCGATTGAACTACGGTAAAATACCAACTTTCTATCTATTACGGATGGATAGCGAGCGGACGGATAGCGTAGCGTTTGGTAACCCTTGAAAACGAAAGGAGACTCATGCGGACAATTATGCATATTTTGTTGATTTGAAATTGAATTTAGTTTTTTTTTTTTTTTTTTGTTTAGTTTTGGTTCAAAATACTTTATTTTCTACCAATTTGTAAACATGGGTACTGGGAATATTATGCCATTTGTGCTGCACTCTATTTCGAAATAGTGGGCGTTTTATTGGATTTGGAAATCTGAAATTTGGAAAGCATTTGGTACTTCGCGAGTACTCGGTCATCTGACTGGAATATCTTATGCTGACCCCACAAAATGCTTATATGGAATGTATGCCTTTAATGTGACCCTATACTTTGTCTAAACAAATTGTCTCCATGCTAAGTATCCCCATTCCCTTACCGTTATATTTTTGCTGAAATTTGTTGAAACATTAGCCAAACATATTCTGTTTTACTGATTTTAATGACAATCTAAACAGTCCAGATCATTTTGCTTCCTCTAATTCGAGCTTAAAGAAAATTATTTATTTTAATTTATCTTTTAGAGCTTCTGCAACTACTTCAATCACCACATATATCTATGAATGATTGATGAAATTAATAAGATGATAAGTGCATGGGTAAGTGCGATCAATAAGCATAATTCTTTTAAATATAATATTGTAGTAAAATCGTTTAAAAGTAAATATGAGGAAACAAAATTAAGGATAATAAACCGATATTTTTTATTTTTTATAAAACTTATAAATATCTTGATGAACTTGAATCAATTATTCTGCCTTGAAAGCGTCCAATGCCTATGAGTCGAAATTACAATACACGAAAAATAATTTTTTCTATTGAACAACACAATAAATGATAATCAAAAGGAATAAACCGCATGGTTCAACATCAAAATCAACTACTTGTGTTTGTTTGATTTGAATCCTTGGATCAGAACTGCATTGATAAAGGACTCTGGGTGACTGTTGGCTACATTTCAAGAGGTCATGATATAGTGGATCCTACTAGATGTACAATATAAGCTTTCTTTCCGATGATTCCATTTGCCATTGCAGTTACAACTCGTGGTAAAATTCTATTTGTATCATTAAGCAGATCCATGCTTTTTTCCATTGTTACCCAACTTCTAAACTTCTGAATCCTTGCTTTATTTCTAGTAGATAGATGACTACAATACATTTTGCAAAGATTCTTCAGCACTTTTTTTTAAAAGTTACAAATTTTGTGCTTTAATATTTTCTTAGAAAAAATGATTTTGTTGCTTCTGAAAAATGAAATTGTTTACATACATTTTTTTTTTTTAGTAAAATATTAACCTTCGTCTAAGGTAAAAAGTTAAGCTTAATCTGTTGTCATCTCAAGTCATATATTGTAGAAGGCAATTTTTATTTTTATTTTTTGGATATCATTTATTAGGAATCTTAAACCACTTAAGCTGTGAAAATACAGAGATTAATTTTAAATAAATTTGCAAAAGGAAGAATGATTTTATTGAGTATGAGTTGGTAAGTCATTTGATTTTGACTCATTATAATGGAGTGATTTTGCAAGAATAGCTCTTATCATGAACGTGATTAACCTGAGATGTCAATAAAAAAATGTATAATATATTTAATAAGTTTATTATTATTTTATACAATTATTTTTAGAAATCAATGGTACCAATGCATTTAAAGGTAAATTGTGTCTTTACTTTAAAGTTAAATTTGTGGTTTTGAGGGTAATATTGGCGCCATTTTTTGTATTGAGAATAAAGAATCAGTCACTAAACCAAAGAAAAAAAAAAAAAAAACAACAGAAACATATTTACCCCTTCATCAATCATTGTTCCTTTTATACTTTGTGCATGATGATGAAGACCCGTTAGTATTAACCACAAAAAAAAAAAAGAAAACCCCAACTTTGACTGATGATGATGATGGTGAAGGTCATGATAGTGACCATATTGGTCATGATGATGATGATGATGATGATGATGATGATGATGATGATGGGCTGTGCATTTAACAGGCTTCAAATATTCATTCGTTCAAACAAAACATTTGTTGTAATTGAATCTTTTCTCTTTAACTCTAACCTAATTTTTATTGGATCATATTTTGAATAACGGTAACGGTTTAATAAGTGGCGACGCGTGTCAGCGTCCAGCCCAGACCATTCCAGGCCGGTTCTATTAATCATTATCATCTTTGCATGTTAATTACAATAACAATGATCATGATGGAGACGACGACGACGATGATGATGATGATGATGTTGAAGCCAATGATGCCGATGACAATAAGACTAAACTTTAACATTGAGCTTTGGACTCCATCCAACTTAATTTCACACAATTTTGAAATATTTTTATCTTCTCCCTTCTTCTTCTTCTTCATTTTCTTCTTTGCATATCATCGTGTGGTTTTATTTTTAATTTTAATTTTTTGTTGTATGGCGTTGAACGACGTCGTCGATATCGCTGTCACTGATTTAAGAGTTTGTGTTACATGCCGCTTGCCGGTTGCCGGCTGGCTGCCTGTTGCCTTATCTCAATTGGAAGTCAACAATGAAAGCACAAGAACAACAGCAACAACAACAACAACAACAACAATTTTTACTACAAAAGAGTAAAATCTACAAAAATGAGAGAGAGAGCGAGAAAGAGAGAGAGAGAATGGTGAATGATGAGTGAGTATAAGTATAAATATAGTATTTACTTATTCTTTTCTGATTTTGATTTCTAGTAAAACAAAAATATAGTATTTAATATTTATGAATGAAAAATACTCACAACAAATACTTCATAGATACCAGAAGACAAAGAGTGAATGAGTGTCTAAGTAATTGAGAGTGTTGTCAATGACAGAATGACTGAGTGAGTGAGTGAGTGAGTGAGTATTTGAGAACCAACCTACTTATCTCATCTACTCATGCTCTCTTATAAACACTAGCCAACTCAATTACTCATTTACTCACTCACTCCCTCGGTTAATTGTTGTATTATATGTTTGCTTTGATTCGCTGCTTCTTAACTCATTTTGAGTGTAAAAGACGCAATGGTATTGGTCCAAAGAATTTATTATGAATCAAGTGACCAATCCGAATCAAGCAATTGTTTAGCTCCAACACTAATACATTGACATTGTAGCATAATACACAGATGCAGATAGAGACAGAGATACAGAGATACCACAAAGGAACGCTTCGTTTATTTTATTGAGTCAATTATTCTTCATTCGTTTATTGTAAAATATGTATGTATGTATGTATATTCATCCATAAATTTGCATAAATGTAATAATGATGATGATGATGATGATGATGATGATGATGACGATGATGTTGTTGCATCTTGGTGGAGCCAAAGAAATTGGTCACTTTTCTTTTGTGGTTCATTAATGAACGAACAACTGATTCAATTAATTAACAATACAATAAAAATGGTATGAATTTTATGATTCAAACAAATTTGTCATTTCTTCTTACTTTTGATTTACATGACATTGGAATCATAATTGGAATTGAATTTTTGACATTTATTACTTCATGAAGGCACGGGCCTATAAAATTCAAAATTGAGGAGACCCAATATATTTGAAGAGAAACCTAATTAAAATAGAACTTTAAGATCTTCATATTGTGGCTTATCAAAACCACTTTTCCCACAGACCATAATATATATATATATATACAAATGTGGGACTTGAGATGTTTTCAGGTATTTTGTTATTGTTTAAATCCCCATCATAAAGGTGCAAAAAAGCTGCGAAAAACAATGAAAATATTCTTGCATCAAATTCTTTCAAAATTCGAAAACCGAGAATCCTTTCTTTTTCATTTTATATTCAATGACATATTGATCTCAAATTCAATCAAATATAAAATCAAATAAACAAAAAATCATTTGCAAAACCATTCAATCAAAGTAATTACGTGGGACGAACAACAACAAGACATTAGGAAATCAGAGAAATGGCGCTTGTAGCATCGATAGGTTGTTGCTTGTTGTCCATCCCTAATCAACTAATGAAGCCTCATTAATATCGACCACATGGTTTCATTGTTATTGTCAACAAGTGTGATTATTGTAAACATTGTTGTTATTATTATAATTGTTTCCCACCAACAATTAATCGGTTCTCTCTTTTGATTCAGTGAAACCTAATCGAGCGGTGCACTTTGGGTCAAAGAACTTTAAATGCTCGAAACAGTTAATTAATAAATAATTAATACACTTAAAAACAAAAACAAAAAAGATAAAAAATGGTAAACAACTGTCTGTTTCTCGACAACAGCGCCACCTACCGGCTCCAAATGTAGCTAAGAATCATTTATATATATGTATATATTGTAGATAGAAGACAGAAGAAGATATAGATACATAAGTGATTTTGATTAAAGCAACAAATTTTATGCGTATTGGAAAAAATAAAAATTAAATCGAGTTTCGCGTCGTGATTAAATACTTTCATTTAATAGGCTTAACACCAAAAGAAATCAAAAACTAAGTTGGATGAAGTTCATGGCAAATCTATTCTAGTGTTTACAACTATTTACAATTGGGTAAATGTGTTTTAAAGAATAGATGAACATATGAAAATACATGATATCGTTTTGAGGGACCGACGAAAAACAAAATAGCGAAATAGTTGAGGTAAGGTACAGAGATTTTTATTTTGCGCGCAAAATTCGGCGTGAAAAAGTCTCGGCAAGATGGGTGGTACATTTGCTCTTAGTAGAGAATAAACATAATCATGTGATCGACTGTAAAACTATTTCCATTGCAATCCTATCGAGTTTCTGTGGCGATACATAACTGTAGATGAAACAAGGATACACTACCTACCAATGTTTTACGTGCTCGCCTATCAGTGAAGACTTAAGAACACGGTGCCAAGCACATGGATTGATAAACATCAATCAACGTCCCCTTGGATATACATATATACGCAGGTACCAAATTTGAGTCATATTTATTTTGGTAAATATGAGGCCCTCATTGGTGGGGAGCGAGGCCCATCTTAAACCTCTGCTGCTCTCTGGGTCACAGCACCCGGTTGTATAACGCAACTCCACATCGAGTTATTACTCTACCCACATTTGGGTATTAAACCATAGACACCACGATACTCCCACAAGGAGACCGTACCCGCTGGCCAGGACGGAAACAAGTTCCGTGGGCTCCTGACAACCGTGGTACCAGAAAATATGGGTTGGTGGCCCATATTCTTTTCATTCATGTAGTTGCCAAGAAATTACATTTATACAGGATAACATGGATCACAAATTATAAATGAAAATAATGTTCCCTCCATACAATAGAACTCCAGAAGTATTTCCCAGAGGATGGACTATACCTTAGAAATAAAGAAACAGTGAAAACAGTGGATTTTTGAAGGCAACGGGCTCCGAAGAAGGTGAAGACTGTGAAATAGGCCAGCAAGGTGATGGTCATCATTTTTTTTTTTTTTTTTTGTGATGAACGAGGGAGGAATCATCTACAACGATTACTTGAGAAAAGGGAACACAATAACTGGAGGATACTGAGTCCTTATTGCACCAGTTGAGCGAAGAAATCAAAACTAAATGTTCTTATTTGGAGAAGGAAAGTTCTTCCTTCATCAGGACAATATACGGGTGCACCCATGCGCAGTTTCTATGGCGAAAATCATGGAATTTATATTCAAATTAAAACAACATCCACCGTATTCATCAGATTTGGCCCCCAGTGACTTCTGTTTATTTCCAAATTTAAAAAAATTACTCGGTGGATGACGTTTCAAGTCGAACGCTGAAACAAACAAAGCCTAAGACTAGTAAGAATTTGACTTTGTTTATCAAAGTCCACCTTTCGACCACCTTACATAGATCTGCAAGGATATGAAAGTAATCTTATACAGGATCTTTGAGGTTCTTTGAAGTATATTAAAATCTTAGTTAACAGATTGGTTTATAACTTAGAATTCAAAGTTCCTTTAAAAGATATTTGTTCATTGTAACATATGTAAGCATTTTGCAGCTTCCAAAAATGGGAAGGTCCAAGATTCTTTTTAATGGAAGAAATCATTATTCTTAATTCTTTACAGTTCTTTTACATTTAAGCCAAAGATCTTATAGGATTATTACATCAATAATTTTATTATAAAGTGACAGGAATCATACGAAATTTTTAAGACATTCAAACATCATTTAAGGCATACAAAGTTTTTGTGGTTTCCTTTTATGATCTGTAAATTTTAGTTTGCGATGATTTTAAATTAAATTATTTATTAATTCATATTCTGGTTTAAAGTGTTTTGAAAACAATAAAAACAATTGAAGCAGTTATTAAGTAGCTTAAAGATATTTTCTAGAAGTAAACCGCTTATGGGATGAGATTCTTTAAATGTAAATCATCTAATCAGAAACTTAAAATAATGTTATTCTTATTTGCAATAAGAAGAACTGAATGAATCCACACAAAAAAAAAAAAAAAACAAACAATCAATTAATCAATCAGCCTAAGGACAAATGGATGAGGATGTGGAAGTGGAAGTGAATGAGAAGTATAAGTATTATAGTTCAGTTGAGACCGAATCTAATCCAAGGAATCAAAACAGAGGCCAAACAAACAGTAAACCGTGTTAATTACCATGGAATTGTAGGCGTTCCTTTCTGTTATGGCTTCTACTATATTTTTTTTTTTTTTTTTTTTTTTATACTCATCATTTCAATATCACTGAAGTTTTGTACAATTGTGTATTGAAGAAGGTACCCTGGTACCAGGGCATAATTTATAGTGAGTTGTTATTGAACCATCATCATAGATAAGATTCAAAGCGGAACATTCATTTTCCAATTAACCGATTTAACGCATAATCAAAGGCCAAAAAGGCAAAGCCATAACCATAGCCAAAGCCAAAGAAAAACTCACACCTTCATAGAGGATAAGAGAGTGTGAAGAATGTGAAAGAAGAGACACCATAAGGGATCAACTGTAATGTTGTAGGGTGGATTGTTAGGAACGCCTGAAGCACGCACCAAAGCAAAGCAGTAGAAGAGGATCATATCCGAGACCGAAACGAATGGCAAGAAAAGGCAAAAGACCAAATGTATCTTCTGAATAGTCCAATATCAACGGTATTCATTTGTTGCAGTTGCTCTTGCTCCCTCTTTGTATAAGATACTTTTTATTTGTTTCTGCAAATTGTTGAGGATGCGATGCGATTAAGGAGCGTGTAATGATTGAACTGTGAATGTCCTTTGTTGTGCATTTGGCGCGGTGTGTGCCCTCGACTCGACTCGACTCGATTCGGCTTCACCTTCACCTTCTTCATTTTTGTTATTTTATCGAACATCGACCAACAAACTCATAGTTTAGCTTGGTTTGGTTTGGTTTGGTTTGCTTTAGTATTGTATCTTGAATCTTATGTTGCTTCATTTGGAATCGCATCGTTTCGCATCTTGTGGTACTACGCAAGTGTTGCCTTGTGCGCAATTATAGCATATCCTTCTGATTAGATACGCCAGGCAAAAAATAAGCAAACAACAATAACACGCAAATTACACCATGACACAGCAAAGAACAAAACAGAACAGATACAGAAAGAAAACAACTTAATTTTATTTCTTCTCCTCTCTTGTGATCGATCGATGTGATGCGATGCGATCCTTGTGATCCTTTTGATCATTCTGTTTGTAGCAAAATATTTTGTTGTCCAGAACGAATTGCAAGCAAAACAACAAGCCAACAACAAAATCGAACCAAACCAAAACCAAAAACACTCACTCGCTCGCTTGAGTTTGTTAGCTCACATCCAGGACTGTTCTGTCTGTCTGTCTATCTGTATGTCTGTCCGTTTGACCAAAGGATGATAGTCATAAGAGAGTCTGTCAGTCAGTAAGTCAGCTACATAGTTGGTTATTTAGCTAGATTTAATTGTAGATACTTTTTAGCTAGTTTAGCTGTCAATAAGTCAGTCGGTGAGTCAGTCAAGACTGATTTTTATTTCTTATTGTTGTTGTTGTTGTTGTTGTTGTTGTTGGAGAATATCCTGCAGTGTTTGCTCACTTTTTGTATACCGACAGGAGCAGCAGGAGCTCATCAATGCAATAATCATGTTGTTGTACATTGTATCTTTTCTTCTATTCTTTACATTGCATTTCTACTGCTTATGATATATCATTCTTCTTTGCTGCTGCTGCTGCTGCTGCTGCTCCTGCTGATGGTGTTGCTTTTATTGTAAATTGTTGGCAAATGAAGTTGTTTTCTCATTTTATGTTTTTTTGTTTTTTTTTGTTTGGTGCGAATTGAACACATACACATAGAGAGATAGATATGTATCTGTATGATGTAGTATAGATACATCAAACGATAGAACGAACAGTTGGATAGATAAATGGTCAGATTGATATATGTATTTGGTAGATACACTGCAGTATATCCCAAAGGAAACAAAATTAACCGTGTTGGTGGCATGTCCTGGCGGCAAAAATCAAGTAGAATCACCCGCTGATTGCCTTAACTTAGTTCGTTTGGGTATTGCTAGGCTTTTGATTCAACAAACTATCACATACTATATACACTATACTGGAATAAAGATCCGATCCGATCCGATCCGATCCAATCCAGTCAGTTCAGTCTATTCCTATTCCATTCTAGTCTCGGATGGAATCCAACAGGCCAACAATTTTGATCAACAATTGATGCATTTTTGGTTATAAGCAAAATACACTAAAAACAAAAAAAAGAAAACCAACACATAATACTAAGTGAGAGGTGGATGTGCGTATCTTTGGACCAATATGGATGGTAAGAGAAAGAAAAGAATCTAAATAATGAGAACGAAGAAATCTATCTGGTGACAATTCAAAACGATTGATTGAGGATGCACAACATGAAACATGAAATTACACGTAGACCTACTTATTTAGTATTGCATGCCTCAGAGTCGCATTCACATTTCACATCTGTTGCAATAGAACAAACACAATGAGGACATAATTTTCTCCAGACATTTGAGCTGGCGACGTTTGCTTTTAATTAGTTTGCCAATTGTTGTGTCTTTGAAGAAAGACAAAGAAAAATTACATTGCAACAACATGAACATCAACAAGAAACATTATTTTATCATTCTATACATTCTGGACCGCCCAAGATTATTAAGATCATAGCAACATACTTATATGATTTTTCCATTCTATGATATCCATTTACGAGGGTTGATCAATAAGCACCCATATTAGGAATATTATTACTAATTTAACGGCAAACCAATTATAATACTCGTATGTTTGTCAAGATTCTCTATGGTAGTTTTAGAAAATGTTGTTCATTTCAACTATTGTAAGTATGTTACTAATGTTTTAAAGTTTGAAATAAGTAACTCCAATCTGGTAAACATACATACATAGGACCAAATGTATAAAGGGAGGAGTATGCAAATTCCATACTCAAATTCGGTCAAATATTTGGGTACTCGATTGCAAATTTTAATAAAAGGAACATGTCACAAAAAAAAAAACAAAAAAAAAAAAAAATTAAGCAGTGTGTCTCACTCTCATAAGCAGAATATGAAAGTGTAACTTCTTTAGCGAAGGGAGGTAAATCCACAAACTAGAAAATTAAATATGACGAAAATTAAAATTTGAAGTTCGCTAAAGAAGTTTCACTTCAAAAATAAAAAATATTCCCAGTGCAGGACTCGAACCTCACGCCCTCGGTTTGTGAGTCCTACTCGCTAACCACTACGCCGCGGAGACATTTCAATTGTATTTGTCTAAATAGCTCCAATATAATAATAACATCGATAAATTTTGATTTTTGTCACATTTCATTTTCATATTTTTTGGATTTATCCCCTTCGCTTCAAAAAAAGAAAAAAAAAAAAAAACAAAAAAGAAAGAATAAGAGAACTAGACATTAAAACAAAAAGCATGATGAAACTCAACTTTATTCACACTAAGCAAATTCTATAATATATTCTAAATAAATATGAAAACCAGTATGGAGTTTTGAAGCACAGCTATGAGGGTGTGCCAGCCAAAGCAACGAAAATATGGTACAATTTTGCAATAACCAAAAAAAAAAAAAAAAAAAAATACTCAATGCATCATGGTATTGTAGAAATGCTAACATTGCGCACCATCTTGGAGTGAAATCTGTCAATGCAGAGGTAACAAAAATGGCAGCTGCTCATGAAGAGAGGCTAATAAATTATATAAATTAAGAAGCTTTCATTCTAACTGAAGTCGATGGATTAATACGACGCCTCAAGTGCATCACACCCAGCGATCTGTTTGTTAATATGTTTGCAAATCTATGAACTTGATAGAGTACATAAAAATAAATTTAAAAGAAACAAATATAAATTCTAAAGCGTGCAGCCTAAAAACTGTAGGCAACTTTTGCAACTAGTTCAGCCGTTGTCAATTTGTTTTCTTTCTTCAAAGCGGGTGTACAAAAATGAAACATTAATCCATTAATTTATCAAAGAGTCATTATTAGAGCGTAGCTCTTTTATGTGCGTTACGGCATGAGCGAAATTTTAAAATATGATGCTAAAAATAGAATCGTCAGATTTTTTTCTGTTGGTGAAGGGCTAGCAAACCGATGGCATAGGGTTCGAATCCTGTCTTGGAAATATTTTGTTTTTTTTTTTTTTATATTGAAAATATATAATAAATATTGGAGCTATTCAAGCAAACATGTTTAAAATGTCTGCGTGGTTTAGTGGTTCGAAAGTAGAACTGGCAAACCAAGGGCATGGGGTTCGAATCCTGCATTGGGAATATTTTTTTTTTCTTAATTCTGTCTTAATAGAACTCTCATTCTCTCATTAATGCAGTTATGAGAGAAAACATCGTAAATTTTCTTTTGTGTTTTTTGTGTTTAAAGAGAAACAAAATAAATAAATAAATAAAAATAATAATAAATAATAATAATAAAAATGTGCCAAGTGCGAGTCAGACTCGTACACGGAGGGTTTCGTACCAGATTTTGGTTTGTATGGGAGGAACGATTTTACTGATTCCAACAAATGTTGAAATTTCAGTTCAATAGTCCAAAGAAACAAAAAAGTTTTTCGAATAAGAACATGAATTTTAATGGTGGGTTTGTATAGAAGGTACCGCTCCTAGTTGGACGATTTGGCTGATTTCAACAGATGTAAAGCGCCTATATCAAAAACTTTTAGTGTCCAAATTTCAGTTCGATAGAATAAACAACGAAAAAGTTTGTCTAATAAGATCCTGAATTTTAATGGGGATTTGTATGGGAGGTACCCTTCCTAATGGTTCGATCAAACTGAAATTTCGACAATATAAATTTCTGATGTATAGCCACAAACCATCCAAATGTCAAGATCGTGGAATTACTGGATCGCATAGCTGCCATATAAATCAAAATATTTCTTGTATGGGGACCCCTTTAAGTTTATGAAAATATTTTAATTTTAGTATTTGTTGTTGATGCCCCGATAAAACTACATAGTCTGTGAAAATTTCAACTTTAAAACATAAATTTTTCAACAAATAAAAATGAAAATAATAATTACAAATTTTGTTCTGAATGGAGCTGCGCTTTACACGGGTGCCTCACGACACCTCTTTCTTTTTTACCTGTTATGTTTACGATGAAATATTGATCATTTTTCATGCGTTTCCCTAAAGATTTTCCATACCCAATTCCTTGAGCATGATATATGTTTCTCTGTACTTCTTGTGCACTTTTACTTTCAGTTTCTTAATTTTTTTTTAAATCATAACTCATTAGGACCAAATCAGATGATCTTCATCACCTGCATGATCTTGTAGGCCAATGTTTTTTGTTTTTTGTTTTTTTTGTTTTTTTTTTATCAAATTTCTATGCATTTATATTTGATAAGGAAACTCAACTGCATATTTTCGAACTTAACTACGGGAACTTTTTGATTTCCTCTCGTAGACAGGATTATATTATACGCACATACGCACAAAATGAATATGTCAGCGGCTTTACTAAGTTATATACGAGTATATTTTTATTACACTTACTCTGGTTTAGAGATATATTTTTCGAAAATATCGTGAAACTTTTCAAAAATTTTAATGAAGGGCAATAAAACCTTTTTTCAAGATCATAAAACTATTGCAATTTTCCCAAAACAATTTGCAAATTCTGCAATATAAAGAGGACATAAACAAAAAAAAAAAAAAAAAGGTTCTACGACCACTAAATTCTTCTTCGTTACCTGCAAATTTGCAATTTGTAAAAACAAAGCAGCTAAAATAAAGAAAACCAGAAACTTAAATAGTTTTTACACCTCAATGTTTGACGGAAAAATGAAATAATTTTATTATTATTTCAATATTATTTTAATATCAGAACAAAGTGTCCGTCCGAACAATATTTTGAACTTTTCATTTTCAAAAATTCTAAGAGAAGAACTTGGGACACGGGAGATTGGATTTCATTTCAAATTATGCTAATCATTTTCAAATGTTCAAATAATGGATTTATATTTCTGAAGACAAACCAAACATCAAAGTCAAGTGACCTGTAACAGATCACAATAATATGAATTCGAATTATAAGAAATATTGATATATAATAAGTAAAAATGTGGATTGGTAAAATCATGAACTTAACTTAACTTTGAATTAAATTTTTATGATTCTTAAGGGTTAATTACGATTTTGGTAATAAACATTTGTTACAATAATTAATTAAATATATTTCTTTTTTTCAAAAGACCTTAATTTTTTGATATATAAAAGATCAAGGATATTTAATTAAAAACTTTTATTAGTGGGTTTTCCACTGAAATAAATAAATTTGGAAATTTCATTTTTAATTTTTCTTTGAAATAATTTTGACTGTAAATGCAATATTTCAGCATTTGATCTCGTTCTCATTAGTTAAAGTCACACCCCGGCGGTTTTTATTTCAGGTTATTTAGCAACATAAACGTAGGTTTGTCTCCATTCAGGGCCTTAACAGACTTTCAAAATATTGTACATATCTTAGGTTTAGTAGATCCATGCATCTTAATATTAAATAATTAAAATTTGTATGCAATAATTACAGGTAAAAAATTAACTGTGGGAGCTTGTGTTCTTTTTTATCAAATCTCTGACAAACTATATATGGAACCCAACATATCCAATGGAGGTAAGTAGTCATATTTTTTGTAAGATATTTGATAAAATTTGTGAAATATCTCATTAACCATAACGAAATTCAAACACTAACATTAACTTGGCGATTAATATTATAAAGATCAATAGAATTGAAAAGAAGTTGAAAGATAGAAAGAACCACTAAGACAGAGAGACAAAAAGAGAGATAGAGAGAGCTATAAAGAGAGATGTTTTTAAAGCACTTGCTATATCTCCAAATTTGAGTGAGTGTAAAGAGTACAAGATCCCGTTTTTATAGACCAACCCACCTGGATTTGTCAATGCCAACGATTAAGAAACTCTCAAAAGACAAGACATGAAATTAAATGAAGTATACTCCAAATGAAATTCAATATCAAAAGAGAAGATCAAGAGGAACACAAGAAGTAGAAGCATAACAACTTAACTGACAAAGAAGCCCGAGTAAGCCCCCCCATGGGTGAGATCAAGATTGAAGAAGCCCTTTGAGTAGTAAATCCTCTAAATTTTTATTTAATTTATTTTTGGTTTTGAGTGAAAACATTTTCATTGGATGAGTTCAATGAAAAGAGCTCAACGACAACAACAAAGATATGTGTTTTATAACGATGGCGTTAACATTGGGCAAATAAACAGACAGACAAAGAAACTGATAGATAGACAGATAGTGGGATGGACTGATGGACAGATGATTAAAGCAAAGAAACCAAATAGTTGGAAATATGGACACAGACATGGACATGGACATAGTCATGGACAATGTGCAATCAAGCAACCATGTAAGTCGGTAAGAAAAACAATGTGAGAGAGAGAGAGAGAGAGCAACACAGTCAGAAAGAGCTAGGGAAAAAAAGAGTGAGAGAGAAAGCAATAGTAAGAGAGAGAGAGAGAGAGAGAGAGAGAGGGAGTGAAAGAGAGCAAAGAATTGAGTGAATTTTAAAATTTTAGTAGTTTTATTATAAGCTTCATTCTCATAATCATCACCACGATCACCGGTTGGCTTGGTAACCCAAAGTGGCTTAGACTGCGCCGCTTGCAGTTGGTCAAAGAAGATACAACAATAACAACAACAGCAAAGAGATCACTTGGACTAACAGACAGATAGACAGACAAACAGAGGGACACACAGGCAAACAGGAGTTAAATACGCTCACGCAGGCTAACAAGCTCTTGTTGTTGTTGGTAGGCTGGCAGGCAGGTAGGTAGGTAGATATATCTAGTTATATAGGTAGAGGTAGGTAGGACAAGACAAACGGACAGATCTTCAGAGGTATACAACGGCATTAACAACAACAAGATACTTTTATTATATCTTCGTCGTTCGCTCGTTGATTTCCATCGTTATACACAACTATACAGTGCGCGTTCTGCTTGTCGACATCGTCATCATCACCATCATCATTACTGTTGCCGTTGCCGTTGCCATACATGACTCTCAACAAAGAAAGCTGGTCAAATTCAGCACAACTTTTGTTTAGTTCGTTTTGAAACTTTGTCGAGTAAAGACACGCGCTCCCAAAAGAGAGACAGTCAAATATAATATCTTAAAAAATATATGAACGAATCGATCGAAATATATTTAGTAGAAAATCTTCTAAAAACTATTTAAATAATAAATTTTTTTTTTTTTTTAATATCAATTTCATAAAGCGAAATAAAAACAAAATTTTATAATTTACATGGATTAAAAATTAATAAATATATAAAATATTTAAAAAAACAAAATTTGATCAAATCATCGATCAATTCATTAATAAAAATTATTAAAAAATGTGAAAAAAAAAATTGATCGAAAAACTTCAATAAAAAAAAAAAAAAAAACTAGCAAGATTTCCTTAAATTCAAACTCACTAACGCTGTGATGATGTTGATAATTACAAAAGCTAGTGAAATTTAAATAAAAAATCAAAAATTGTAAATTAGAAAAATAAAAAACAAAACAATAAAATAAATAAAGGCATGCACACAATAAATAAATAGAGTAAAGTTTGATAAATTAAAATAAAAACAAACATAAATTTATTATGCTGACACAAATTAAAATTCTTTATTAAAACAAAAAAAAAAAAAAAACAGCAAAGAGATTGAATTGTGTGACTTGTGTGCGTGTGTGTGTTTAAGTGTTTGTATATCTTTGTTTATGCTGTAAAACAATTGAAAATGGGTCCTAATCAAAATCGTAAATCAAAGTGTTCATGTCGAATGGCATCTATAGACTATAAGCAACTATTCTTCCCAAAAACATATGGATCACCATCAACACTACCAACATATTGCAGAACAAACTATATTGATAGATTTATCATTAGGATCAGTTTGTTACTGACAACAAATCAATATTATCATCAATATCAGCATCATGATCATTATAGACAAAATTATTATAAACAGAAAAAAATATTGATAAAACAAAAGACAAAATTTTATGATGCATTTTATTTAATGTTGAAATTGTTTATTTTATTTGGAATTTTATTAAATTGCATACAAATTGTTGATGCGGCACCTACAAAAGTTACAGTTATTGATGCGGCAGCAACAATAACAACAACAACAACAACGACAATAACAAAAATATTATCAACAGCAGCAGCAGCAAATGTTTCTGCAACAAATATCCCATCATCATCATCATCATCATCAGTAGGAGCAGCAGCAGCAGCAACAGGATCAATATTGGGATCACAATCGTCGTCATTACATTTACGTAAACGTCATCGGAAACGTAATAGTAATTGGTATGATTATTATAATTTCAATGAGAATACAACAGCCTTGGAATGGTCAAATCCTTGTGGTGGCTTCTATGTCCCAACATCGATGCATCAAGAGCAAGAGCAACCCAAGCGTAAAAATCAAAAGCAGGTAAAAACCATAAATAAAATTTAATAAAAATTAGTTAATTAATTAATTAATTATATATGTATTAATTGAAGATCATTTCATAATTGAAATATTAAAAATTTTCTAACAATATTTTCGATATTATTCTGTTTTACAGATCTATAATGTTTTAAAGAAAGCCGCCGGTAATGAATATCGAACATTGAATAATAGTCAACAGGATATTGACATCAGCAATATAAGAATTTGGTTTTTACATGATTATAATTATAAATTTCTACCAAAACTCAAAATAAACTCAACGGTAAGTTTTATTCTATTTTAATTTTTCCATTTCTACATTATTATTACAATATTCATTATATTATTCATTCATTATTTATTTATTAATATTATTTATTGATGTGATTTTATATAATTTTATATTATTTTTTATATTTTCTGTATTGCTGACATAATTTTTTATAGATTGCCTTAAAACGTTGGTATCGTAATATGCAAACCTATGTCGCCTCATTTGCCTACTTGAGGCGAGTTCAATTGCGTTGGGATCGTCGTCATCCGAAAAAGGAAAGTCGCACGGCACGCGAGTTGAAGCATCTTTTGTTGAGTTCACGCAGCATGCTCTGTGAACTGGAGACAGCTGTCAATCATACATATCCGGTAATGAGTAGTAGAAATACTCACAGCAATGGCAGCTCAATGTCAGCAACTCGAAATGGTAGTGGTAGTGGTAGTGGTAATGGTGGTGGCATGCAACAACGTTATCTACAACAAATTAGTCGGGCACAAATGAACAAACGTCTTAAATTACTAACAAAACGTCGTAATGCAAATATCAATGGCAATGGTAATACAACTGGTGATGTTTCCACTGTTGCTGATGCAAATACTAATAATGCCGCCGGCAATGCTGGCACGGATGTTGTTGCACTTGAAGCTGATTCAATTGATTTACAATTTGTCAAATACTATTACTATGAATTTCTTAAGACAATGTGGAAATTATTGCGTCAATATACCAGGCGCTCCAACATCACCAACAATCGCTCTAATCAACAACATTTTCACTTGCAACAGCAACAGCAACAACATAATAATCAACAACAACAACAACAACAAGATCAAAAACATAATGAGCAGCAACATGATGATCAACAGCAACAGCAACAACAGCAAAAACAACAAAAGATGCGTCGTCTTTCAGCAGTTCAAAGACGAAATCAACGTCATGAATATAATGAAGTTGAGAAACCTTTGAATGCAGCAAATGTTGCAGGCATCAAAAAACGCAAACATGGTAAACGCAGCAGTAGAAGCAGCAACATCTCCAGACATTGAAACAATTTAATATAGAACTTGTATTTTATTTTATTTTATTTGCATTGATTTTTATAATTTTTCATTTACTTTTAATTTTTTTTAAATTTTTTTGTTTTTTTTTTTTCATTTTGATATCTGATTTATGTATAAATGTATGTATGTATGTATTATTAGTTATGTAATGACGAGTTCTAAGTACAATATTTATACTTATTTATTTATAGGCGGTCAGGTAAATTTGCAACAAATCGCTCAGTTTAGTTTTTAGAAAAACCAATCCAATATTTTTTTTTTTTTTTTAATATCTCAGTTTATAATTTATAAAATTAGAAAAGAAAAGAAAAGAAAAGAAAAGAAAAGAAACACATTCCTTTTTTGTGACGAGATTTAAAATTTTTGAATTTAATCAGGATTCGCATCGTCATTAACATGTTAATGATCATGATCATGATCATGATCATCATCATTGTTGTTAAGTTGTAGATCTCTAGTCAAATGAAGTCTTAAAGCTCATTTTAGGAGTCTCTCTCTCTCTTTCTCCTCAATTTTTCTGTTTATTGCATTTCCTTTTGCATATTTTTCTTTTCTACACAACAACAACAACAACAACAAGAGACAATAAAGATATATCAGAAAAACTGACACAATATTCCTAGATCCACTCTCACCTAAATTATTCCATTAAGTTCCTAAAGCAAAATGAAAGACAACAAGAACAACAACATAATATTTATTATTTATTTATTTAATTTAATTTTTGTATTTACCAAACAAAAGTATTCTTTCTCATTATCGAGATACATTTATATTTATTATACAATATATATAAACATCATTTTAATCAGAATCTAGAATATATAAGTTTTTTTTTTTTTAAATTAAAAATAAGTTAAGAATAGTTAAGGGTTTTTTTTTTTTTTCTTTGTTTGTGTGTGTTTAGTTTTAGTATCTTTAAGTTAGTTCTTAAGTACAATAATAGTTTAATAAGTGTGAGTGTTTATTATTAATTTATTGAGAGACAGGTGTGATGGGTGTGTGTGTGTGTGTGAGAGAGAGAGGGAGAGTGAGAGTGGGAGATAGAGGATAGGACGAAAATAGAAAAACTACTGATGAATTATTTATGTATAAGCAAAAAAAAAAATTAAAAATAATAAATATAAAAAAACGAAAAAAAGTGTAATGAGAAATTAATGAAAACAAATCTGACAAATCTGTGATAAAGCGTTTTTTGAGATGTTATCGACAATGCAATGCGTAGTTTAAAAATAAAAAAAATGAGAAAAGGAAACATATAATCAAAAAACAAAAAAAAAAAAAAAAAAGAAGAAAGCTAGAAAAGAAAAGACAATCAATCAAATCAAATCAAATCAATTGGTCTTGTTTATGTATAAATTATTAATTAATTCAATGTTAATAATTTTTAAGTATTTTGCCAATATTTTTTTTTTTTTTTATATATTAATTTGCAAAAAAAAAAAAATATACAATAGAATTTAAAAAACAAAACAACATGTTTATAATAAACGATGGTATAATTAATTATTATAAATAAAAAAATATTATATTAATTTATATATAAGAAAACAAAAAATGATAAAAATAAAAATTTTACAACATTTGAAATTTCATTGACTTTTTAATAATTTAAAATGTAAAAAGATTTACAGTTAATGGGAATCTAACGATTATCAATCAATATGGTAATAGACAATTCTTAATGTTGAGGCTATTGACACGAGAATCATTTGCAAAGTAAGCAGCACTGAAAGTGCAGCATAGACATGTTCCGAACTCATAACTACAGCAGAGAGAGAGATAAGTAGTAAGTAACCTTTGTATTATCATCAAGTTCAGTTATCTCATTTCAATTGTCTATAGTCTATTGTCATTTAAATGAAAATCTTTTTTTAATTCTAAAGAAATTTGTATGGTGTTATGAACCAGGGCAAGACCACTCTGAATCATATAACAAGTTCAGAATAAACTTGAATATATGTAGGAATATTCCTATTCCTTAAAGTCTACATATGACTAACATATAGAAGTTTGAAAATTCATAAAAATTTGTATACTAATTTTTGTATCCTTTTACGACACCTACAAAGCGCGACTAGTTTTATTTTTGTGAAATTCGAAGGTAACCCGCTGAATGGTTCTGGTTCCCTGGGAGCTCAAGTCCAGTCGAGTTCATTTGCATAACCGTTCCCAACATACTCACTGCGCCTACTAAATCTTTTCCGATATCCGATATCCTATATGCTATTGCTATTCTTTATAATTATAAAATATGATCCTAAATCTTCAATGCTAAAAAATCTTCTATTTTCCATTGCAAGTTAATATGTCTCTGGGATTCCCACAGTCATTTTGAGGGATGCTTATAAAGTTCAGACACCAATCGAATTAACATGATATTGCTTCTGATTTTAGATAGATAGATAGATTTCAAAAGGAAAAAAGAGACCTTATATCATCTGATTACAGAATTTGGAGCATTTAGGCAGTATTTGATTGTTAAGAAGTAAGGCATTCTATAAGGCATGCTATTTTTGGGGTATGAAAATGTTTGAGAAGGAAAGAACCTCAAGATCAGCCTCTTGTGATTCTTGTAAGGCATTTTTTGGCGCATATTTCTCTGGAATATTCTACCTGAATTCAGAAAATGATTGGATGGGTGGAATTTTCGAAATCCTGAATTTTGAAGTGACAGAGCAAATTTAGCAACGCTTTGTTCTCTTTATTAATGTAGTGTTGACATCTCAGACCACTTTTAAGCAGAATATTGTTACTATTGTACTACGAGAATCGAACTCTTTAGAATTCAAAACCAAACTCCTCAAAGATCATGAATGTCCAATTGCGCATTTCGGTAGCACAGTTTCAATTGTGAATTGACTAAGATTGATTAGAATCCTGCAGGCGACGGTAATAGAATAATGGATATTTTAGCATGTTAATATTCAAATCTCAATTATTTTTTATTTATTTTTAACTATTTTTACTTCTTTGTCACCGTGGTGCATCATAGAAAAACAGTTCGCAACTCCTTTGTACACATGTGCTAAATGTAGATAGAATCTAGTTTCTATTCCGAACCTCAAAGAGGATTTATTTTTTTAATTTTATAGGATTATTATGAAGGAAAGTTTACTATTTTCAAAACCCCTTCATCATAGCGAAAATGATGCTGAATTGGTGACAAGCGGTGGGTCGTCGAGAATGTAAAGGGTTAATCTACAATACAATTGAGTTACAAAACCTTTAAGGGAGACTACATCAAGACCAAGATCAAGATGATTTTCTTTTGATTATTATTATTATTATTTTTTTTTTAGTTGCTTAGATTTTAGTTAGAATGATAGAAATTTTCTTTTTAAATTTATTGTAGTTTCTTCTCTCCATCAAATGTTCTTTAGCCATTCAAATTTATCAATCAAATAAATAATTTTCCCTTCTTTTCCATCAAAATCATTTGCATTTATTTATTGAATTTATCAGTATTTATCGACATTCTAACTTGTTGTTGTTTCACAATTGACTCGAGTAACGGTAATGGTTAATTAATCTCAACGACAACAATAGTCAATTAATGTCCCTAAACAAAATAATTCTTTATGGCTAGTAACTTTAACTATTGTACAATCAATAATGCTAATAATGTTGACTCAGTCGAGATTTTTATGCAAATAGGATTAAAAAAAAATATATACTTTTGTAATGCGAAGGATTTATTGCGCCAGTTCAATGAGTTCCATTCTCATCTACATAGTCTCTTTGTCTCTATTATATACAGATCTTAATATGTATTATCTTTGTTTTGTGCAGAGGAGACACTGGGAGTTGTAAGAGTTAAGAGAGATTAGTTTTGAAGGTGACAAAAACATGACATAAACATTTAAGCAAAATACTTTGGTAAAGGTTTTATAAAATATTAGCAATGTCTAAGAATATCTAAGACATGATCAACTGATGGTAGGTTTGTCGGTTGATTGTTTAGTTCATTGTTTGGTTGAGTTAGTATCTTAAGCCGGACATTGAATGAATGAATGACTGAATGACTGTGAAGTGTGAATGTGAGTGAATAAATGAAGGGATAAAGAAATGTAAAAGAAAAGATAAAGGACTTGTGCAAAACAAAAAAAAAAACTAAGTTAAAAACATACATGTTGAACTTCTTTGATCATTGAGTGAATGATTTAAGTGGTGATGGTGATGGTGATGGTGGTGATGATGATCTTAATGGTTCCTATTTGGCTCTATTATTTTAAAATGTCCTGATAACTAAAGTGTTGACATCACTTGTACTAGATACCAAATCTAAGTAGCATAACTGATATCCGAAGGTTAAAGCAAAAGAGTCATAAAATATTCTATTGTACGATTAAGATACATTTGAATATTATAGTAGAGGTATGTTCATTGGGCTAAGCCATTTATTGATTGCAATTGTTTTCTGCAAAAATACAAACATTTTATTGCACCATAAACACGAGTGAGACGAAAATAAAAGTATATACAAAGTAGGTAAAGATGCGTGAAGAAACTAAGTTCATAGTGATGGATTAAGGGAGTCATTTAGTAAAGGACTAAAAGGCAGAACGATTTATCCATTAAATGGTTCAATGACCATTTGACTGACTATTGAACGATAACATTTGTCCATTCTGAGCATTTTCCATAATTTCTGACAGACTGCTATCTGCGATCGTCTGTGGCTTCATTAGTCCTTTTCATCGTTCATTTTATGTAGTGTAGTGTCAAGTGACAGTTATACATGCGAATACACACACACACACACACACATACACACACACACACACACACAGTTAAATATCGCGTGAAATATATAAAATACAATTTACTCACAATTTTTATACTTCGATTGTAAATGACAAATGAAACGAAAAACGTTTGCGCCTACAAATACTCATATCCTTTTGTTATGAATTTGTTGACCGTCATAAATAGAAAATTGTAAAAACTCTTGGCAAATAAATAAATATTTTAGAATGCGAAAACAATGCAAAAAGGTATGCGTAGGCGGCATCTTCAGCACTTTGCCATAGTCATCATCGTTCATCGGCATGGGTATTGGCATTTTTACCTTGTCGACCTTGTCCGGCATCAATTTTAACTTATTCCTTCAATTCATTTTACTTTACTTCACTCCACTTCATCTCTCCTTTCCTTTGTTTTCCTCCTTCTTTAGGTTTATTATGCCCTTATTTTTTTTTTTTTTCTATTTGTCTGCTCACCTTAGATTTTAATACAATATTTTACAAGACCAAAACCAATTTTTTGGTTTTATTGTTGGGATTCACATCTCTAAACTCTATTGTATCCTACCTAGTCAATTCGGTTTTTCTTCCTTCCATCCTTCCCTTTCTCCTTCCTTCCTTCCTTCCTTTCTGCAGGAAAAGCAACTTATGGGTTTGTCACTTTTGCTTTTGAAATTTGAATATTCTCTTTAGTGAAGACTCAAATAAGAGATTAACAACTTTTAATAAACTGCAATTGTTCTTTCGTTCTTTGCGAGATGAAAAGATAGATTTATAGTATAGAATAAGTAGTACGTGCGAATGGAAATTGATGTCCTTGTTTACTAATAAAAAAACAAAAAAAAAAAAAAATAGAAAAAAACAAGAGGACAGAAAATGAACCAAAGAAAGAAAAAAACAGAATTTTTAAAAATCTTCTCTTATTCAACCAAAATGGTTTTTTTTTTTTTTTTGGTTGCATTTCTTCGTTTCTATTTTTTGTATTTTATTTTCTATTAAAGAAAAATATACTTTTCTTTTTTTATGATTTAATGATGATGATTTGCTTTGGTTCTGTTTCTGGGTTTCATTTCATGTTTAGAATATTTATGTTCCATGGAAAAAGATGAATGAGGTGAAAAGTATTTTGAAAGGTAAGCGAATTTGTGATAATTTTCATTGAACTAACATTAGAGAGATTGAAGTACAGAGTGTGTGAGAGAGATACACAGACGCAGAGAGAGAGAGAGAAAGAGAGAGGAAGAGAGAAAAAGTGATCGGAGAGAGGGTACATTTTCATACTTATAAATTTAACTTAAAATGTCCTGGACAACATAAAATTTTTGGATTTGGACTTCAACTTACTTTAATTTCTTTTCTTTTAAGATTTTCTTAATGCTTTCATAATTTTATAATTTGTCCATTTAAAAATTATAAACCTAAGACTGGAGACCAGAGATGTGTGTGAGTGTATTATGTTTTTTTTTAGTTTTATGTTTTTATGTTATCAAAAGTAGCCGCTTTGTCTGGTTAAGTAATCAAATATTATTATTATTATTTTTATTGCATTGAACCGGTTTTCAGATTTTATATACTTAATGCTTTTAGTTGTTGTTTGTTAATTTTGTTCTCACTTTGATACTTACTTCTAGTCTCAGACACTAGTCGGTCCCAGTCTCAGTCTCAGTCTTGGATATAAATAGTATTGTTGTAGTGGTTGCTGGATTTATTAAGTTCGCATTGCATGATTTAATATATTACACGAACTTCTGACTTGTGACTTATGACGGCAAGAATGAATGAATGTATGAATGAATGAATGACTTAATCATAAACATGTCGTTGAACTATACTTCAATGTGTATGTGTATGTGTGTGTGTGTCGGTGTCTGTATCTGTGGCCACCTCATTCACAGTCACATTGGTCGATGCAAAAACAAAAAAAAAAAAAAAACCCAAAGACAAAGAATATATGGTAGAGGCAAGTAAACATATAAATACAACAGATATATAAAGAGACAGACAATTTGTCTTGGTAACCAACCAACCAACCAACTCAACATTACTTGTGACCAGTGCCGAGTGGTCAGTGGATTATTTTTGAACACCACAACATACTTTATAACATACATATTACATATTAAAAAAAAAAAACAAAAAGACCTAATACTTTTTGATTGCTCCATTTAGTAAGTTATACGCTACAATGTTCTTGTTATGGGATATGAGCAATGAAGACTGACAAAATAGCATAGAAATCAATGAAGAAATAATTTTGATTATATTTTGTATTGTATATTTTTGGAAATAAATTATTATAAATTTTTTTTTGATTATTATTTCAATTTCAATTTCCCTTTTACTTTTATTACTATTACTATTTATTTATGTGTTTTCCAACAAATCAAAAAGTTTATTTTCTATCTATTAATTATTGTATAATAATAAAATATCTTTCATTTTGCCATTTTAGTTTAGCGTAAGTTTGATTTGGAATTTCTGTTGAATTTTTTTCATTGAAATTTAATTGAATTGAATTTGTATTGAATTTTCTTATTATTATTCTTTATTATGTTTTGGAAATCAATTATATTTATTTTATTATGTTTTTAATTTAACTTAAAACTTAAAAGAAAAAAAATATGTTAAATAATGATTATGATAATATATAATCGACATATTAATACTAAGGATCCAATCAAAATCTATGCAGGATTTCTATGCTAATCGGATTAATTTATTGGGAGTACAAATTAGTTCGGTCCGTTTTCAAACCTGCAAGTTGTTGGTGATTTTGGAAGCGATTATCATTCTATTTGAAAGGTTTGACATCTGTCAACTAAATCAAAATCAAGTTAATATAAAATATAATATAAAAATTTATATTATTTTGTTATAATTCTTAATAAATTTGTGTGGCTAGATAGACTAATCTAATTTCTGTTATAATAAGATCAATAAAACATTTAGATTTATTGCATTTATTGATCTTTTCTAATCAAATTTTTAGCTTGAGCTTAAATACTTTTCAACTCAACTGAACTTCTCATCCATATAATATAATATAATAATTTCATCATAAAATTCATTACTTTTCTTATATTTGTATCTTTGTTAACTTCTTTAAATCTTTAGACAATTCATAATTATGAATAAATTAAATTATAATTTAATGAATGAAGCATATTTAATGAAATTTATAACTGAAATCTTTTCTTCATTCACAAATGAAATATTGTACATTAACATCATTTAGAATTTGTTATTTATTTTATTATTTTTTATTATTATTATAATAATATCTTTTGTTAGTTGTACCTAGTAGCTGCGCATGTTCTGCCTCTTTACATCATACAACACATAAGTATGTATTGTATATATAGTTCACACACACACACACACACACACACACACACAGACACACACTCTACTGTATTGTACTTTATTACCACTTCGAACAAAACGATTAAGTCACAACTTCTTCTTGTTGCTGCGCATTGAACTTGAGCTCGTTTTAACGTTTCATTTGCGCATTTAAAATAAAATAAGAAAAACGAAAAAAAAAAAAACGGAGAAAAAAATAAAAAATGAAATAACACCTATGAAGAAGAAGTTATAAATTTAATTACCATGAGTAATATTTTATTACACTTTGACACTGAACGCAAAGATCATGTGCGGCGGCATGGAAATACAAGTGCCAAGCAAAAACATATCCAAATCCAAACTCATAACCCAAAAGCAAAGTAAACCAACCAACGAACGAATGAATAACTAAAAGAAAATTAACAAGTGACCAAAAGAAGAATAGTTTAAGTAGAAGGGCAACAAAATATGTACTAAAAGTAGTGAATTGGAGATTGAAGCAGTTGAGATAAAAAAAAAAAAAATACAAAAATGCTTTAGTTAACCATAATGTTGTATGAACAAAATAATAATAAAACAAAAAAAAAAAAAAAAACATAATAATAATAAAAGTGCAACAAATTCGTAAATCCAAACAAACAATGCATGTACAATATGTATGTATGTAGAAAAGTAAGTAAGAAAGTGCAGATTCAAATACTGACAGGGAAAGAGAAAGAGAGTATCTAGATACTGCATGCGAATAAAGTAGTTGGAGAAGAATAACTAACTTAAGTAGCAGTAGCAACGGCTACTAACATGTTTATGCTACTTTTATGAGAAGCAATAAAACTAAACTAAACTCAACTCAACTCAACTGAACTGAACTCAACTTAACTAAAGCAAACCAAAGCAACAAACTCGACTTGGTCTGAAGTTGGTTGAGTAAGTGAGCGACTGAGTGAGTTAGTAAATGAGGAGGACTGGACCGCCGGTTGAGTTATAGCAGCGGGATATATGCACATACATAGTTTAGTGTAGAACTATAAGTGCGACACAATGACTTTATCGATTTATAGCGGTCATGAGAGTGCGAACCTTACACTTTTCCTCACCCACACACACACTCACATATAGATACATATATTATTATATATGTGACTGTGTGTGTGCTTGACCATATTTGCCATCTTTAAGATACATTTTGAAAACGAAAATTGACTGGCTCTTGGCTCTTCTTCATTTTCCTTTTACTTTTCGCTTGCGGCTGGTTGTCCTTGCCCTTTTACATTTTATAACATATTTTTATGATCTTAGCTTAGATTTAAGTGAGCTAACAACAACCAAAAGATTTTCCTCTTTCAATATTTTATAATTTTCTTACTCTCCCCCTTGCTCTTGCTGTTTCTCAATGTTTCTGGCTCTTGCTCTGCTTGGTTTTGTGTGTGTGTAAGTGAGTTCTTGGAATATGAAAAAAAAGGTGCATCCTGCGTGTTTGTCTATTGTCACCTTTGGCCGCCGCGGCATTCGCGTCATACTCATCGCCCAGCATCTGCAGCAGGATGCACTCAATGTCATTTAGTGACTACGATGACGATGATGATCATGAAGATGAAGATTGTGATACTGCTGATCCTGATGATGGAGATGATGATAATGAAGATGATGCTATGTTGATGATCAGACGCAGCGTCGGCTTGATTTAGCCGATCTTTTTCCACTTGATTTATGCGAAACAATCATAGGATATTTACCTGTCGCGCATATTAATTGCGAACGTGACTCGTGATGGAATCGTTTTTGAACTGTCTCCTTAATTTAATCTAGAAAAACCCATCAAAAACTAAGTGAGTATGAAAGTCCGAAATGGGAATGGAATGAAAGAAAAGAAAACTGAGAAAAAGATTAAGAATATAAGAGATTTAGTACAATGAGAAGAGAAGATTATGAATGAAGAACATACGAGTGCAATAATTTATATGGTTTTATTTTTGGTAATTTTCTAGAAGAATTCAACAGAAATAGTTTTTATTTCTTTGTTTTGATCCTTCCGCAATTGTTTGATTTTTTACCATAAACCCATGATATATGTATTTTTTTTTTTCAACAAAGCTTGCAATCCTTTCAACGCTTATAAGAAATTTATAATATGATTTAGGTTAGTTATAACTACTGAGTGGCTGTCGATTGTTTGTTGAGTCATCAAAACTGGTCCAACAGTATTTGCAGAAATTTAACGACTGGATCAAGCGTTGGAATATTGTCATAAATGCCTTCAAATCTGCATATTGTATATACATATGTGGTACAAAGAGGCGCAATGCTTGTCCAGCTATAACTTTAATACTATAGTAGTATCATAAATCACATTGACCAAGTTCGATATTTTGATCTGATCCTTCACAAGCGTCTAACTTTCAATAACAAACTGATCATAGATACAGATAAGAAGTAGTAGCCACTTGGCTACCTCTATGACAAACAAATCTGGGGGACGACTTCTCCTTACAATATCAGGTAAATATTTTAAAAGTAATTCAAAATAAAGCCCTGCGATGTCTAATGGTTCGTCAAAAATTTTGCCTAACATCGCGACATGAAAATGGCAACAATATTTGAGCAAATCTATTTCTTCAGAAACCGTTTCAAAGATCGACTGCTACAACACCCCCAACCCTCTAGCAAGGTCCATAATTCATAACAAAACTTCATGATGGCTAAAACGACCTCACCCCAATGACTTTTCCAAAAGGAGTTCGTCAATACCTTAGATATCACACTCTTCTGGGCACATGTGACTATTAATAAAAATTGTTGATAAAAATATTTCAAAATAGGCCAAGTGTGAGTCAGACGCGTTCCGTACCAGATTGGGGTTTGAAGAACCTGCATTTTAATGGTGGGCTTGTGTAGTGTCTATGGCAAGAATTTATAGTGTCTAAATTTCAGTTCGATAAAACAAAAAAAAAACGTTTTTCGAATAAGAACCTAAATTTGAATGAGGGCTTATATAGGAGGTACCCCCTCTAGTAATTCGATCAACCTGAAATTTCGGCAATATAAGTTTCTGATGTATAGCCACCAACCATACGAATTTCAAGGTCATGGGATTGCTGGATCGTATAGCTGCCATACAAACCAAAATGTTTCTTGTATAGGGACCCCTTTCAGTTTTCGAAAATATATTAGTTTTAGTATGTATTGCTTATGCTCGGATAGAACTACATCTTCTGTGAAAATTTTAACTCTCTAGCTATAGCGGTTTATGCGATATGACTCGAGGTCGGACAACAAAGTCTCTGCAGTAGGATTCCTTTTGGTATCCTTTGGGTCTGGAACCCTAAGAACCTTCTGGTTGATATGACGTTTTCAAGATAAAGAGAGAAAAAATGTTGCTTTTTAATACAAAAACTCATAAAAAGTCATTTTATGATAAAAAATTTTATAAAATATTAGTTTGGTGGTATTAGTCCAATATTGCAATATCATTTTACCTTTTCAAATTTAAATTTGTTTCATTTAAACTCCATAAGTTGTAACATCAACTTGGAAGTTATAGAAATGCTTAAGTTCAAAAGTGCAGTTAGAAATCCATAGTTGATTTAGTAGTAATTGGAGAATTTTTTTTATTGATTGATTAACTCAAGAACTGATAGAGTATACGATTACAGATATTGGATGACATCTCCAATGCACAATTTTGTCTAGAGTTGACGAATATCTGTCATTCAAACCATCATCATCATCTTCGATTTCTAATTTCCTTTTCACAACAATAAACAAATATTGTACTTCAAGAAACAACTTCACTCATCATGAAAAAACATACAAGTGTCTAAGATTAATATTGTTAAATTGAATGGAAAAAGAAAGCCAATGCATGAATGAAAAAATGAGTGATAGAAAGAAAAAGAAAAAAATAAACAAAATAGACAAAAAAAAAAAAAAAAATCAGGAAATGTCATTACATATTGTATTTATTTCATTATACGTTTCCATATTAAAAAGGGTACGTCCTATATAATGAAATATGCCACGAAACAAAAGGACAAAGCATTGTAAGTCTAGACACTGTCGGTTTAAGCCAGCTCGGGCGGAGGCCCGGGCAACATAACTGAAAGAAGCTTCGCGTTGCTTGGAAATAAGTAAATTGTGTAACTTAGTATTGATATACAAGATCTGTCGCAATTTATAGTGAGACAATTTTTTTACTTTACTGACGTTCTGTCAAAATTTCATGACAAACGGAAAATTAGAAAGCGAGTTATTGCTTTATAAGTGACTGTGTGTTTATAGTAACGGTCGAAAAATTAACTTCGAACATAGAGTGAATATTAAGTTTTTTTTAAAATTGTAAAAACTTTTAATGAGAAATTTAAATTAATGAAACAAGTGTATGATGAAAATTGTTTATCCTGTCCCAGAATACACGAGTGGCTTAAACAATTCCAAGAAGATCGTGAGGATGACAAACATCCCGGTTAGAATAGTTTCGTGATTACTCCATGTAACATTGTAATTGTGCATGAATTTATAAAAAAATGAGCTAAAATCTTCATTGCGTTACATGGCAATGAAATTGAACATATCAAAAGATTCACTTCATCGCATTTTGACCGACAAATGAGAACTCAGGAAGGTTTGTTCTGGCTTTGTTCCAAACAAATTGACTGATGACAAAAATTCAACATTGCAAGGACTTTATTAAAGAGTTGAAAAAAGACCCAAACATCCAGTACATCATTGTTACTGGTGACGAAACGTGGTATTTTCAATATGACACCGAAACAAAGCATCAAAGTACCGAATGGAAGCACCCAAGTGAGCTAGATCCGAAAAAAAGCCATCGCGTGAAATCAAAAAACAAGCGATTGTTGTCGCTTATTTACCGCAAAAATGGCAACGCTCATCGTTCGACGCGTATCACTGATTTTTTGATCAAAAATTACATTTTAACCGTCAACCAATCACCATAATCTCCTGACTTGACACCTTGCAACTTCTACCACTTCGGACAACTACTTATGTACATTTGGCACTAACAGGAAAGCGCTATGCCGATATTGAGACTAGACAAAAGGCGGTGACCGCGATTCTGAAGGACATTCCTATAGAACGGCTTCAAAATTCATTCGACATGCTAATTGATCATGCAAAATGTTGTATCGATGCGCAAGGAGACTATTTTGAATAAAAAGATGATTAAAAACAAAAAAAAAAAACAAAATTGTGTTGTTTTGAAAAAATCCAGTTTACTTTGCGACAGGCAAATGCTAGAAAACATTGTTTCAATGATATCTGCTACCACATTCTTTCACTTTAAGTGAAGAAATGAAAATATGGTTCCTTGTTTTATAGATTTTCTTTAGACACACAGACGCTTTTGTTTAAAGATTTGGAGGCTCTACAGAATGAATGGTTCCTCTTAGTCAATCAATGATCAAAAGTCAAATCAATACAGAAATATTTCAATCACAGGAAGGTAGTCAAAAATGTTTTCTTGCCTGAACTGTTTAATCTATCGAGGAGATGTTGATTAGTTACTATGCTGTACCCAATCTTGCCAACAATGGCAAGAAGCAGGAAAATGGATTGGATATTATATTTTTAATGTGTATTCAGATGTCGTGCTAAATACCACTCGGTCCCCTTCTCAGACCCTCTAGCAAAACCCTCGAGCGTTGAGCGCGACGATCATTTAGTTCAGTACATGTTCAGCATTCAAAGAGAACAGACCAACAAACAAACTAAATTCAACACCAACAACAACAATTCCCTGTTGTATCTAAGACACAACTCAATTTGTTTATTGAATTTAATTAAATTGTATATTTTTATTTATTTATTTGTTTGGTTCTTCAATTCTCCATTATAAATATTAACAACAATAACAACAACAACAAATTGCCAAATACATAAACAACCACCCAACATCAAAAATGGGTTCCTATTGGTAATTCACTCCATGCCACCAGACAAAGAGCTGAGCCTGCTTTCTTTACTGCAAATGCCAAATTCTGTATTCAATTGCTTGAGATTCACCCTCAAATTATAATATATAAGTAGTTTTCTCAATTGAAAAGTTGAAACTATGTTACGACTTTTCATTAACTGGCGATGGGTTCATCATAATACATAATAAAGCATCATTTTTAGGATTCCTTACCAAAAGGGTACCAAACGAAACCCTATTGCAGAGACTTCGTTCATATCTCATAAACTGCAACAGCCAGAGAGTTGAAATTTTCACAGAATGTGTAAATCTATCCGGGCATCAGCAAAAAATACTAAAATTAAATATTTTCAAAAAATTAAAGGGGCTCCCATACAAGAAACTTTTTGCATTGTATGGCAGCTATACGATCCAGTTATTCCACGATCTTGAAATGTAGATAGTTTGTTGCTATATATCAGAAACTTATATTGTTGCAATTTCAGGTTGATCGGATTACTAGGGAGGGTACCTCCCATACAAACCCCAATTAAAATTTAGGTTCTTATTCGAAAAACTTTTTTGTTTTTTCGACTACTGAACTGAAATTTAGACACTATAACTTTCTAATATTATATTTTATGGAATCCGTCAAATCAAACCCGAATCTGGTACGGAACCCTCCGTGCACGAGTCTGACTCGCACTTGGGCTATTTTTCCTTTTCATCACAGAAATAAAGTCTTCGGAATAGCAAAAAGAGTTTGGTTAATAAAAGTATCTGTTTTAATTTTTTTAAACTTTAATTTTTTTTTTTGCATACTAGGCTCCATAATGTTTTCTTCTTCATCTTCGTCTGCCTTCACTCCATTTCCCTCAACTTATTCTTTGTTGATTTATTGAATTGCTTCATTTACCAATCTCTAGTCTCCTTATGAATGTGGAAAGTATTTCATTTCTAAGTAGAACACACCTTGAACATAGAAGTATAAAGAATCCTTACTTAATTTGTTAAAAGACAAAATTTTACAAATTTCTTTAATTTTTCCCATTTTTCGCTTTTCTCTCTATTAAGTAAAATGTATGTGGCATCTTTCGTTTGTTCAGATTTGATCAAATTTTAATGAACTTCATTCATGTTTGAATGACTTTGATCAGTTCCGCTTTTTTACTTTTCTTTTACTTTTTATTTGTCTTCGCTTTCATTCTTTCTTTTGTCATTGTCAGTCATTATTGTTGTTGTTGTTGTTGTTGGTGTTGATGTTGGTATTCAAACACAAAAGATACATAGATACATAGAGAGCAACATACAGGCATGTAAACAAACAGAAATCTTTAAGATTTAGAGGGTAACAACCAAAACGAATCGAACAACAAAGTGATGTGACACTCTAACAACAACAAGAACAAGAATAATAATAATGTCAAGAATGAAACAAAACAAAACAATACAAGCATAACAAAACAAAACAAAAAAAAAAAAAAAAAAAACAATAACGCCTTTAGGTGTACAGATATGTGTATGTATGTATTACATATCTTTCTAGATACAATAGTTTACTACTCGAAAAAATCATATGTGTTCCGCATTTAAGGAATTTCATTTCATTTCATTTCATTTAGTCATTAAATGTGATCATTGATAGAATGTTTTTAATAGAGAATATGAAAGGAAGGATTAATGGATTGATGGATGAATGTTAACTGTTGGAATTGTAAACAGAATATTTGAATTAATTTATCTGAATATTAAAAATAATATTTATATTTATCTAATATTAGAAATAACAGCAACAGTAAATACTGTAAACATCCTAATGATCATCATAGCAATTTCATTATATCTTATACTTTCACCTGTTAGTATCAGACTCACACATGTCACCGTCCACCGTCTTAAGCGGTTCGCTTCGCATGTATAAAAAAAATTGAGCCAGTAGAAAGAAATAATTGCCACTATGAAATAAAATGAGCCAAAGTATTGTACAAGTTTTTAAGTTGGTTTCATTTTCATTGTATTTTTTTTTTTTATAATCATCAGAGATCTCTTATTAATATTACATAATATTATCACACAAGATAAATCCTCATTGTGGAAAGCTGCTAAATACCTTACGAATTCCACCATCCACCAGCTGCCACTCTTGAAGTCGGATGGGATATAGACTAGAACCAACTCTGACAAAGCTTCACTACTTGAGGGCTATTATGAAAAGATTTTTAGTGCCATCCAATCTAATAGTCACACCAATTTGTACAACAGGACTCTATCTCCGCAATAAAAAGTGTGAATAAAATTTCGGCCAATAAAGTCTTTTGAAAAGCGCACTAGCCAGAAAAAAAATCCTGTTTAATGCAATATTAACACCAAGGCACTACCCGTCTTTATTGAAGGTTGCTTAAAAAATTGCCATACCCAAATAATGCAAAGATCCGACCAGATCAAAAGTATTTGAAAGTTTTCTACATGAGAGCATACAACCAATACTGAATCATAGAATCATATCCGGTTTTAGACAAAGGCACTTCACAGCTCAGCAAGTCCACAGAGTAACTCACAAAATCTTAAGGGACCTTGATGAAAAAACTTCTGTGTTGGTAATTTGCTGGACATAGCAAAAGCCTTTGACAAAGTCTGCTACTCAGAAAGATTAGGAACATGTTACCAAGTGATCTATGCGAAATCATCAAAAGCTACGTTGACTCTCGCTATTTCTACGTAAAATGTAAAGACGAATCTTCAACACTTAGTCAGATAAGATGAGGAGTCCTGCAGGGAATCGTGCTTGATCCTATGCTGAATCAGACATTCCAACTCCAGGAGATAACTCGTCAATAGTGGCTATCTTTGCTGAAGATACAGTATTAATGTACTCTTACATAAATTTAGCTGTGGCAACAACTATGCTGCAGAATATTTTGGACGATACATGTACTTGGCTTAATAAATGGAAAATAAAAGTCAACGAACTAAGAAAGACGCAAGTGATATAGACGACACGGACAGCTTATCAGTCAAGTACATTAAGCATAAAAGGTACTGATATTCCTTTTCGCAATGTGGCAAAGTTCTTGGCTATGCATATTGATAGTAAACTGACTTGGATATCTCACAGTCAGAAGAAGCAGCTACTATACTCTCATCTTAACAGCAGATCTAAACTAATAATAAATGGGAAACTAGTGCTATACAATAGTGCATATGGACGTACGGCATTGAATTGTAGGGTGCAGCCAAGAATAGAATACAGAGACAACAATCTAAAATGCTTCGAACAATTGTTAATGTGGACTGGTATATGACTAAATACGTTATTCATAAAGATCTCGGTGTAACAATGATTCAGGAAGAAATTATTAATACTAGCGCCAGATATCACAATAATTTAGAGCGACATAACAACGTAGATATAACAGACCTTCCATCTCATAAATATGCTTAAAACACAGTAGACTAGTCGATTTAACCAAACTGAGGATACAAATGGCTCAGATAGGATCGTTTCGGTTGGTGGGCTACCGCAAGTGGTACTCAACAAGATAAAACATGAGACCTAAGTCCTCATAAAATGTATATAAAAAAAAACATAACCAATTTGTAAAAAGGTTTCACATGTAAATTAAAAGGAGTTTATATCAAAAAGTCTCTCTACTAAAGCATCAATATGATGAAATTTTACAATGCTTAGATTACCAGCAATGTTCGCTCCGCTCTTATCTTCATATGTAAGTGGGGCTTGTTTCCCCATTCTTTCCAATTCGTTTGATCTATACAATATACTCGTAGATATACAAACCTTAAATTCCATATATAAAATAGTAAGTGTATTTCGAATGGAACTCACATTTTAAACTCAATATTGTAATAATAAATTATTATATGAGACTTTTCCAAACATATTAAAGTAACTTGTTTATGCAAATTGGCATAAATGTCTTCCATATCCATTGTAAATGTATGTACAATATAACATACGTCAAATCTGGGTATTTCTTAAGACCGTTTTTCCGTTCCCATCCCAAAACAAGTTTTCGTTGTATGGCTGGGTCGGTATATGATTTTATGGATCAGGATAAAAACTAGTCAAATCTAAAGGACAATAAATCATATACAAATTTTTATTATTTAAAATTATCAAAATAAATCCATTAGATTAAATGTTTCAGGGAGTTTTGAAATAGTATATGGTGGATAAATAACTCAGCTATGCAAGTCTTGATATAGTTTTCAATAAGAAAAAAAAATCAATAAGCATTTCTGTTGTTTCCAAGCTCCCTGGTGGATTCACGTTCTACTAATACTACAATGAAACATTCACTGCGTCCCGAGAAGAGTATTTCATCTTCGGCATAGTCAAAGGTAACGTTTTTTATTTTATTTATTTTTTTTAATAGTTGACGAAGTTATCAAAAGCATGCGGTGGCACATAAACTGCTGTTTTATTGAAAACTTCAAATTTTGACTTCTTTACATGCATTAATGCACGGAGTCGATGAATCCGGAATGAAGACGAAACTTTACGAGTTTGTAGTCGTCTTATAAAATAAATCCTTTACTTTATATTTTCTACAAAATGTCTTCATAAGTTTAATCTACCATAGTCACAAAATTGATGATAATTGAATAATTCAATAAACGAAAGTTATTCGCAGATATTTATGTAGAAATATTAATATAATGAAATACAATGCCGAAAAAAAAATACAATTATACAAGTATAAGAAATTGAGAATTTTTTTTGCTTCAAAAAAGAGATGTTTGTTTTCAGAAGAATACAATTTATACAATATATTTATAAAGAAAAGAAATAAAATTTCTAAATCTAGGATCAATTAATACAAAAAACAGCAACAAATACAACAACTAATGCATATTTCTTGTTCGCCACTTCTGGCCCTAAAATAAAAAAATATATAATAATCTTAATTGTTAACCAGTTTCCGCAACAATAACAAACACACAAGCCTATGATCACAACAACAACAACAACAACTACAACAAGAACGCTTCGATCTTGTTATTGGTCAAATCCCCAACAACTATGCCTATATTAAATACTCACACGCAAGTACTAAATTCAAATTACTCAAAGAATAAACACGAATCTGAACAATTAATTTCAAACAAATGAAATCGAAAAATGCCATCACCAGAAATACCGACTGAACAAACACTAAACAATAACAAAAAGCCCAAAGGGAACAGATAGGCACCTAACAAAGCTTCAACTAGAAATAATCCTAAAAAAAACCAAAACGGACCACACCTCACTACTGGCTTGGCAAGCCATCTTCATTATTATTTTCACATTTTAGACATAGATGATGACATTGAAAATATTGTAACTAGAAGTAGAGAAGAAAGCACAAGACAATGACTTCAAGCAGACTCAAAAACCTAACAAGCCACCACCTATTTGTGTGCATGGGTTAGAAGAAATCAACATAGGTACTTACCAAAGAACTAAGTGAAGTAGTAGAGCAGAACTATATACTGAAAACACTTTCCAATAATGAATTTCGTATCCAACCGGTAGAACCCCTTCAATATACAAAAATCAAAGAAATGCTAAAATCCAGAGTTACTAAATACAATACTACACCTTCAAGCCGAAAGGCGAGAGTAGTTTTCAAGTTATGCTGAGAAACAGTTATCAATCAACGGATATCGACGAAATAAAAAGCGAAAAATTAGTCCATGAAGTTACAACAACCAACAAACCACTTCCTCTGTTCTCAATTGAACTTTAAAGCAGCTGAACCATTTCAAACTTTTAAATTATTATTTCATTACTCCACACTGCCAAAAATACATACCCGAACTATTGCACCAGGGATCCAGTATGTGTCGAATCCAGTATGCGGAATGGATGGAAGCATACAATGCAACCCATTTGCAAGGTCTACGTTATCTATAAAACTCTAAAATCCAACGATTTGCTACTTATCGACCTTAAATATTCCCAGATGATACAAAAGATAAGCAAATGTCCATAACCTCCAGAATAGTCAAACATGAAAGTCAATTACTGTCCGAAACTTTGGCAAAAGATTTTTAGTACTTGTTTCAAGAAAAATGTTTTCGACTAGCATCGGAAATGGTTAATGGGATCAAAATTTTAATAAATGACAAAAATACTTTATTGATCAATTCAGAAAACACACAAAATGTTGAAATGGAACCAATTGATCTTTCTACAGAAATAGAGAGTCGGAAGTTACTTCTACCATAAATTGTAAGGATGCAAAAAAAAAATATAGTAAATATTATTTTGGGAAATTGTTACAGAAAAATTATATCATAACAATCGGTCAATATTTCCGAATAGAAATTTACATAAGTTTTTCCATTATTTATTTTATTATTTAATTATATTGTACAATAGAAAAATAAAGAATCTAAATTTGTTTCAATGAAAAGCTTGCAAATTTGACAACTTCAATACTTTGGCTATATTTTTATGAATTTCTTAATGCTAAAATGATTTGAGGGTGGAAAATGTTTATTATTAGAAAGACAAAAAAATTTAGAGATTATTTATTACTAACTTATATGGCGTATACTTAACTTTTGCCACTGATCCACTAAATAACATTAATTTTACTGACATAAAAAAAAAAAAAAAATTGGAATAACAATAAAAAATTATAAGAATAATAATAATGATAATTCAAGAAACCACACATGATTATCATCATCATCTGAAGTGCAGATATTTGTTTGATTCTCCCATAATTTTATGTAAAAAAAAAAAACAAAACGAAAATTAAACTACCTAAGAAAAACCATAAACAAGAGAAAGAGTGAAAAATGTGCGACATTTGGTAAATTGATTGAAATGGGAAGTGGGAGGGAAACAACAACAGCAAAAGAAATATCTACCAACAAATAAGTAAAATAATAGAAAGCGCCAAAGATAAAACCTGCAAAGAGTTTGAAGAGTCAAAAACGAAATGAAACCAAAAGAAAAGAAAAGAAAAGAAAAGAAACTAAACTAAACGAAAAGAAGAATGAATAGAAAAAAAAGTAACGAGCAAATGAAAAATTAAATGCCACTTTGTAGTTATTTGTTTGAGTTGTTGCTTTTGATATGAAGCCGGCTGCTGCCACACACAAACATAAGCACACAGATGCACATAAACATTTAGACATTAATCACATAAGAAAAGCAAAGAAATGCAGTTCAACTCGAACTCGAACTCAAATTCAAACTCAAACTCAATTCAATTCATCTCAACTTAGGGAAGCATCACAACACTTGACAATGACAAAAGCGCGTCAACTTTGGCGGCAATCACAGCACATAACAGATACAGATGATGATTACGATGATGATGATGATGATGATGATGATGATGATGATGATGATGATGACTATCAACAACAAGATGTTCTTTATGTCGCACTTGCCACACACATACACACACACACACACACACACACACACACAGATACTTAGAAACAAATACAGACTTTGTTAGGTGCAACAATTGTACAGCGGAGCTCTTGCAACACTTCGCTTTGATAGATCAAAGCAAGTGCCTCAATAATGATTATCAACATCACCACCATCACCGTCACCGTCACCGTCACCGTCACCAACATCATCATGATCATTATCACTACCATCATCATCATTATTATGGGTTGAATTGAGCTAAGAAGACACTTGTTGAACCAGTAGAAAATGATGATGATGCTGCTGCTGATGTTGATGCTGATGATGAATTACACACATGAAAGAGTAAATGAAAGAAAGTGTATAGAAAATGAGAGAAAATAAGTATATAATTGAATGAATGAACACACACAGTCATATACCTACATAGATTCACAGATACTCACCTAAACATCTGTGTGCATTTTCAAGAGGAAAGTGTTCTGTTTTTATTGTTGCTTTACTATTGTATTTCAAATTGATACTCGTGTCTTTTTGATTTACTTTTTATGTATGAACAAAAGACATGATTTCTTGATCTGTCATATCGTACACTCATGGAGAAAATAGTGAGTACACAGTTTCATGTCTATCATGATAGTCAAATGATATGATATATCTCTATATTGCAGAGTGATTGCTCGGCCCCAATGACTTCGTCAAAGAGGACTGCCCTAAACTATTGTATTATCCAAAACTTCTATATCGATTAAATTAAAACAAATCTAACCAAAAATGCAGTAGAGAATCTATCAAATTATATTTTTATAGTTTTCTTAAAGGAAGCAACCATACTTGCACTTTTTATAATAAGTTCCATAATGTCCTCTCGCCGGAGATCTCGCCTTCTACGCTTAACATCATCGGCCTTGGTTGCCTTCGGGAATTGGAACAAACTGCAGACTAAATGAACTAAACGTCGGTTCACCCATCCCGTCTGTTCAGCTCGATTATATATATCTCTCTGACCACATGTGCCTGTGAATAATGGCATAGCCTAGCTATTGTAGTAGTTTGCTTATAAATCTCCCCTTACAAACTATTAGCAAAGGATTTGAGCCACAAACTGGAAGGAAATTTTTAAATAATAAAACATAATGTCAAATTTTATAGCCAGTAGAAATCTTGCTTACTTACTTATATGAAAATTGGATACACGAATTGCATGAAATACTTATAATTTCTTATACCTAGTTACTTTGGAACATTTGGAATTTAAATAAAATAAAACTTTTTGTATAAAAAAAAAGAAGATTATTTGTAGTCGATTTTTTAAAATCACTCCCTGTTTTGGATGCATCAAACAATCATTAACAGTTTCAAAAAGGTAACTGGTAGATTAAACTAACATTATGAATTAGAAATAATATTATTTATTTCTGGCAGGCAATTAACTTTTTATGAATTTCAATTCGCAATGAATTTATGAAAGAACTGTGGTTTTTATTAACCAAATGAGATATATGAAATGAAATGTGATGTACCACATTTTTTATTTTAACTTTTCTCTTAGAAGTTTGTTAAGTTTCACAAATGAATAAATATAAATTATTTTTATTTTTATATATATTTTTATTATTAGTAAAAAATAAGATTAATAATGCATACAATATTATATTTAAATAAGATTTTCTAATTCAATGGATTTAAAAATATTGTAGATTAGATTTATGTTATTAAGATTTGAGTTCCCAGTAGCTTCACTATGTTCAGTGAGCAGTGGTTCTCTTAAAGAGAAGTCAGCTAGCTCATTGCCAAATATATTGGCATGGCCAGAGATCCACATGACATTAATGTGCTTATGCTGTATTTTTATTTTTATTGCTTATATAATAAATTGATTACATGCCATGCTTTACATATTAATGTTTTTTATGTAAATATTTGCTAGTATTATAACATTTGCATACAACCGATATTTACTGTATTAAACGATAAATAGACAATGACAATTGCAAAAATTGAATTATGTTTATCATTGAAGATTTGAAATTTTATATCTTTAACAATTTTCAATTGATATTTTAATATATCAATCAAATTTATATTATTAATCAATTCGATTTTATTCGATAATTGTATAATTCTAAATAGCAGAACAACATGTATATCATCATATAATATGACTAGGTCATTTGGAATTAAAGGAGTCCCAACATTTCAGATCAAAGATCACTCAAAGCAATCAACTAGGAACATTGTATATAAATTAAGATATATCATGATTTAAAGTGTAGTTATTATTTGATAAAATTCTATTTGAACATAAATTAAGAAAACTTAATAATAAAAAACAATAATAATAAACAGTTATTATAAATGATATATTAAAATAAGAAAAATTTACGAATTGTAAAAAGTTCTATAAATGTTGTGCACTTCACTTACTCGTATTATTTTGTCTACGACTGTGTGTATGTGATAACTATTATAATGCTGACTGATTATTTGTACCCTTTTAAGGACCCTTAATCAATCTACAATATGTTATAAATGTTATATATATTCAATGATGGCGATGACGATGACGAGATCAAGAGACTAAAATCTCTATGAAATAAACAGTGAGACATGCAAACAAAACAAACCAAAACAATACAAAATGCATCACATCACAGACATTCTTTTATCATGATGATGATGATGATGATGATGATGATGATCATTATCATAATAATAATAATAATAATGATGATGATGATGATGATGATTATGATATTGATGATTCGTTCGTTTATTTATTTACTTGTTAATTTGATCTCAAATAAAATCAAATACAATACAATAATACAAAAAGTGGCGCACTCTTTAAATTGTTTGTCATTATTATTGAATATTCTAACAGATTCTTAGATTCTTATCATCACATAGCTTTCATAATTCAATTCAATAAATAACCAAAGGAGAAGTGAGGAAATTTTTATTTAAAAATTCCATATTCTATACAAGTTGAATAAAGTCAAGAAAATAGCACAGAAATCAAAATTTTGAGATTCCTCTGACCATGAACTGAATAGTAGTAGTAGTAGTGATTGAATCGAATCGAATTGAATCGAATCGGATCGGATCGGCTCAGCTTGTTTTGTTTTGTTAAGGGATTAGCTGCATTTGTGCTTTGATCTTTTGTTTGATTCGATCAAAAATTCAATTGATTGAATTTGATTTTCTGTTTTGATTTTGATTTCAGTTTTTTTCTCTTTTTTTTTTATTGTTTTGATTTTCGTTTCTTTCTCATAGTATTTATATATGTTCTGTATTTCTTGACAAGAGCTCATAATAAGTGGAGTAGGGGGAAAAAAAAATTGTACTTAGCATTGTCATCACACTTCATGTGGTTTGAATGTGCTTGTGTGTGGTTTCTTTCAAGAGATCTTTAACTTATTCAATATGAAACTATAATAGATTTTATTAGGATTTTGCTGATGATGATGATGATGATGATCCCGAATGATTATTTTCATAAGGAAAAAGCATAAATTTGCATAAGTTATCACTGTCATGTTCGCTGTAATCATTATGATCCCCTTAAATAAGATGACGCTTGTCTATTGTAAGAAAAATCTGACATGCTGCTTTGTTTAGTAGAAACCTGCAAATATTTTTTATGTTATCATTATCACTGCGATCATTTTTATATTTGATGAGGATGATAAAATGATTATTAAACAATTTCATTTTGATAGATGCAAAAATAAAAATATATTAATGCGATCAACAAGACGATGATCAACAAGGAGAGAAGGTGAAGGATATTTATTTATTATTTTATTTATTGAAATTAATTATAATCTATTTACAAAAAATACTGCAATTAGTGTATAAGTTCGAGCACTGAAAAATTATAGTAGTTATTTTAAATCAGAGATGTGTTTAAGATTTTAGGAAGGAGAATATCTTGTCAATATTCGATTCTCTAACAAGAAAGAGGAATGAAGATGTACCTATGTGGGTGATGACTTTATACCCAATTATTGGGTAGAAAAGTTTCTCCAGGTTGATTAATAATTTTATACCTGCGTCAAAGAGCCAGCCAGTCTTTATATTGATGAAATTGCATGATGTCTACGATTCTTGTGCGCTTAGCCCTCTCGTTGAAAGGAATTGCGGTTACTAATACTGTTTGCGATACCAGCTTTGCTACTACATCAAGTATTTTATTTCCGGCAAGAAAATAGTAAGCTTATTGAGAAAATAATCCTTTCAAATGATAAGAGAAGAGGAGAATAAGTAGAAAATCTGGAACAAGAGATTAGTGGCTTGTGATCCTCTGTATTAATTTAAACAAAATTAAAACTATCACTATCACTGTGATCATTGTGATCTCTTGAGTTTTGATTATGATAAACCTTGTTGCTTATTTGAAAATAAATTCTAAACAATTTTACTTTGATTGGTGACAAAATCCAATATCATTATGACTGTGATTATTGTGATCTCTTGAGTTTTGATTATGATAAACCTTGTTGCTTATTTGAAAATAAATTCTAAACAATTTTACTTTGATTGGTTACAAAATCCATTATTATTAATACAGTCAGATAGTTATCACTATCACTGTGATCATTGTATTTTCCATAAATTTAATGGTGATATAAATCCTATTAATTATTTGAAGAAATATGTAAATAATTTTCCTTTTTTTGGTGACTAAATTACGATTTTTGAGTTGTCACTGTAATTATCACTGTGATAATTGTAATCTTCTTAGAGTTGATAATGAGAAACTCGATTATTTCAAGAAATAACTGAACAATTTTTTAGATTTGTTCTGGTTTTTCAGTAATTTATAACATAATCACTTGTCCCTTTTAACTTTCTATTGTGTTTTGCTCCGTTTTTGATTCTGTAGTGTAGTTAATGTTTAGAAATGAGGTCGATCTGTTGTGTTATGTTGTGTGGTGTGGTGATTTGGTGTGGGTCATTTTTATGCACAGCTTGAAATACAATTTAATTTATACGTTGTCATTATTTGCACTTTTTACGAGAGCCAAATGTCGAGTACCCACAAATAGTAAAATAATGTCAGCACACCTTGCAACGCTGCGTGTCATGATGCATCTCTGGATGCATTATTCACACTGATTTTTCATTTCTTATTTTTGTGTGTGTGTATCTGCCTTTTTTTTTTTCATTTTTTTTTTGTGGGTGGTCTTATCGATCAACATAGACATTTTGTCTTGTTGGTTGTTCTTGTTGTCATTGTCGCAACATTTTGCAAATGATGCTCAGCAGGTTAAAGTGAAAGAAGAAATGTTCAAGTTGAAGTTTTTATTTTTTTTTTTTTTTTTTTGCTCAATAACAACAGAAAATATATAAAGATAAAGATAAAGAAAAATCATAAGCGACTTGGCATGACTTGGTAAAACACAACTAAGAAACTACTTTGTCAACGCGCTAAAACACACAGTTACAAGATACTCAGATGCATTTAGGAAAAAAAGCAAGAGAAGGGAAAAAAGAAAAATATAAATTTAGTACTCAGTAATAGTAGTAATATAGACGTAGGGGCGGCAAATGTATTGACAGACGCATAGACGCATGGATAGATAGACAGATGGATGGATAGATGGATGGATGGATGGATGAATGGTTAAAAAGGTAAGCAGAAAGAGGGACAGATGAACAATTAGACAGACGACAAATGCCAGAAAACCGCTTGTGAGGGCGCAAGTGGGTCTGGTTTAGTCTGTTTTGGTTTGGTCTGGTCTGGTCTAGTCAGGTCTCGTCTGGTCTCGCCTGATCTGTTGTTGTCTGCTTGTTGTTTGTGTAAATATTTTATCTTTTTATTTCTTTGCATACAACAAGACAACAACATAACACAATACAATACAACATACAAAGCAAGTCAACTGAGTTAACTCAGTTTTAGCCTCATCACCATCATCGTCATTATGACAATCATCATGATCATCATGATGGCTTTAACTAGACTTCATTTCATAAACACTTAAATACTTTTGGTTTGATTTTTGTTATACCCCATTCTTCTCCCTCATTCCGCATTCAAGAAGAACAGTCACAAGGGAATCTAACGTAAGGGGAACGAACGCATACGATTATTGTTTTAACACATTAGCAACGCAATGCAACAAATAATTTCCATAAAACACTGAGTGGTCTCGGTGTAAATAGAGCGCGAGACCAACCGATCGACCATCTGTAAGTACTATCTATAGATATGGTATAGTATTGTATCGTATCGTATTTTATTGTATATATGATGTGCCTTATGCCAACTCGTGGAACTTGTTAGCCTTAAAGATTTGGTGATCTATGTGTGTATGTACGACAATATGCTTTATGATGATGATGATGATGATGAAGATGGTGATGGTGATGGTGATGAGTGCAAGAATTGTGTGAACAAATTGAATGGACAGACAAATAGTGACAAACAGACAAAGTGACAGACAGGCAGACGGTCAGTTACCGAGTTAGTGATTTTTGTATGTAGTGCAGTGTAGTGTAGTTCTGCTAGAAAGAAAGCCTAAGTGAGGCGTGCGTGTGTGGTTCAGCGGGAGTGAATGATGTTTATGATAATGATGATGATGAAAGAGATATGTCACAGGAAGAAAATATTAGTTTTTGTCATTAGGTACTAACAAAAAATAAATGAAAAAAATATAAAAACGCTTATAAAAAAGACCAAAAAAAAAAAAAAACATGTTATTACCATAACGTGTTGTTTCTCTTGTTGTTGTTGTTATTGTTGTTATTGTTCCTGTTGTTGTTAAGCCACCAACAAAGTAATGAAAAAACAGCAACAAAACCAATGATAAAATCGGATGAGCAACATACCGAAAGGGGCGCCAGGTGACAAGAGAGTGAGACATTGGAGGAAGCCAAAAGTAGAAAACGAAACAAAATGAAAAATTCACATGATTTAAGAAAAAAAAAAAAAAAAAGTATACAAATACAATACATAAATACATACAAGTACAAAGATCTTAAAGGGGAAAACTAAGTGTAAAGAGAAAAACTGAGATTCCCAAGCATAAAAACCTTCATCTTCATCATAACCATCATCGTTTTCCCTTGGTCTTTTCTGACTTGTGGAAATTTTTCAGAATATTAAATCAGTTAGATGAAGATTAGTAATCTTATTATTATAATTTAATGATAGAATGACTAAGAGTCAGTGAGTCGTTGACAAGATCATTTTGGTGAGCCTTTAGTTGCACTAAACAACCTTCCTGAAACGGAGAAGATTTCTGGAAATTTTAAATGTTACCAGTAAAGAATTTATTGAAAGTTCTTTGACAACACATTTAATTCAGAGATCACTAAAGATATTCACGTCTTAAAGTTACATATTTTGCCAAAGCCCGGCATGGAGCAAATGGAGTTACTCGTATTCAATAAAAGTGTCAGTCGAAATACACTTTAACTTTCATAGCTCGAACCAAATCGAGTTGAAGTAGCATTTAGAGTGAAAATTTTTCACAATTTTTCTTCCACAAATCGAACAAAAAAATTGCCATGTACTACAAAACATCAGATATAAAGAGTCAAATAATAACAAATAATTTAACAAAACTGGATACGATCATCATTCCATATGGGACAGAGGCATTGAGAAGCCATTAATTTTCTTGAATATGATAAATATCACAAGCATTACATCAAAATGAAACGGTCATTTCGGTTAAACTGGTCACTAAGTAAACATTCCAAACTTCGCCTTGAGTACAAATTACTTACTTATTTACAGAGAATCCGGTGAGGATTTATGGAATCGAACTTTTGGGGCACGGATGCCGAATCAAATGTTGAAATCCTACAAAGGTTTCAGTCAATATTCCTAAAAATTATTATGTTAAAAACTCAGTATTCTTATATTAAAAAAAGAAATCGCCAGATTCAGAGTAAACTACTTGGAACGGCTGGAAAGGTTATGCCTTTGTACTAGCTATAAATCTTCTCGATAACAGCTGGGACACGAGAAGACTGAAAAGGCTATCCCCTTTATGTAAGTCTTCTAGAAAACAAAGAAAATTAATAGGATCAATATTTGATGGAAGCTCATTACGAAGCAAGAGTATATATACTCGTAGCTTCCACTGTTAATCTCGAAGACTATATTGATGTGGACAATGAGATTTGCACAGCAGGTGACGACATTATAGATCATTTTCACTTAGAGCTAAGTACTAATTCATATTCCAAGTGCCAAGTGATACGTAGATGGAAATGATGATGACGGTTCGGAAGAAGAATTTATTCAATACAATTCCAAGAATGACTCTTTGGCAATTCGAAATTCAAACTTGCAGCGGTTTTTGCAATACACAAATAGGAAATATATATAAAATTCGAGTGTACGAAATTTTATGACTCTTAATCTCCTAAACGGCTAGACCAATTTTGATTTTTTTTTTATGTGTTTTACTTATGAGGTCACCAAGATGCTTTATGCTTCAGTTGGATCCGGTAGGTGACGCTGTTGTTGAGATACAGGCTTTTCTTACCAAAGTTTTAACATTTTTTTATCTAGCGAACACTATACTAGGCCGATTTTAATAATGTTTTTTTTTTATGGATCCTAATAAAAGGAGTTGCGTAGTTATTTTTTCAGTTTTTAATTTTTCATATAATATTTTTAAGTATTAAGTTTTTTGAAAACCACTACAAGACCAAGCATAAATTTTTTCATGCTTTGGTTGTTGTTATTGTTGTGTTTTTCTTCTCTGAGTACGTACTTTTTGTACTCTTCGTTTCTGTATTTTATGTTTATTTAAAGTGAGACAAGAAAGAAACCGTATGTTTCGTGTTTGAGGCTATTGATCAATTTTGGTTAGCTGATAAGGGAAGTGGGTGGGTCGCGGGGTGGTCGTTTTTCTCTTCTTTTTTCGCGTATTTAAGTATTTATTACAAACAAATTTCGAATACCATGCGTACGTAAGTCGCGGGCGCAGTTAGTATACGATAAAATTATAAAATACAATACATAGTTTAAAATTTTCATAATGTTTTGCTCTCAAGTCGCTTTAGTATTGGATAATTTTTTTGAATATAACCCTAAATATATTTATGTAGCTAAAGAGGAATGACCACTTCAATGCAAGATTCCTGCAGAGGAAAGATTGGAGATAGGCTATCATCATTAGGGAGGATGACGAAGGAAAGGAAGGTTCTGGTGCCGATGTCTTCTGGGAGGAGCTCACCGCTCTAATATCATATCGTCTAGCAAACTGGTACATTGTGTTTTGATGCAGAGATTTGCACATCGGGCTTTCTTTCAGATGATCAGGACTGGTAAATCTAATTGCAAGTGCCAATGAATTATCTCTGACGATGATTCGGAGAAGGAATTTATTCCCAAGAATGATGTCGCCGATCCCTTGACAATCTATATTTACAATGAAATAATAATACAATTAACTTCCATTAGAATCCTTTTTACGAAAACTAACAAAAATAATGTGAACAAAAATTATTGAATATTTTAATAAACTTTAAGTGATAAGCTGGCATTTCACCAAAATCCTTAGTTTTAATTGATACTTAGTTCTATAACTCGATGACTTTATAAGTCAAACTTTTTGGTGTATATTCGACTGTGTTTTATGAGTACTCAGCTTGGTATTTATCTCAAAAACTTATTCTGCGAACATAACTATTCTGAAAGTTCCTAAGTACAATACTTCGCGCAACTTCTTGTATGCATGGGGTATGATCATTTGATTTGTTTGAAGGTCTCTTCTTCATTATATTCTATATACACATATATTTCCTGTACTTCTTGTATTCCCCCTCCGGGAAATTCTTCTGAGTTTTATATCTTTATGTATATAACTCATATTCCTGGAGGGAGCATTATTTTCATTTATAATTTGTGATCCAGGTTATCCTCTATAAATTGAATTTCTTGGCTGCTACATGAATGAAAACATAATGGGGCACCAACCCATGGACTTTTTGGGGTTCGAATTGGTAGTACCTTCCGGTACGAAGTCTGACCAGAGGCTTTTTCTGCTACCACGGGTGGTCAGGAGCCCACGGAACTTGTTCCGTCCTGGCCAGCAGGTACGGCCCCCTTGTGGGAGTATCGTGGTGGCTATGGTTTAATACCCAAATGCGGGTAGAGTAATAACTCGACGTGGAGTTGCGTTATACAACCGGGTGCTGTGACCCAGAGAGCAGCAGAGGTTTAAGGCGGGCCTCGCTCCCCACCAAGGAGGGAGTCATATTCCAAATTTAATATGACTCTAAATTGGTACCTGCGGATATTTATGCAAGGGGACGTTGATTGACGTTCAATCCATGTGCTTGGCACCGTGTTCTTAAGTCTTCTTACAGACAGGCGAGCACGTAAAACCCCTGTACTTCATTGTACTTCTTGTATATTATTGGAGGCAGTGGTCAATTATTGTATCTATAGCTCTTCTGATTAAGCTATGCAAATATTGATTTACATGCAATTATTATTATCAAGTTTTTGACGTAAGTACTTGATTTTCAACTGTAAAATATACATACATATGTATGTGTGCGTATTACTGAATTGATTCTACATACAATAATATTATACAACCTTTGGTAAGAATATTTCCACTGAATTTTCGTAATCAAAGTTATTCTTAGTCAACTGAATAAAGAAGGAAACTATAAAAAAATCATATAGATTAAAATTATATATTTTGGTTCGTCATGACTTGTGAATATCCATCACTGTAAACCACAAATGTGTTTATCAATGTCAATAACATAGTAGAAAAGTGTGTAATTAACTTCCAAGAAAATTCAATAAAATTCTACGAAATTCAATAAAAAAAAATTAACAAAAAAAAAAAAAAATAATAATAATAAATAAAATAAATAATATGTCTATGCGTTTATCATAAGATTAATTTAATGTAAGATAAATTGCACTGGTCATCACGACTATATAAAGAATAAACTTTGCCACTGAGATCAAAAGCCAAAATATAAAAACACCCAACATTTCTACAAAAACAAAAACATGATAAGAAAAGAACTTCCTGAGTATTAAGGCATAACGAATTTAGCAAAAGAAAATGAATGGAATCGAAAGATATGTAGAAGAAATTATTGTCTTTGATTTCGATTCATAAATAATAATAATATTATTATTATTATTCTATAATATTGTATTATTATTATTATTCTATAATATTATTATTATTATTCTATAATATTATTTCATTGCAAAGCACAGAAATATTTTTTTTATTATTGTAAATAAAATATATTTATTTAGAGCAAAATCGAGCGAGCTCTGCAGTGGCAAACCAAAAATGTACAAATATTGGTCTTTTGAGATATTTTATTGTACATTTTCGACAAATGACTAAATAAAAAATTATGCAGAAAAAAAAAAAAAAAAAACAGTTCATTACCAAAAGATCCTCAAAGTCACTTCAGCAAAAACTTTTAATTTTTTTTATATTTTCTATTCGCTTTTAAAAATTGTTATTGGAAATTTTATTCTATTCTTTTTACACTGTATCGCAAGAGTTAATCTTCCTTAATGGGTGTTCTATCTTAACTCTAATTTGGGTGGCTCTCCTCCCCCATGGCCCAAGATTTTAACTCGCACTGAGGTTCAGACTTCGGAATAGCTAATCCTACAACTGATATGGTAACTCTGACAGCCATATCTTTATCTTTGGGATTCGGAAGGCATTCATAAAGTATTGTGTATGATGGGCATATTTTTTATAAGAACCTATATTTTGTATAGGATAACTACGTTTTGCAAGTGAAGAATCTGCATTTCCCTGTATCGGTCACTATAGCTTCAATTCCAATTTCAAGATAAATTCAATCCATTTCATGTAATAATTACTAATCCAAACCTATCCAATTTTAAAAAACCTATTTATGCTTTTTTAATATTTTATTTAAAGCATAAAGTTTTTCTAAAAGGAGAATAAGAGCTTGGCCTTATACTGGATTATATAACCCAATTGCATTATCTACAAATATACTTAAACTACTATCATATGGCGACTATAGCGACTATCATATGATATGACATATTGATGTAAACAGTAAAATTTTTGTATTGTATAATCTTCCCTTTTTATTTAATTTTCCAAAGAATTAATAGGGCTACTTTGAAAGCTTTTTTGAATCTGTTACATCTTGTTTATAAATATTTTAGGTAATTCAAAATGTCACATAAACAGCATGCATGAGATTATTCCTAGTTGTACAAGAAGAATATTCAAAACTCATCATGATCTGTTGTTATACAGGAAAAGACTACTAAATGACAAACGCTGAATGAAGTTTGATGGAATTTTTTGCACAACTGCTTCTAGTCGACGTCTTCTTTTGAGACTCGTCTTCTTCTTTGAATCTGTTTACTTATGTATGTATGTATGTATGTATGTATGTATGTGCAATATTTTGTTTTGTATCATGTACTAAGTATTGTAGTATCTTCCGTTTCTTTTTGTAGTTTCCCACATTATTGCAATATACTCGTATGTTTGTATATGCGAGTATGCCCAATAAAGTTAACTTCAAATTCAGTTTAGTAGAGTTTATTTAAGTTTGGTTAAGGTTAGTTTATATTTGTATCGTTTAGTCAGTCGTCTGTCCAATCTGTTCACTTATGTTTATCCGTTGACTTTTGCGAGTCAACAAAGTTCATGCCAAACACAAAATGAGTTAAATAAGGAGATGATGATGATCATGATGATGATGAAGACTGTTGAATATCGTGGCATTGGGCAAGAGTTCGGGCGGGTGCTGATGACTTGGGAACTAAGTAATGTACTTTGTACCTGTAAATATATCTGTTACTGTGTACCTGTATCTGTGTATCTGTTCCTGCAAATGTACCTCTATCTGACGCCGGCGGCAAAACTAAAGAGCATGTAGAAGATACCAGAAAAACAAAACAAAAAAATAAATAATAATATGGAAAACGGTGAGTTGGAGAGAAAAAGGGAGTGAGTAAATGAGATAGAGAGTGAAAGAGAGAGAGAGAGAGAGAGAGAGAAAATATTGAACAATGTTTTCCTGTTTGTTTCTTTTTTATTTTTTTCTTGGACTCAGAGCCAAAAAGCTTATGACGACTAAAAATATTGTAGCAACGTCACTTTAACTCGCTCGCTCGCTCGCTCGCTACTTTGACAATGATTAACGCTCGCTTACGCGTGATACACGCACGCATTCACAAACACATACGCACACACACACACACACACACACAGAGGTACACTCACAAGATACTTTAATGATGGTGATAAAGAGGTTGAGAGAATGGAAGTAAGGAATATACATGGTTGGTGTAGTTGGTTTGGTTTTGTTGGTTTTCTGTTTTCGGGGGCACACAATTAATTTTCGCAGAAAAACGCCGTCATTTCTCGCAATTTTATGATAAATTCATTGAATTTCGTTCAACCTCACAAAAATAACGAAAGACGACGACGATGACGATGATGACGACAAACATGATGATAATGATAATGACGTATTGAGTAGCTGTTGTTGTTGTTGTTGTTGTTGCTGTTTCTGTTATTTTTTGATATTTGGCAAAGACTATATTATTGGTGTTGTTTTTGTTGTCGTTATGGCACTTTATTTACATTATTTTTTATTGACTCATAATAAGCGTGTCTTTGCTTCAAGTGAGTGAATTGTCTTCGTCATCGTCGTCATCGTCATCATCTTCATCGGAAAATGCTTTGACTTTATCATTATTATGTTTATTATCGTCATCATTGAAGTTGCTGTATGTATGTCTCTTCTCTTCATTATCGTCTGATTTATTTATGTACTTAGTAAGTTTATTACATACATATATGAATGAATGCATGAATGACATTGTGACGTCATATAGTTATGGTGACCTACATAATATTTCCTATAATTATAGGTTTAAAGCTCTTATGAATTCATTGCAGTGCCTACTTATCTTTGTGTGTGTGTATGTTACATTCTTGATTTTTATTTATTTTTTACCCCAATGATCTTCCCATATTACAGACTAAGAAGATGTCACCCACTAAATATAGACATTGGATCAATTAAATGGTAAACCAAAATAAATTAAAAAAGTATGTAATTATTTAGGCTTTGCCAACTTTAAAAAATGGGCCAAGTGCGAGTCAGACTCTCACACGGAGGGTTCCGTACCAGATTGGGGTTTGTATGGGAGATACTTCCCCTAGTGATCCGAATTGACTGATTTCAACAAATGTACCGCGCCTATAGCAGAAGCTTATAGTGTCTAAATTTCAGTTTAATACTCCACAAAACCAAAAAGTTTTTCGAATAAGAACATGAATTTTAATTATGGGCTTGTAGGAAAGGTTTACCTAGTTAACCGATTTGGCTTTGATTCCAACATAAATGCAGCGTCTAATTCAAAAACTTTTAGTGTCTAAATTTTAGTTCGATAGAATAAAAAAACGAAAAAGTTTGTCTAATAAGAACCTGAATTTTAATGGGGATTTGTATGGGAGGTACACTTCCTAGTTGTCCGATTAAACTGAAATTTCAACAATATAAGTTTCTGATGTATAACCACCAACCATCCAAATTTCAAGGTCATGGGATTAATGGATCGTACAGCTGCCATACAAACCAAAATGTTTCTTGTATAGGGAACCCTTTAAGTTTTTGAAAATATATTAGTTTTAGTATTCGTTGCTGATGCCCGAATAAAACTACACATTCTTTGAAAATTTCAACTTTGTAGCTATTGCGGTTTATGGGATATGACCCGAGGACGGGCGGAAGGACAATGAAGTCTCTGCAATAGGGTTAATTTTTGTTACCTTTGGGTCCGGAACCCTAAAAACTGAAACATAAAATAGCAAAAGTTGACAATGAAACACAAAACATAAATGAGAGAGTTAGGCGAACTATTGTACATACATCATATACTGTTTTTGTTTCTTATATTACAACTGAAGTTGCACATTTTTATAATAGATTGACTGAAACTGATGCTATGTGATGCATTTCTACACTCGTGCCAAAAACATAAAATGTCTAGGACTGTATTTCCCTGAATGATAATAATTTTTTTTTTTCCGAAATAAATTTTCTCGAACTTATGGCTCGAAATTCGTGAAAATTTAGTTCAAAAACTAAATTAAAACCACAGAACAAAATCTCGATTACTCTTCCCAATAGATTGGAGACTGTGATGATGATAAAAGAGGAACAAATACAATAGGTGCGAAGCAAAGAAAGCAGTGAAATACGCCTGCGGGAGTCACTGTCAAACGGTCAGAAAACCAGAATAAAAAGAGCAACAAATTACAGACAAAGTTGGGTCAAAGAATCGTCAGCATCATTCCACCTTCAATATATCAAAGAATGGCGGTTGTGGCGAGTGCGCAGTCCAAAATCCTCGCCAGAAGCGAGCGACTAAGTGAGTGAGGTAAGTTATGAAGTTCAAGTTGAACTTGTGAAGTTGTTAAGTGTGTGTTATGTGTGTATTTCACATTATGAATGACGAAGATATAAGATGCGCAAGTGGAATGGACTCAACGATGGGCACATCACATCACATCACCTCACCTTAAAAAAACAAAACAAAAAAGGGGCATCTTACAATTAAGTAACGCGAAAGATGAAGATGAGGAGAGAAAACTTCTCTTGCAATATAGTGCGTCATTCAAGTTGCTGTTTTTGGTTGTTACTTGTAATATCGGTGGCGCATATTCAACCAGGATAAAAGGAATTACTCGACATCGTCAAGGGCCACAATTAAAATGTGAAGGTTGCTTCACTTGCCTGACACGGCCAAAATAAGCAAAGAGATTGGGTTAAAATGTTTCCGCCCTGAGCCAGTGAAATATTCTTATCAAGGTGTCAACTCGTGAGTTTCAAGGAAGGATTTGAAGATGTTTTCAGATGTGATGATGGCCTACGATTATTTCCTGATTCTTAACCTCAAGAAACCTGGTTGGAAGGTAAAAAAAAACAACATATGGATTACATCACAGAGTACAGAATTTGTTGACGAATTTAACTAATTTTTAATAATTGGAAAGGACAAAAAAACACCAGGAGATTGGAAACTTTTCACTGTACCCTCAAAAATCTGAGTCTGAGTTTGTGAGTCTTGGTGTTTCTCTTGAGTTTTCGGTCGTCGATCTGTTGAAGTAGGCGAGTATTGTACTCGCCTCGTTTGTTGGTGTTGAAAAGTAAGGAAGCTTTAACAAATTACCGCCCAGCAGCAGCAGCAGATAGAACAGCGGTCGGAATACAACAAACACGGATGAAACTGAACGTTGCAAGTTGTAGTTTAAATACTCTTGAGCGCCAACATGGATGAGATGATGATGATGATGACTACGACGACGACAAGGAATAAACGGAATAGAGGAAGGAACAAGTGGACATTGGACAATGGACATAAGTTAAGGGGGTGCTGATGTGAGCAGGCGTAAATGAAGATGGTGATGATGGTGGTGATTATGATGGTAGAAATGATGATGTGGGGAAACATGATTATGATGGTGACCGAAGACAAGTTGCTGCTTGCAACAAAATGCCTAGAGGCAACATTCAGTTTTGCATTGAGTTAACTTAACATTGGCAGCAGAAGCTTTTTTCTTTTTTTTTTGGTTTTTTATTTTGATGCAACATAAGATGGAAGATGGAAACGAAAGAAAAAACAACACAAAATGGAAATATAAAGAACGAAATTCGAAAGAAGAAAAAGATGTGTCGACAAAACCAAGTTTGGCCAAACTGAAAAAGATGAAAAGATGCGAGGATGCAAGTTCGAGACAAATGCAATATACTCACTTACAAAAATATGAAGATGAAACCCAAAGTTGCTCATGTCATATACTGTATGTATGTATGTATGTATGTATCTGTGTATATTTGTGTGAACTGCAAAACTTATGACTGAGTAATTGCTGGTGATATTTATGCGAGGAAGCGTCTGCGCAAGGCGGCGGCTTACGGCACTAAGACAACATAACCATCAACAACACCAAAAACAACAACAACGACAACAACAAAAAGCTATTGATCATAATGCAGTTGTTGTATTTGTTGTATCTGTGCTTATTATCGCCATACGGTCATAGCCGCATTTAACATTCATCACTTTGTGGCATATTGATTGTTGCAAGCGCTTCGAGCTTCACTTGTAAATTAGATGGATGGATGCCATTCACCATTCACCACTCGCCACTCATTATTCATCATTCTTCTTCACTTCCCTTTTCTTTATGTTTATACTTGTGTTTTCTTTGCATTTTCCACTTAATAATAATTCATTTTTTTAAGCATCATCACACTCACAAACAGCTTACACATTCACAACTATTTTCTTCAAATAGAAGAAAAAAAATATTTACAACATTTTCCTAATCCTCAAGAAAATTTATTGCAATAACCACTTGAAAGGATGGAATGGCTATATGGATATATACTAAATAGATAAAAAGGACTCTGTTAATAATAATATCCTGCAGATTTACAATATGAAGAATTCAATTTCAAGGGAACATTTGCACAAACTTTACTTTTTAGGATTCCGGATCCAAAGGGTATCAAAAGGTACCCTGTTGCAGAGACTTAGTTGTCCATCCTCGGGTCATATCTCATAAGCCGCAATAGCTAGAGAGTTACTAAGAATAAAATATTTTCGAAAACTTGAAGGGGTCCCCATACAAGAAACATTTTGATTTGTATAGCAGCTATACGATCTTGAAATTTAGAAAGTTGGGGGCTATGCATCGGAATCTTTTCATGTCGAAAACAAACCCTCATTAAAATTCAGGTTCTTATTAGAAAAACTTTTTTGTCTTTTGGAATATTGAACTGAAATTTAGGCACTACAAGTTTCTGATATATGCGCTGCACATTTGTTGGAATCAGTCAAATCGGCTAACTAGGAGGGGTACCTCCCATACAAACCCACCATTAAAATTCAGGTTCTTATTGGAAAAACTTTTTTGTTTTTTGGACTATCAAAGTGAAATTAAGACACTTTAAGTTCTTGATATAGACGCTATACATCTGCTGGAATCAGCCAAAACGGCCACCTAGGAGGGGTACCTCCCATACAAATCCTCCATTAAAATTCATGTTTTTATTCGAAAAACTTTTTTGTTTTTTGGACTATTGAACTGAAATTTAGACACTTTAAGTTTCTGATATAGGCACGGTACATTTGTTAGAATCCGTTATATCGGACCACTAGGGGGAGTACCTCCCGTACAAACCCCAATCTGGTACGGAACCCTCCGTGTACGCGTCTGACAAGCACTTGGCCCATTTTTTGTTTATTAAGAAAATTAAGTTCTTAGATCAAAAAATGACTAAGTTTAATAAACTCAATGTTTTAGAAAATTAAGAAATGGATCTTTAATTAACAATGCAAAAACCAGTTTTAGAGATAAAACTTCAGAAGTGAAGTTCTATGGAAGTTTCTTTAGAGGACCCCATCTAATTGAATACAATCAAATCAAATCAAATCAAATTGAAGATTATAAAGTTTAACACTATAAAACTTTCTCCAATGAAGAACATAATGATTTAAAGTACTTAAATTAGGGAAATTTCAACAGAGATTTTATGAAAGTCTGGTTAAGGGAAGACTTTATCTCCTAATGTAGAAAATAAATCCATTTTATAAAACCAAATTAATTTAAGAAGTTGAACTTACTTTACTGATATATTATAAGGAAGACACAACAAACAAAACGCAAAGCTTAAAGAAATTCGTTTAAGATTATATGGAGATCTTTTTACGGAAGTTTTTTCTTATTTTCCCTAACCTTTAGTCTATAAGGACAAATCATTTCCATGTGTAAAAATAAGGATACGAATTAACAGATAGTTCAACTGGAAATATATGAATGTACATATCTTTAAGTGATCCATCCACTTTTCCATTTAAAAAAGGATGGTTTAGTGGTATATTTTTTATAGAGGTTAAACTTGAGGTTAAGCGACAGAAAGACTTTTCTTTACCATTTTATTATCCTTTGGTTCAACCTTTCTCTCTTTCTTTCTTTATTTCCAACTACTTGATCAAAGATAAAGAAATTTGATTTTTTTTTTTTTTTGTTTTATTAATAAAAATTTTATAAGTAACAAGAGGAAGAAATCAACTTCATCAACATTATTTTTTTTATTGTTTGATGAACTAGAAAGGAAATATTTTCAAAGTTTCTGTTTTTTTTTTTTTTTTTTTGATTTTACTTTTAATTTTTCTTCATTGACAATTTTTATTTGTTTTTATCATTTCACTGTAGGTGATTTTTTTTATATCTTTCATGACAGATCACAGTTAACTTTTATATACTACAAACTTTTATTGTTGTTACTGTTGTTGTTTTATTGTTGTTGTTGTTGTTCTTGGGTATTCACATAACATCACATACCGTAAAGTAGTGAGTGTGTGAGTGTTGTCAGTTGTCTCATGGAATGTAAATCATTCGCTAAGTACGCTTGATTTAGGCGACCCCAACACACACACTACATTCCTTAAGAGACCGCCTCAGTGATTGAGTTGGTAAGGGGATGTGGTGATGAGGCGATCGAGGGGATGGGATGTAGTCGGAGTTGTTGCCATCGCCGCCACCGCCGACAAGTGAGAAAGTGAGTAAATAAGCGTATTGTATGGGCGTACGCTGACAGATGGTTGACTGACTAACTGACTGATGGACTGACTAACTGAATGAATGACTTACTAACTGACTGAATGTTGTGGCCTGGACCGGCTCAGACTAGAAAACTTGGATGGATGCAATGCTTTTGCTTTTGTAGTTACTAATATGACTTTCGAAATACTGAGATGCAGATACACGCAAGTTATGTGAGAGTCCGATGACAGACAGCAACAGAATAGCGAGCATAGTTTCAACAACAGATGAACAGATGAACAAGCAGATGAAGTCGCTTCAGTTGACGGCGAAAACGATGACGATGGCTACTATGGTGACGATGGTGATGATGATGATGGTGATGTTGATGTTGATGTTGACGACTGAGATGACGACGAAAGCAATACGCCATACATAACTCATATCACATAATGAGACTGCAATAATTCACTTGCTCTCTATGCGCGTCATGATCCTGGATGGCCATGGCACAACCCAAACGTGTACAACAACAGCGGCAACATTGGCAACATGAACAACATTGGCAACATCGACAGCGACCGTCACAGCAACAATAAGATAAGTTGCTACGCATGTGGGACAGCTCGCATGGCAGTATCCGATTCAAGTTGAGTTGTATTGAGTTGAGTTGTGTTGGAGTTGGTTAGTTGGTTGCTTAAAAATCAAGTGAAGTCAGTAAACTAAACCAAAAAGCCAACAGCAAATAACATGCAACATGCCTTGCCGTTTCTTCGACTTTGACTTCAACTTGGACACGATGCGATGCAATGCGATGCAATGGAGCTGTTGCAAATCTTCATGCACTCCTAGTTTTCTGTAATTAAGTGTAATGAGTGTAATTGCTAATGTGCCACAGTCAGAGCCAAAGACAAAGCGTTCTTCAGAGTTAGAGAAGCCAGCCGGCGAGCAAACGATCATGGTCAGTCACAGACAAAATCCAAGGCAAGCCAAGACAAGCGACCAAGCTACCAAGCTAAGCCGAGGCAAAAGCCAAGTGAATTGAAGTGATGTGAAGTCAAGTGCAGTGCAGTGCAGTGAAATGAAGTGAAGTGAAGAGAAGTAAAGCCATAGACCAGACCAGATTACTGATTTTACTATTGTGTTGCCTTCAGCACGGAGGCCTGATACTGATGCTGCTGCTGCTGCTGCAGTTACTTCTTTAAGTCAGTCAGTCAGTCAGTCAGACAGATAGGCAAGCAGACAGACAGACGTCTTTTAGTCTCATATTTGTTTGTTTGTTTGTTTGGCTGTTGGCTTCTTTGTTGCTGATCTGGTGGCATGGCTAACTGAGATGGCTTGAATGCCTGCTTAGCTCGACTCAACTCAACTTACCTCAGATTTAATATTATAGTATAGTATCTGTGTGATGTTTATTGTGTATTGTGTGTTGTGTGCATGTTGCATGTATCATGTTGCCGAGTGAAATTAAAATGTATGACAAAGTGCGTGCAATAATTCGTGCAAGTTTAATGAGTCCTCACAATGTGAACATTTGTCGTTGTCGTCTCCAGTTGCCATACTCCATACTCCATACTTTATTCTTCATCTCCATTCTTCGTCTTCGTCATCGTCATCGTCATCGTATTCCTTTATTGTCGTCGTCGCCGTCGTCGTCTCTCATCCATTGTCTAATTGTACTAGATATGGATATTTTAATTGAATGAGAACGATGTCTTATTAGTCGCGCAATTAGTCTATTTGTCTTTGCATTCTTCCTCAAGTACAAATATCCAACAACCAACAGTGAACTCAGTGCTCATGCTTAAATCGGATCTGAATCGGATCAGAACCTTCCCTGTTGCTTTTTTCATTTTATTATTGTCTCTGCAGTTCAGTTTACTTTTTAGTTAGTACTTACAATAGTTTTGTTCTACCTATAACTTCAAGTTGGCTCGGATCTTCAATGTTGCATGGATGGATGGATGGATAGTTGGATGGCGAATAAATGGATGCGGTTGGATGAATGCAGATGGATGGGGATGGAATGGATTCTTGTTGCAATCCAATGCGTTCCATTTGTTAGTCAAATCTTTTGCAAGTTTATAAATGGTTAACAAGTGTCACTGGTCTATAACTGCAACTGCATCTACAACTACAACTACAACTGCAAATGCACCATCGACATCAGCTGCAGCTGAAGTTGAGACTGTAATTTTTGCCTGGGAACCAAATGCAGTTAAACTTTTTGCCATATATTGCTTGAAATTATATATGTTAAGAGCTAGGAATCAAGTCTGTACATACCAAGTTATAATAAGAACACTAAAAAATATCTAAATGATACTCTACAATGAAAACAATAAGAAAAAGATAATAAAAGAATGAAAAATGCATTAAACAAAACAAAATTGATATTGACAATGAATGAATGGTAAAGGGAGAATTTACAAATTAAATTGATTGTTATAATAATTAATAACAATTATTTTTGCAAAGTACATACTTATTTTAATTCAGCTTATTAAAATGAAATCAATTATAAACCAGAAAGGAAAAGATTAACTGTTAATATGCCGAAATTGTTATACTCTTCCCGCACCCCCTTAGAAAACATTTTTTCCCTACGATTCTGTGATTGAGCATACAGAACTACTTCATTATTGATTTGACTTATTCTTAGTGTAGAGTCAATATAAATAACATATTGGGTTGGTTGGACAAGTAACTTCCGAAAATTTGAATTGCTAGATTCAAAAAGCGACATCTCTGTAAGTATTAATCCGATCTGAGAATGCTATACAACAATGAAAAGGTGGCAAACCTTGGTAAAACCATGCTATTTTTGCGTAAAGGAAATGAGTGCCGCAGCGAAAGCTCATAAAAAAATGTGTGCACACCATGGAGAAGGTACTTTATCAGAACCATCAGTTCGAAAATGGTTTGCGCGATTTCGTTCTGGAAATTTCGATGTGAAAGACGCGCCTCGGTCTAATCGGCCTTGCACCGAAAAAGTTGACCAAATTATTGAAAAGGTGGGGAATGCCCGGCACATGAGTACTCGTGACATCGCTAAGAATCTTGATAACCACCATACGAGAGCTTTAGACCATTTAAAAAAGGCGGGCTATGCAAAAAAGCTGAATGTTTGGGTACTTTACAATTTGACAAAAAAAAAAAAAAAATCTTATTGATCGCATTTCAATTTGCGAAATGTTACTGAAACGGAATGATTTGCAACCTTTTCTATCCAAATTAATAACTGACGATGAAAAATTGGTAGCATACGACAATAATGTGAGAAAAACGTCATGGTCTAAACAAGGTGAGCCCGCCCAAATCATTGCAAAGCCGGCGCTAACTACGAGGAAATTGTTGCTGTGCATTTGGTGGGATTGCAAAGGTCCTGTGCATTATAAGTTGCTCCCACCTGAGTAAACGATAAATTCGGAACTCTATTATCAACAACTAGCAAGACTAAATGCAGTGTTTAAGGAAAAACGGCCACAATTGGAAAACAGAAAAGGCATAGGCTTCCACCAAGATAACGCTGGGCCACACACATTTTTGATGACTCAGCAGAAATTGAGGGAACTCGGCTGGGAAGTGTTAACGCACCCACCATATTGTCCGGACTTAGCACCATGTGATTACCATTTTTCTCGCTCCATGCAGAATTATCTTGATGGCGTAACAATGAATTCCCCAACCGACTGCAAAATGGTATGCGCCAGTTTCTTGATCAAAAATCCCGGAATTTCTACAAAGACGGGATTATGGTTTTACCTGAAAGATGGAATAAGGTTATCAATAACAATGGAAAATATTTGATGAAATAAAGTTGCTTTGTTATATGAAAAAAATTGTTGAAACCTAATTCTCATTTTTCGGAAATTACTTTTTTACCAATCCAATACTTACAGTATTACAACAATGAGACCGAAATATGTCTATGGTGGCTATACGATCCAATAACCCTACGGTTTTTACATGTTTGATGAACGTGGGTTCGACTTTTATAGTGTCCAAATTTCAATCCAATAATACAACAAACAAAAAAAATTTTCTAATAGGAACAAGAATTGCAATCTGGTTTTGTATGGTATATTTATGCTCCAGTAGTCCTAAAATCTTGTTATTTACATGGTAAGTGAATATGGATCAGACACGTATATCATCCGAATTCCAATTAATAAAAAAAACAGAAAACTTTTTCTAATAAGAACATGAATTTGAGTTTCGGTTTGTATGGGAGGTACCATTCCTAGTGGTCCGATTTACATGATTCCGACAAGTGTACAGAGTGTGATAAAAGGAATGTACGAGTATACTAGTACTGAGTGTTAGACTGTCGTTCGTGCGGTCTTGTTTGTCGGCAGTTCATATATATCTTATCTCCCTCTTAAAGTCTTATTGTATATTTCGTTTTCGGCTTCACAGCTGCATAAATGTTGTTTTACTTACGTCTATATTTTTTCTTCTTGCATTTGTGGTCGAAAAACTAGTCTCTTCTGAAATTAGTGATCATGACACGCAATGGGAAACTGTTGTTATTAGCGAATAACGCAAACATAGCGGAGAAAATCACTATTTGGTGTGTGCCCTATTATATGCACCTATCATGAGAATCTAAACTCCTCCAGAACTAGAAATTATGTCCTATCCCTTCAACAACCCAACAGAACCCAAAATTCAAATCACTGGTCTCATTGCAACTTTGATCATCGCTTGGAACCACTACTACTACTCTCCTGACTTCTACTTCTCCTTGCAATCTTAATTAAGAAAGGCATAGAACACATTGAGTTTAACATTGGACTAAAGGTAACAATTGTATATTCTTCCCTCTTCCTTCTTCTTACTCAACAATGATGTATGCGCTCTATGTTACACCCGCTCTCAAGGTGCAATGCAATACAGCGTCTGCGAGGCCATTCCAATATCAACCTGATAGAGCTCTTGAGCATTCCAAATCTTTGGAATATAAAATTGGCTTGAATTTTTTTTAAATTATAAGAAAAAGTCAAATGTAAGCCACGGAAACACGCTCACTTGAGTCCTATTATACATGTACTAAAATTACTATTAAATTTTTTGGGTAAATTAATACAAAAAAAAAATGTTTAGTTGAATTGGTGAATGAAAATGGGCAGTGGCGAAGAAAGTCTAGTAGAAGTCCGTAGATTGATAATAAATCTTTACAATTAACAAAAATCTTATCTCGAATCTGGCACTATTTCGAAACTTTATAAAACATTACACAAATTCTGTGCAACTAGAACCTGAAGGTAGATTTAGATGCTCAAAAAACCACATCACTACAGTAAAAAATACAACCGATTCTTTTTTTTTTTTTTTTTTTTTAAATTAAAAGATATCATAAATCCTCAAAGCACAAAAACTCAATCATTTTTATTTGAATCTAATCTAAGAAAATCTACAATAAATATAATACTAATAGAAGTTCCAACAACTCATAGCATTGGATAAAGAAAACACACGCAACAGTTTAATTACAAAAAGGCTTTCGAATAGAAACAGTATTCTACTCACTGTTTGAAATACAGCGGAAGCATTCGAGAAGGTGACAAGATTACTGAATGCTAATGTTACCAATAGAGAATTCGCCGTGAAACTAAAAGACTTTCTCATCTGATCCTGTAAAACAGAGTATCGATATAAACCTAATCATATAAATATATGCTATGTACATGTGACATGCCAAGGAAAAGCCGAAAAATGGCTCTCCAAAATTACATAAATTCCATAGATGGTTGATTTAGAACTTGGAGAATAAGAGTAAATGAAACCAAATGCGTGCAACTCACTTTTACTCGTATTTTGAGGAAAGACGCTTGCCTTGCGATTCAAATTTATGGCCAGAATATAAACCAGACAAATGAAATAAAATATTTTTTTGAAAAGAAGATTATGAGCATTAAAAATAAAAAAAAATATGCTGTATTTTAATTAATTCAAAATTTTCCTTGTAGATTTATGGTTTTCCTCTAGATATTTGATGTGAATATACTTATAAGGAACGGCTACACCTATGCACTTAGGTCAAAAAATGCAAGCAAGTGCTAGGAATAATAACAGGAGCTCCATGGTTCATAAAAAATTCTTAACATTCATGGACACACCTACTATACTGACAAAGTAGGCTGAGCAATCAATATCTGCACAAACTCGACGACCATTCCAATATATTAGCCTAAAATAAAATATGAGACTTCACAATTTATTGTTAGTTGCTATGAAGAAAGATTATCACAATCAAAGTTGTGTTTACATAATTCAATTCCTTTGGAAAACATTCCCATGACATGTATGTTGATATCAAAGGTCGATCTACCTACTGATGTGCCAACATTAAATTCATATTTATTTCAAATTTATTTTCAAGTATAAAAAATTTCAGCAATTAAAATGAAATTGAGAATAATCTTCGAAATATGCTAATTTTCTCTGGAATTTGAAAATCTTATCTATGCAGAGCTTACAATTTTTAAAGCACAACGATTGATTTTTGTTGCTTTTATTCAACACAAGTCTATTTTTACTGCTTCTGGAGACAACAATTCCATGATCAGTTCAAATAAAAAGAAACTATTCTCATACATAATATGCTGAAGACTAAATTCATGCTCAACTCATCACCGATTGCAATATCTTATCAATATTTTATGAAGTCTCTCATAATTTATATTGTAAAATTTTATATGAAAAATACAAAATTTATTAATTTCAATTTGCAAAATATCCTTGTTATTCTATATTCTATTCTCATACAATTGATAGACACACAGAATCCAATTTTCTAATTCAATTTTAATATTGCTTACTTGAAAGTATTTGATATTCTTAATGCATTCTTTTATTATCATAACTCATACTCAGCTGTTTAACATTTTGTTATATGAGAATCGGTGAGAATATTCTTATTTTTCATCGACTTCAAATTAAAGACTCAAGAAATTTGACTTTTTCAATTGAACATCTGTCAGCAGCAGCAGCAGCAGCAGCAGGGAAATGAAGTGAATTGTAGTGATTTGCGAAATGCTGGCATAGCAAATAAAAATTGGATTTCAACACCTTTTCCCATGATTGCCTGCCTGCCTGCTATACAGTCTATCTGTCTGTCTATCTGTCTGTGTCTGTGCATCAGTTTATCCATCCATCCATAAATTCATACAATCATTAATGGCTCCCACATAATGCTTTGGCTGAGAAAAAACCACTTCAAGCTATAAAAAAAAAACAAAAAAAAAAAGAAAAATAAAAAATTATAAATAAAATAAAAAATTGCGCAATTAGAATGGATTGAAGAAATAGAAATGGAAATGGAAATAATAACAATAACAATAACAAAAGTTAATAGTAAGCAAAACTTCAAGTGTCGCAATTGCCTTGATTTTGTTTTCTAATTCTGTGTCGATTTGTTTTGGTTTCAGTTTATAGAAGTTTCACGACTTCCACATCTTCCCAATGTCACTGAAACTCTTTCTGTACTTTGAAAGTACATAAGTACATACAATAATCATTTGAGGAGGGAATCTAGGCATAAATGACCACAACGAGTTGCGATTCATATGTCACCAACAATAATAATAATAATGATGATGATGATGATGATGATGATGATGATGATGGTGATGGTGATAATCATGATGATATTGATGATGAAGTCTTTGATCTGAATTTTGTTGCTATAGTTTCATTTTGTGAACAATAAAATCTACATGAATCCCATACAATAAACAATTTGAGATCGTTTTTTTTTTTTGTTTTCACTTTGAAACTTTTTGCTGATTGCGCTGAGTTTGTGAAATCTTAAAACAAATGAAAAGAACCTGGTCCCAGACGAATTTAACTTCAAAACCAATTTAAAAAGCGTAGTTCTTTTTATTTTTTTGTTCTTGTTTCTAATTGTTTGTTAGATTATTTAAGCTTAATGGTTGGATGCTTTGTGGAGTAAACAAATAAATAGTACACTAAATACATAAAAATCAAGATAGTAGATTTACTTTACTTCCCCCCTTAATTCATTGAGTGTGAAAATGTGAAATATTGATTCACTTGGGCCAATTGACTCATTTTGGTTTTAACAAAAAAAAAAAAAAAAAATAAATTTAATTTTAGTTGACTAGACTCTGACAATGTTCTCTTTATTCTAAATTTTCAAGTAAGTAGATAACTCCATTGATGAGAGATTAGTACTTATGTATGAAATTTGGATTTCGATTCCATGTACCAGAATAAGATTTAGCAATTAAAAATATCCATCTAAACATATCAAAAATGCAGTAGTTTATTCTTTTATTCTTTTTGCCATCTCAATATCTCAGCAATTGTATTGAATTTCATGGGATTTTTTTCAATGTGATGTTCAATACTTCAACTACAAACATCAGACATACTCGTACGTACGTGTATGTGTGACGATGCTGAACTTCAGGCAAGTGTGAAGTGTGATAATACTATGATGATGATTGTATATTTTTTAAGATTATAAAATAAATATTTCAAGTGATTAGAATTTGATTTTATTATGGGAATTTATGCGCTCATTCCAAGTTTTGATTTGTTGCCATTTTTGTTGTTGATTTTTTCTTTTTTTTTCTTATTTGGTTTTGTTTTATATTCGTATTAACCTTTGTCCCGCTTTAAGACCCACTTCAAGTCTAATTGATCGTCTGTTCTGTTCTGTTCTGTAGTGGGCTTGAGATTGCGTCTGACTGGCGCCAGTCTGATCAAATGCTACTCAATAGGTTGCCTAATTTCATTTCAATTTATTGAAGGAAAAAAAAATACTCATAAAAGAACAAAAAGGTTCACACCTTTGCCTGCCTACATTCCAATGTACCAACTGACCACCCTCCCTCCGTTTGCCTCTAACATCCACACTACTCAACCATATTGCCATTATTGTACCTATGTACATGGTCAATTGACCATCGTCAACAAAAATTGTCCTTCGTATCCTTGCTTTATTAGATTCTTTATTGCAGCACAGAGGGTGATGAACACAATGAACGAACAAACAATGAAACAAAAACAGAACCCGGAAAATTATGAAAGAAGTCAAAAAGGTGACAATGAACGCATCGAATCGGTTTGAGATCAAAGGTAAACGCTGAACATTGACAATGACGCCACTTCAGCATCACAATCATCATCATCAGAATTGGAATCAACAATTTCAGCTTGTCCAACCAACAATGTGTACAAATGTGGATGTGTCGCAATGAAAATGAAAATAATGAAAGAAAAATTATCGAAACAACAAAAATTAAGAGCAAAAAGAACTATCGATAGACAAACCAAACAAAATGAAAGGTAAAGGAAAAGAGAAAAGAAAAAAAACTAACAAAACACGTGGGATCAGCAGCTGAATTATGGGTAAGAGAGAGAGTATTGTTTAAAATCAAGTATTGTTCATATGTGTAGCCTCAAATGGTTCAAGGATCAAAGTATCGTTGGATGTGTCCTGAGTTTGTGAGTGTCGCCCGCCCAACAATAAAGTGATCAATACAACAATATTTAATTGACAATAACAATAACAATGGTAGCCTAAGATACAATTGAATCAAAAGTGACTAACATTTAGAACATTTTTGCCAGTTTTAAATTAATAAAAACGCAACAACAACAACAACAATACACAAAAAAAAACAAAACAAAACAAAAGAAAACAACAAAGCATCTTTTCGACTATGTTTTGTGAATGTGCCGTGCCACCCAAGTCATTCAGATTTTAGTTCAGATTTATAGATAGATAGATAGATAGATACACATAACAACATACTTATATACTCGTACATACATAATAAATGCATTGCATTGAATCTTGATACTTGGCAAGTAAGTAAGTAAGTAGTACAAAAGATACACATATTCTACATCTTAGATGCATTCATCTGTGTGAGTGAGTGAGTATAAGTGTACCAAATATACATACATAAGTGTATATGGATAAGTGTCACGTACGTGTTGCCATGCATTCCTCTTTGGTGTGAACTCAAATTCAACTTAAGTTCAGTTCAGATCAGTTCATTTTACTTGAGCGGAGTTGAGTTGAGTTGAGTTGAGTTGAGTTGACATGAGTTTTTGTTTTTTGATTCATTTCGGCTTGACTAAGACACTAAGATACTGTGGACCTTATAACAATGGATGGTTCTTCTTGGTAATAATAATTAATGGCCACCTTGGCGCCAGTTATTGTTACTCCTTACTCTTTCCTCCTTCGTCTCATTCTACATACTTTAGTTGTTAGCATAGTTTTGGAGTTGTTCTTCTTACCAAAAAAAAAAAAAAAAAAATGAAAAGAAAAAGAAACACAAAAACACACAGAAGGCAAAAAATTTTGATATAAACATGACATTCTGCTCTTCTATCTGATAGAAATTTAAGATAAAAGGGGAAATTATTTTATTTTTATTTCTGAAATATATTTATGTAAAAATTTTAATGTTACTCGTATTAAATAAGAAAGTGAGGAAATATTGGGACTATGCATTAATTTTAAAGGTTGCACACAGATGGCGTTATTTACAACAGTATCGCATCTGGCAACACTGTAACTATATTCATCTCAAAGCCTCATCATTAGGCTTTGTTTACCAGTATCTGTCATTTCGCTGAAGTGTACACAACATAGTTTTTTTGTGCTCCGAGTATGTCAACTTTCGTGTCGTCAAAACGCAATTTGCGGGAAGCCTTGCTTTTTTGCTTCAATTTGAAGAAAAATACCACCCAAGCCCGTCAATTGCTGTTGGATGCCTACCCGAACCATACTCCATCGATTTCAACCTGTGAGTACTGGTTTCGACGCTTCAAAAGTGGTGTTTTTGATACCGAGGACAAGGAGCGACCTGGCCAGCCCAAAAGGTTCGAAGACGCAGAATTGGAGGCATTGCTGGACCAAGACCCGTGCCAAATGCAAGGAGAGCTCGCCGAAACGTTGGACGTTGACCAAGCAACCATTTCCAGACGTCTCAAAGCGATGGGAATGATCCAAAAGCAAGGTAATTGGGTGCCATACGAGTTGAAGCCGAGAGACGTCGAACGCCGATTTTTCACGTGCGAATTGCTGCTTGAACGACTTGGCCGGAAGGGTTTTTTGCATCGTATTGTGACTGGCGACGAAAAGTGGATCCATTACGATAACCCAAAGCGTAAAAAAACATATGTCAAGCCCGGCCAACCGGCGCCATCGACGTCCAAGCCGAATATTCATGGTTCAAAGCTCATGCTCTGTATTTGGTGGGATCAGAAGGGTGTGGTGTACTATGAGCTGCTCCAACCCAACGAAACCATCTCTGGGGAAGTCTACCGACGTCAATTGATGCGTTTGAGCCGAGCATTGCTTGAAAAACGGCCGGAAACGGTCGAAAGACACGACAAGGTTATTTTGCAGCATGACAACGCTCGGCCGCATGTTGCACAGGTCGTCAAAACATACCTTGGAACGCTCAACTGGGAAGTGCTACCCCACCCGCCGTACAGCCCAGACATTGCTCCTTCGGATTACCACTTGTTCCGGGAGATGCAGCGTAAGCGGGCTGGACACCGCTTCTCTTCATATGAAGAGACCAAAAAATGGATCGATTCATTCATAGCCGCCCAGAAGCCGGAATTTTGGAGAAACGGAATCCGGAAATTGAAAGAAAGATGGGAAAAGGTTGTGGCTAGCGACGGACAGTACTTTGAATGATGTATCAATCCATTTTGAAATCGAAATAAAGCCCCATTTTTGGTGAAAAAACCTTTAAAATTAATGCATAGTCCTAATAGTATTTTATGTACCAATAATTTTATGAAAATTTTGAAATTGTTTGTTAGTTTCAAATTAAAGGTTTTTAATTTTTTTTTGTTCTCACTTTTATTAAGATATTAATCAACCCGAAGATTTTTACATATTGGTATCGTCTTTAGGAAAGTAACTTATAGTGCTTAAAGGTTTTTACAAACTCCTTATGAGGAGGTCATTTGGATGAAGCCTTTTTAGCCGACGAGGAGCTCTGTTGTGAATTAGGCCCCTGCCAGGGGGTTGGGGTGCTTTAGTAAGCGATCATTGTAACGGCTGCTGAAAAAATTTATTTCCTCAATCACCGTTGGCATCTTAAGGTCACGATGTAGTATGATGTTTCTAACGTACCATGGTGCACAAGTTATGCGTCCTAAGGCTTTGTTTTAAGTTGCTTGCAACGTTTTGATGATATATGGTGCCGTAGTTCCCCATATTTGAATGCCATATTGCCAAACTGGGGCCACAACTTGTTTATAGATAGTCAACTATTCGCTCGCAGTAGCCAGTCCAATTGCTTCCTCTTTTCACAACAGCATGTAGAGACTCTCTTCACAAGAGAGGACCAAGTAAGGCTCTTATCCAAGACCAGACCTAAGTATCGAATCTGATTCACCAGAGGAATAATTCTAGAGTCATACGAATAACTGGACAAGCGCCACGCCGCAATTTATACATACAATGAAGTACCGGTGTTTTACGTGCTCGCCTGTCTGTAAGAAGACTCAAGAACACGGAGCCAAGCACATGGATTGAACGTCAATCAACGTCCCCTTGCATAAATATCCGCAGGTACCAATTTAGAGTCATATTAAATTTGGAATATGACTCCCTCCTTGGTGGGGAGCGAGGCCCACCTTAAATCTCTGCTGCTCTCTGGGTCACAGCACCCGGTTGTATAACGCAACTCTTACTCTACCCGCATTCGGGTATTAAACCATAGCCACCACGATACTCCCACAAGGGGGCCGTACCCGCTGGCCAGGACGGAACAAGTTCCGTGGGCTCCTGACCACCCGTGGTACCAGAAAAAGCCTCTGGTCAGACTTCGTACCGGAAGGTACTACCAATTCGAACCCCAAAAAGTCCATGGGTTGGTACCCATTATGTTTTCATTCATGTAGTAGCCAAGAAATCCAATTTATAGAGGGTAACCTGGATCACAAATTATAAATGAAAATAATGTTACCTCCAGGAATGTGAGTTCTATACATTAAGACTATAGAACTCAGAAGAATTTCCCGGAGGGGGAAATGTATACATACAGTTAGCGGCTTTGAGGGGATTTATACCAATGTTCCATCGCTTGGCTCATGTTTCAAATCGCTATAAATAGTTTTGGGTAATTTCCGCTGCTTCAATGGAGGAAGTTGAGTTCGCGAGTATGGCATTGTCCTCTGCAAATTGCTATCAATAAATTATCATATTCCGACATCGGCATTTCCGCCGTGAATAAAGAGTAAAGAACTGGGGCAAGCCTTGATGTGCTTAATGCCAGAGTCTACATCTCGAACTCTTACGAAGAAAGCTCTATCCGTCAAATTGCTCTTGAGCCCTTGTTTACCTCGAAGAAGTCTTATCAGTTTGTACAGTAGTCCTTCTATCCATACCCTGTCAAAGGCTTCCATGACATATAAGAACACAGCAGAGCAATACATTTTTGATTCAAACGCACAAAGAATGTGGTGGACAACTGTATGCAATTGTTCTACTGTACCAGCTTTGAAGCCAAACTGATTATTGGAGATGTCATTCTGGATGCCCACCACCACCAACACATTACTCAAAAATATTCTCTCGAATATTTTGAAGAATATATCGGGATCATGACTACTAGAGCACACTGACAGGGGAAATGGCAAACCATCAACATGGCATTGAACAACATCACCAGGAACAAAACTCCTTTGTAAAGAAGGGACTTGGCCACCTTCGCATCAATCTTGTCAAAACCAGCAGAATTTTTAAATTGCAATATTTTGATCTGCATTTCAACTTCTGTAGGAGTGATGTGTCTAATGGGACGTGCATCCAATACATTCTCCGAGATGACTTCAGCGGTTGCACTTACATCATTGGCCTCAGCCAGATGGAGGTGTGTAAAACGAAAAAGAAAAAAAAACCTAGGCGGAAAATTGACTTTGGCTCACCTAGGCTTATATATCTTTTACGCCCTGGTTTATACTATAATACTTAAGTAGTGTTTGTTTATAAGGTGACCTTATCAATCAAATACAATATGTGTGTATGATCTCGTTTAATTAGAATATCCTTAGAAATACAATAACAAAAGTTTTCATGCACAAAAACAAAAACAAAAAAAGTTGATGGGATTTATAATTAATTATTCCTTTTTCTCCTTATAAACTCTTAAGAATTGGCTACCAGGAGTTGGGATTTTCAATCCACAGAAATTAGGCCAAATCAGATGAACTAAATATTACACCCGGATTGCTTATCAATGATTGTCAAGTCTTATTTATCATCCAACAAGAGATATGACGACTTTGCTGCTCCCTGGATATGACAATGTAACCCGATTCCAGTCTTGCTTAGATATCCACTTTAATGAAAGCTACAACTCTAATAAAAAGCAATGTAAAATTCATGAGATTTATTAACATTAAATTAATTCAACCGATTTGATCAGTGGACCGAAGATTAGTTTTAATTGTGAGTGCAGTTTTGTAAATAATTTATTCAAGCTGTCCAATTTATTACAAAGTTCGATCAATAAGTCCTTGGAAAATCCAAAAGATGGCGCTCTTACTATCAAATTAACTCAAATTGTTTTAAGAGCCTCCATACTTTTGTATATAGAATGTAAAAGTTCTAGACAGAGGAAGGTTGAAAAGTAAAGTTGTTTGTTAGTTTTTGTATTTAGTAATCGGGAAACTCAGGTTTCGAAAAAACTTTATTTACTGAATTGATCTTACAAATCTCATCATGACATAGCGATACGAAACTGATATTAATTCACACTAGAGTAAAAAGTATAAATAGTATGAAAGAAGTGAGAGAAGCAAAGAGAACCGAGATAACCAGGATCATGAGGGCTTGCTATTTACTCAGGCTTTGTTTGACAGTTTAAAACAATAAAACCGAAACCCTCAAAAAGGATTTATTTCAAAAGGACAAAAGCAAGTGTGGCGCGTTCCCAAAATAAAGTAAGACGCTGGTGGTGTAATGCGCGTGCGCGAAACACTTGAGGAACGAAATACAATATACACATACGTATGAATGCTAAAAAAGGGTCAAAGGGTCACGGCACGAAAGTGAAGGCTTGTTAACAAATTAGCCCTTCTTCTTTCAACATAAAATAAATAACAAGTGAACAAGCAAAAGGCAAATAATAATAAAGAGGAAAATAAATAATCAACAATCAATAATGTACGAGTATAATAATAATAATGTAGCACAATATAAGAATGAATATAAGTATAAGAAAAGTTGGGTATTGCTTGTTTATATATGACACTAACATGTGATCTGAGAAGGGAATACAAATCATAAGTAAACAATTATGAAGGTGATAACCAATGATTGATTGATGAATGAATGAATGAATGCTTAAAACTGTTTGAAAAAACAGAACTGAACAATAAATGAATAGAATCTGAATCTGAATTGGTTGTCAATGCAATAATGAAATCAAAGAGTTCTTATAAAATAAGAAAATATATATTACATTCTTTCTTTAATCAACTTGAATATTAAAAAAAATTGCTATAGTTTGCTTTTATTTAAGTTTCGCAATAGTTTTTTTGAATCTTGTATCTGATAGTCAAAATATGAATATTTCAATATAGAATAAATACAAATGAAATAATGCTTCTTATATATACGAGTACTTAGCACACTTATATTTATCTTATTCGGACAATCAATTGTGACCGCTAATCGATGAAGTGTAAGATGTAATTGTAAATTGTTTGGTGAGTGAAAGTGTGATAGATTTTTAAAATTGCAATCATATCACATGGCACATAATAGTCGATATAAAAAACCAAAAGACTTGTCAACAAAACATATATTAAATGTCGTTTCTATAAAGTCTTCTAACTACAATCTGAGAAACTTGTGTGATTGTGCTTTGACCATAAAATTGATTAAATATCAATCTTCTTTTAAGATGACCAAGGAAATGCTCTTCATAATTTCCAGACGTTTTTCTTATCACAGTATTAACATCATGCCTTTTATACGAATTGACTGTTAATTTATCTCAGACTTATAGTGTTTAAAAGCGTAATAAATTAATCAGGGGTACTACAGAAAACTCTAGACAAAACTGTTGGTGACACAGAATTCCGAGAGGTTTCGGTTTTCAAACTGCTTCAATTGAATATTCTGCTTGTCTTAATAGGGTTGCGAGCATATAAAAAAAAAATTAAAAAATATATCATCTATTTGTTTCTTTGCATTAAAAATTTTTGCAAAAAAAGAGATTACTAAATAAAACTATTAAATCTAAAATGCAATTCGCTGTTGGCAACAAGCCAATTTGAAATAAATTTTTAATTTAATTTTACTTAAAATGCATAGTAAATACGTGATTAACGGCTGAGAGAGACTTACAAGATATTTTGTAAAATGGTGAATTATGAAACAAACAATAAACAAATGAAATGTTTTTAAAAAAAATTATGCAGATTACTTTGAAAAAGTATAATCACATAGCAATGGTTTTTGTTCTTATGGGAGAAAATAACCAATTATCTAAACTCAACGCAGGATGATTCAAAAACACCCGAAAGAGTTTTATCTGGCAACAAAAATCGGAAATCTGGTGGAATTTAGAAGAAACAGTAAAAGTTTCTTTTTTCTTCTCATTGAATAGTTTTGTAAATTCATGTGGATTACATCAAAGTATATTAGCTTTAGACATTTATTTGAAACAAGACCATCCTTATGACTTCAAGTGGAATATTGTGTACAAATGAGATCACTACACAATTTCATACACTTTCATTTTCCATTTTTGCCCCTATGCTCCTTGACAAATGTATATAAATGATTTCTTGTTAAGGTGCTGCCATTAGAGGTCCACCCTGAGATGCATCAAATATGAATAGGGACAGTGTCCGGAAGAACGTGATTATTATATAGATATTTCCTTTGAATTTTTATATACAATACTACTTATGTTTTAAAATTATTTTTATCATAGCTGTTATATTTTTATACATTTATTATTTAAATATAATCAGTATTTGTTGCAACAAAAAAAATTTTGTCTGGCACTGCCGGCTGCTGAAGCGTTACCAACCCAGCACCCATCAATACCAGGCTACTTGGCGAGATCATTAGCACCGTATTAGATGCGTAGCGTTTCAGAAATTTCAACCTTTACAGCTTCGCAAAGCTACTTGCACGGATAAAGCTGAACTTCTTGCGCTTGTTCTGGTGTTCTGCGACAACGACATTTTACCAGTCCTGTACCTTCTTTGAGGTGACAGTCATTTGGCGTGCTACAACTTTATTGGTTTTGCCACTGTTTCTTTCTTCAAAAGTCTCACGAATGCAAGCGATCACACTGAGACCTTCGGCCAAGGCATGCTCGACCTCCTCATCTTATTCTTTGAAAATATGCTGGCGTTTCGAGTGGCCCAAGATCATCCAATTGGTACTGGCATTTTTGAGCATTGCAGATGACACCTCACTTTTGCCCTGCGATGTTAACACTTTCCGGCAACAAGCATCGCGTATACGTTATGTAAATGGATGGGTAACCTACAATAACCTCGGTTTTACGATTCCAAATAGCCTCAGCCAAGCACTTTGTATAATTCTGCAATGGATTTTCCATCTCCATTCATTTGCCAGTTGTCACATGCATAGAATTGACGTTGAGACATTTTGCTTTTCTGTGACAATCGAAAAATCCTTTGACTGTAATCAAAAACCGAATGAAATACTTTCTCCCCGGAGGTACTTAAAATCTGGTGCTGCCTCAGCCATTGACAAGAAATTTAAGCTATGAAGAAGTAAATATTGAGATTCAAAATTTTTTGTTTAATCGAATTGAATTCGATGTAAAAACAGCATATTGCGTTGAAAAATAAGGGATGTTTTTTTTTTTTTGCCTTTTAAAGATATTTTTTTTTTATTTAAAAGTCACTTACTGTATTATGTAAAGAATATTATGTTTTAAATTTTTTTTTGTTTTTCATATGAGGATTAACATATTGGTATTGCAACTGTCTCAGGACTACTTCTACAGGTGCAATGCAACACGGGAAGTCCCCGAACGTAGATCGTTGACACTACGATAACTACCACGTAAGAGATGGCGAGTGACGTGAGTTTCATAATGCGCGTATTACCTGTATTATGTAGTTCTGAATATATTTATACTTGAATTATTACGTGAGGTCGTGAGTCCCTGGGTGGATGCCCCTGCTTAATGGAATGCATCTATTATCTCACACGATGATATAATATTATGTTACTTAGTACATTTCTAAGTAGTAAAAGAATTTATATTTTAACTACTAGAATAGATTTGTTTTCATTGTAAGTACTAAGGAGTTTATGGATTAATAAAAATATGTTAAATTTTATCTTTTTTATTAGAGATTTATTCTTATGATATTGTTTTTGTTGCAGTTGTTGTTGTTGTTGTAGTTGTTGCTTTTTATGGGCACGTTATATACAATAGATAATAGTAATGCTCATTGCTCAGTTAAAATCGTTTTCATAATATTTTTTTGTATTTTGGTGTTTGGTGTTTTGGTGTCTTTATCAAGAAACGAGCATCAAAAGTTGAATGAATAAAGAAGGGGCAGCTGAATGCTTGGCTAAAAGACAATTCATTGTTTTCTTTTGTCACACAGAAACTCATACTTTTGTATCTATCACGCGTATGAGTGAGTAAGCGAGCGAGCTACGCATACACACACACTAAATTACACAAGTATGGTATTTTATTGTAAGTAGTATAGTATGTATGTATGTATTTACTATGTATGAGAAATCTGTTACAAAGCTGTTGTTTGTTGTTTGTTCATGTCGCGGTTGCCCACCAAAATAGGCCGCGTCTTTTGCTGCTGTCCTCTTATCTTGGCCACAATCAGCAATTGTCATTAATTTCTGACTCTGACTCGTTGTACGTGCTCCGATTTGTCTTTAAATGGACGGATGGATGGATGAATGGATGGATAGATGGAAGCAGGGATGCATGGATGAATAGTTGGTAGGTTGGTAGGTTGGCTGGATGCATTCACGCATGCATGCCTTCAGTGCGTTAGTGCGTGCGTGCGTGCGTGCCTGCTTGCTCTGATTCAACATTTAATTTAATATGCAACTGTTGCAGCATCATTGGACCGACCGACCGATCGACGTAAAGATCCACCAATGTTTGGTCAAAGGACAAAGAAAGGTGCACCGCCACAATTCACTAAAGCAGTAGATTTTTATCGCTTTTACTTGATTTTATTGTATGGCTTAGCTTTATCAGCATCATCAGCATCATCATCACCAGCATCATAATCATCATCATCATCATGATCACCATCACGATCATGATCGTTTATGATTTTAATTTTTGGCATTTGGCAGCTTCATTATTATCATATAATCGTTGTGTCATTGAAAAATTGTAAATGCTCATTTTTGGGGCTTTTGTAATTTGATTTACTTGAAATTCGTTTGGTCGCAATCCAGTTCCGTTCAGTTTTTCTATTAACAATACACGCACACACACACACACACACACACACACACATTCCGTCACTCATTTACACAGTCACTCACTCTTCTCACACACACATGTACACTTCATTTTCCTTTTTTCAATTTTTCTTTTTTGTAGTTTTGTGGTTTTTGTTTTATTGGCTTCTGACGACTTGCCTCAGATACAAGTTACAATAGTTTCTTTTGAGATACTTCCCCATCCATCCATCCATTCAATGCTTCTTGTCTTCTCCTTAGACTTGATGACTTGGTGGTTGGAAATTTGTGGTCTCGGGCGGTCTTTGGTGACACACGTACGTGTTTTTGAAATTATGTTTTTTATGATCGCATTTATGCTTTAACTATTTATTTCTGTTTTGTGTTTTTTTTTTTTTTTTTTTATTTTTTTGTTCATTTCTTCACCCTCGCCGCTTTACTTCTTGTGCTCGTATCTTCTCATCACTATACATAAATATGTATATATTTTCTTTAAGTTGTTGTAGACTTTATTAAATTGAAAATTATGTCTTTTTCATTTCCTGAGCATTCTGCATTTGTCGTCTCGTGTGTCTCTGAGAAATGTTTAAATTTTTACGCGTACTCACTAAGACACCAAGTTGAACCTTCTGTCCACCATCTCATCTCTTTCATGCTTTAGTGGCTTAGCGTAGCCTGGCCTGGGCTGCCCTATAAGCATTCTCAATGAAATGTTAAGTGTTCCCTTTTTTATTTGTTGTCTTGTTGTTTCGTTGTTTTTTTTTTTTTTTTTTGTAGATACAGATACAGATGCAGATACATTCACTAAAAACATGTGCGATTTTATCTAAATGTTTTTGGATTTTTTTTTTATTATTATTATTATTTGTTTTTATTTGGACTTTTAGGTTCATTCAATCACGTGTTCATTTTCTTTATTCATCTAAAGATCATCATCACCATCATCACCATTGTAATCCTCATCATTATCATCTGTGACTTTATTTTAGTCTTTTTCTGTATTGGTGGTTAGGAAACTCTTTAATTTTGATGCCTTTGCAAAATTAATTAAAAATATCTTATTTAATATTAACTACACAACATTCGGCTATGTTTGTATTAATGCATCTTAGGAGACTTTGAAAATTGGATGAGCAATACGAGAAGAAGACTTTTAATGAAACTTAAACATGACTAAATCATTGATAGTATTGGTAAAGATCTTCCAGTTCGCTCTCACCAAGGGCGATCGTTTGATAGTCTCATAGTCTTACCTATAACAATGTTAAGAGATGATTTAATTAAAATCCAATTGAATTTCTGTTTGATATATTATCATGCTTTCTACTTCGAAATAAAATATATAAGTTGATCGGAGATGTCAGGTAAAGGTTTCTTGGGATGCATGTCATATAAGTGAATCATATCAATTACAATAATTTCTATAGTTTTGCTAAGAAGAAAGTGTTCTTCTACTAAGACCATGCACGGTTACAAAAATGACCGGAACCGTTGTCAAAAGGCAAAGAATCTCTGTGCAAATGTCTTCCATAGCGAGCATATTTCTCACATTTAATTCCTGTAACTAAGTATTTTCAGAGTTCAAACATGAAAATATAGTCAGCAAAAGTTTCTTTTTCTGATTCTTGGCAAATCTTATAAAAATGATTGGAGAAATGCTGATGAGATTTAATTGATATATAGCGGGTGATTCATTAAGAGGTTAATAGGTTATTTGTTTGTCAAATGGGTTTCTTTTACAGATAACGTGTGACTAGTGTCATGCTGTCATACTCGTATTATTTTTATTCAGTAATGTTTGACAATTCATTAGACTTTTTGTTGCCTGAAGTTGGAGCCCAAAGTGACGGCGATATTTGGTTCCAATAGAATGAGGCCACGGCACACACAGCGTGTTACACAATGCTTTATTGAGATATCATTTTGGCGAGCATTTAATGTCGCGTTTCAGACCTATCAATTGACCATCTAGAGCGTGTGATATCACACCTTTGGACTTTTTTCTCAGATAGGTTACAATGTGAGGAGTGATCCACAGTCGCAGCCGACATTTGAATATTATTTTCCAAAAGTAAATGTCAGAGAACGTCATAAAAATTCGGCCATCTAACATTTCTATTTAAATAAGTAAACGTTCTACCCATTATTATGCTATAAACTGAGCGACTGTTTTTATTATATTGAAAATTGTTTTTATGATGTAAAATCTTTATTTTTATAGTGCAAAATGTTGAATTTTGTGTATAAGTAGAAATTGAAGTCGAATGAGGAAAGAAAATGAAATATAAAAATGCAATAATAATAAAAATAAAACAAAATATGTGTTATGACAAATTTTATGAACTTTCGGAAGCCTTGTATATTTGTTTAAGTGGCTACATGCATGACTTCCCATTGATCATCCAGTTTACAATATTGTACACGTATCGGCAATCATATTGGCACTTTTACAGAAATCACAATGTTCTGGCTTTAGTTTAAATGCGTTATATACCTCAGGATGTTGAGTTAAAAATGTTAATGATTGATTAAGAACCATGATTTGCATAGAATCTTTCATCAGTTCCTTGCCTAAAGTTCAAGCCCTAATTTCGTCTTCGGTGTTCTTCACTGTCAACTACCGACTGAGTGGATTTGGCCCCCAGAAGACGAATTTGCCAATTCCCAGGTGTCTGTTCGGTTGGAACTTGCAGTTGTGGCAAATAAAAGGTATTGGGTTTTACTTGTAAATTCTTACAAATGCGAGTATAGTTTTGTGTAACATAAGGGATACCATTATCTAATAGGCCACGATCACGATAGCATCAATTCATTAACAATTGTTGCCGAATTTGTGGTTAATTCAATTAGCGGATTTTGAAAAAACTCTATGCGATTAGATGTTGTAATTTCTGCTAAGACTGTCATTAATGGTGTCTTTTGGATTGTTATAACTTTATCCTTTGGTTTCTGTGCTTTCTGCAAAGTGTTTCAGGTGAGTTGAGTATTGATGCTGGATAATTTTCTCCACACATGCAGTTACGGTGCAGTAACAGTGGAATGTTGCTAAAGTTTAAAAATAGCAGAATAGAATAGAATTGTTACGTTTTAATTCGCATTGGCGTGAACGTACTTTCCAGCTCTGACCCCCGGCGACTACAAGTTTATTCCAAACATCAAAAAGATGCTCCAGGGAAAGTTATTTGACTGCAATTGCCAAAAATGTCTATCTTACAGTAAGACAATTCATTGCAAAAGGTAACAAATCAAACTCTTGTATTATAATTGAGTTTTTATTAATAAATTACAAATGGAAAATGTTTTTTTTTTTTTTTTAAAAGAACATTAAAAATATTATCACAGCTTAATGTAAATATAAATGTAAATACAATAAATTTGTTGCATTTTAAATGAATTGATTGCAAATATTTATTTATACATAATTTCTTAGCTATAAAAATAAAAATAAAAATACTTTGAGTCTTGGCTCCCAACATTTGGAATGTCGTGACCTAAGGAAATTTTACATATAAAATATTCAATAAAATTAATAATGATAAAAAAAAAAAAAAAATTATTATTGGAATACAAATTCAATGCATATTTGAGATTTTCATAAATACTTTAAAATAAATTGTATTAAATGGTATTTTTTTTTTTTGTATATTTTCGGATTTGTTTCTTATTTAAATAGAAAAAGCTGACAATGAAAATGTTTGTAAATTTTTGAAACGAAATAAATAAATAAATAATTTAATGATGATACAAAATACAAAAATACAATATCAATGGATTGTGGGAATTAATATTAATGATACTTTTCTGATCTGTAGTATTGTATTATGGTATGGTTGGTATATACTTTTAAAAAGGAGGTAGAATGGGTTTGTCAACTGTATTAGAAAATAATCATACTTGTATGCATTGCATAAATGTTTATTTCTTGATATTGGCAACATATTTTGGCAGCCTCTTGATGGTTCTTAATTTCAAGTGAAATAAATCTTCATGATGATGATGATGATGTTAATGATCAAGATCATAATGGTTATGACTGGTGTTGTTTTCTCGATGTGCCAATATCATTTTTTTTTTTTTTTGTATTATGGGTTTATGTTTTGTAGTTTTTCTTCTTTTTGTTGCTACACCTCCTCCTGTTGATTTTGTTATTGCTGGTGCTGATGATTTTTTTACAGCTGGTGATAATGATGATGTTGTTATGTTGGTGGCATCATTTAAATTTGGATTATTGTTGAAAAATTTTTTTGTTACATGTTTACGCAACAAACGCACTAAACTATGCAAATAATCGATATAGTGATATTTTAAAAATCGTATATCAATATTTATTTTGGACCAACTCTCATCCAAAATTTTTGTTGTTGCCCCTGCTGCATTATCATGCTGCAGTTGTGTGATTGGCGTTTGAAAGCCCCGCAATTTATGTTCCATTAAATGACGTGAAATTGTTTTAAAGCCAATGATCTTGTTGCTATTTCTCTGGCTTTGCTTTTGTGTTTGCTGTTGATGTTTAGGATCACGTCCATAGACAATATTTGTGACATTAATGGCAGTTTCGACAGAGCAAAGCATTTCACGTGCACTTTTCTTTAATTGTTGCAATTCAATGGCCACCGGACTCTCTTGCATGGTTTTATGATAATCAAAGTGAACTTGGGCACGCCGCATATAGCTAAAGGCAGCAACATAAATTTGTAGATCTCGATGCCAACGACGTAAAGTGATCTAAAATTAGAAAAACAAAACAAAAAGAAATGTTGTTTATTAGTCAAAGGCAAATCATAAAAATAATTTCCAACTAAATAATTTAGGCAAACATCTGGACTATTAGTTTACTACTATACTATAATACAATATACACAAGTACAATATCAGTGTTAATCGGTTAGAGAAGAATAAAAGAAGGAAAACTAGACAATGCCAATGCCAACACTAGATGGCGCAAATGAATCTCTTTGGTAGCCTCTACTGCATGAATCAATATACTTAGTTAGTGTTTCTACTAATCTATCCTTTGACTTAATTCCAAGGAATTTAACTCATATTAAATATAAATCATGGTTAATAGAAAAAGTGAATGGATTCATTGATAAAAGAGAAATCCCGGTTAATCACGTAGGCAGGTGTAAATTCAGTCCTGTTGATGGAGTTCCCGATAATGTAAGGTTCAACTATATTTCGCATTTTTCTTAAACTCAACGCAATTCAATTGGACTCTGATTACCGTAATCATCATCATGATGATCATAATCAAAATTAAGTAATTACGATTTCATTCATGCAATAAATTTATTGTAAAATTGTATTGTTTATAAATAGTTTTCTCATTGTTTTAGTTTACTCGTTCGTCTCGCTCGACTCGATTGCCTCGTATTATAATTCTACAATCTAGAATCTACATATGTATGCCGCTTACTTGCTAGAACCGGCCGGGGATTCCACCAAAATCAACAAACAGTAAATTAATGTGAGCATGAATCATGAATCATTCACAAATGATGAACACACAAAAGAAAAAACAAAAACAAAATTTTATTCATTGTATTTCGCTTGAGTTGTGTCATTTATAATGTCAATATGATTATAAGCACCAACAACAACAGCAGCAGCAGCAGCAGCAAGAGAACGAAACTCACTCACTCAAAACACTAATCACTTCACTCACTCATTCACTTGCTCACTTGAGTTCGCAAGCTCGCACATTCGCCATCACATTCGGCTCCACATTCATTGATTTGCTCATTTGCAGTCGTTTTATTATACTCAATTGAGAGCAAGAGAGCGAGTGTGTGAGAGAGAGAGAGAGAGAGATTAAGTAGCATGCTTTTGTTTGTGTGGTATGGATTGACAGGCTATGGAGTATTTGAGTTGTTTGCTTAAGTAGATTGGTAGGTAGATTAATATGGCCCGCGATTATCGAATTTTGATAGCAACGAAAGTAAGCGGACAAAGATTTTTTTTTTTTGCTGATATCTACAAACACTTTATAACCAAACAAACTACTTAGTATCATCTCAAATCACTTACTCATTCGAATTACACTATTTCCACTCATTCGAATTCATGTTATTTTATTTGCATTTACATTTCTTATTTATTTGTTTTATTTATTTATTTGTTTATTTATTTATTATTTATGATTTCGATTTATTTTGTGTAAATTTTGTAGCGACTTTGGTCTGTGACGTCAATTGCGCGTGCGCGCACTTCTCACGTTTCACATTCCAAATTTTATAACAAAAATTTCCAAAGAATTCTATGAAATTTCAGCACCCCACACCATCATCATCATCATTTTACACCACACGAAACCAATTCACATCAGACCTCAGCACTCCACATCACAAAACATTCTTACATTTCATTAATTTTGATTTTCCTTAGTATTCAGGAAAGGGTTTTTGGAATTTTTCTAGCTTGGCATCTCTATAAATACTTGGTTGATTTCAATCATAGACAAACAAGCAAACAAACAAATAAGTATATTGTACAATATGAAGATGTGATGGAATTGAAAGAGGAGGGAAATTCAAAAATTTTCAGAAAAGTAAAGGAAAGGGGAGTAGGTGGAACAAGAAAGAAAGGCAAAAAAATTGCTTGTAGTATGTGTCTGAGTCTGTGGACTGTCAGTCAATATGTAATTGACGTTGTCATCTTTCTTAAATATTTTTTTAGTGTCATTTCATTGACGTCAGTGAAATGAATTGGATTTGGGTGACAACAATGTATCAATCAACCAACGAACGCCACCCGCCCAACAAAGCCAGTTCAATATTTTATATTAAAGAATTTGCAACAAACTTTGTTGTGGTAAGTGAGGACTCAGGTGGCTGGTAGGTGCAGGTGTAGGTAGAAAGGGAGGTGGGAAGGCAGGTTAGCAACCCGATCATCCGGCTGATTTAATGAAATCGTCGTCACCATGACTTGATATTTTTCTTCTTTTTTTTTTTTCTTTTACTATTTTCGTTACTGACGATTGGTACTTTAGTTACTTTTGAACGCTGGTTAATGTGTTGAAGTAGTTTGTTGTTATTGTTATTGCGTGTCTTTATTTGATCTTTGCACATTGGCCATGTTATTTTAATGCCAGTGAGTATGGTAAGAGAGTGAGTGAGTGGGGGACTAATTGTGTAAGTGAGCAGAGTTTAGATGTTTTTTTTTTTTTGTTTCTTTTTTATTCTGATCAAATTCAAAGTTGAGCTCATCAACGACCTTAAGTCAGTAAGTAAGTAAGTAATTCGCACTTTAATTTTATTTAATTATGAGATAATAAAATAGAAAAATGATAAAAAAAAACAAAACCAAAATACTTCATTAGAATTTTTCAAAAAAATAAAACAGAGTGCAAGTTTTCGTTATTTATAATTTTTTTTTTTTTTCAAACCTTGTTAATTTTAATACTTATAAGTTATAGGTTCGCAAACCTCGACCACAGTCCACTTTGAGCTGTAAAGCAAGTCTAGGGCTCTATAATTTTTACCTTACTTTTTTTCATCAGGATAGGGTGGTCCAATCTTTTGGACGCCAACAACGCCCTCCCCCCTGATATCAATAGATTTATGATCTTGCCTACTTGAGTTTACTTCTTGGTAGAACTACAATACATTTAAAGTTTCCTACATCGTAGAAATTTACTAATGAGATATTTCAAAACGATCCTTTCCTGTATACTAACAGATATAGTCCTCATCCATGGCCAAGCATAAGTCTAGAGCATTTTTAATTACCAAAACTTTCCATAAAAACTTATAGCTAACAACAAAAAACAAACAACCGAATTAATCATCAGTACGATCATGATCACCGTCGTCGCTATTAATAAATTTAATAACATTTCTGGTATTTCTTTCTTGATTCCCCACTGTCTTTTATATTGGACAATCGAAATGAACCCGCCCTGACCTTGAGAATCAGTATTATTGTATTATAGAGTCCTGTAATTTATTCAAAACAATCTGTGTTACATTGCGCAGCACTTGATATACTTTTGAAAACATCAGACGAATCGAATACTTTGATTTTAAAATGCAAAATGCATCTGTTATCTGTGTGTTTCTAAGTTTTACATACAAAATTATGCACGCATTCACAAAATGTGTTTGCAATCAGATGAACGAACGGTATAGCCGCGCATAAGACTCAATATGAACACACATAAGAGAAGTTCAGTGACATACACACTCACAGAAGATTATTTATATAAATGTTGTGAATCTAAAGCATTCTCACATCCCCTGAACACACACAAAAATTTCATCAAAATCGGTCCAGTCGTTTAAGAGAAGTTCAGTGACATACACACTCACAGAAGAATTATATATATAAAGATTAGAAATTTCTATCTGTCATTTTTTTTTTTTTATCTTTTCGAAATTTGATCTATTCATTAAAGTTTAGTTTTTTCCTTCCTATATCTTTATTCATTCTTTCATCAATTGACGTTCATTCTATACTCATTTCTATTCAAAGTTGAGTTTTTTTTTTTTCTGTAAAAATCATTCTTATAATTGTTTCGTTATGTTTATAAACACATAAAGTCACCAAAATATTCGATATTTGTTTTTTTTGTAAGATTGTAAATTTTGCAATTGAATTTGGATATACTTTATTTGATAGAAATGTATTGATTTTCTGGTTTTATTTGTAACACATAGAATTAGAATCATTTAAAGTTAGCCCCACAAATTTATTAAAGATGACAGGAGGAGTTTGTCAACTTATCTGTTAGTTTTGAAGTCATGCCAATATTGATAGATTTGTTTTAGTCAAACTTTTTCTTATTTAACAGTTTTGTTATAAATTAACAATCTACACAACAACAAAAAAAAAAAAAAAAATCGATGGATCCACATATACTGGTAGAGAAATGAGTGTTTAAAAATTTTCGATATACACTATCAGAAACTTATAGTGTCTCAACTTCAGTTCGATAGTACAGTTTTTCTTATAACAACCTGAACTTTTTTGGAGAGTTTGTAAGAGAGGTACCTTCCTGTAGTCTGATCTACGTGGAGTTTTGACACTATAAGTTTCTAGTACATTGCCATCAATCGTTTGAAGACCCTAGATTTACTGGATCGTATACAAGCCCATAGAACTACAAATTCTTTAACTTTCAACCTACTACGGTCCTACGGATAGATCCCAAGGATGGACGGACGGAAATTGTAGCCTTAGCAATAGGGTTTCCTTTAGGTACGAAACCCTCAATAACGATTCATAAGTCTTTATTAATGCAACAATTTTATAAGAGTCTAATAATAAGATAAGAACAAATTAACCATTATACTATTGTATTGTATGTTACATCCCTATTTATTACCATACTCATATAAAGAGCTCTAAGCTAATGTGTGAAGGGTATTTAAGCTTCGGTTTGACCGAAGTTCTTCCACCTTACATACTTTGTTTTTCTTATCGGGCGCTGGAGCATGTTCGATTTTACTGTGTCAATGTTTAAAAGGTTGCCGATTTCACTTTTCCCCCATTTTTATTATTTTTTACTTTTATTTATTATTTATTTATTTTTGCCCAAAATAGTTCTATGTGCGACAAAGAAAAAGAATTAAAATAGACAGAGAGACATAGATAGAGAGAGGGTTAGAGAGAATTATATAGAGAAAGAGAAAGAGAGAGAGAAAGAAAACATGTTATCATTTTTAATTTTATGTCTATGACACATCATGTCATAGAGAAGACCTTCATGAAAGTAGGTTACTTGGCTCATGAAATGTTTGCATTGCAATCAATTCCAAGCATAGAGAAATTTAACAATCATATTGTTTTTGTTTTTTTTTTTTTTTTTGTTGATTTGAAATGGAGATTTTGAGATCCCATTGTCAAAGAAGAATTCCCATTGAATTTCTCTTAAGAAATATTTAAGTTCGAAATGAAAATGATCTGTTGTGATGTTAGGAAAATGAGAAGAGTTATACCTAGAAATCCAATACAATTGTTTAATTTTTAACAAATATCCTATAATGCTGTGTTATAGAGAAGTGTGGCTAGAAGAATCTTTTAAAGCAAAGAGAGGATTTTCACTATTGATATTGATATATTGTAGAATTTAAGTATCTGGAACAAGTTTTTCAAAACAATTATAAAACATGGGAGATGATAGGGAAGCTAATTTTTTACATATTCATACTTTTAAGATATTTTCAAATTTGTTTTGTTTTTTTTTTTTATTGTACTTACATTCGAAAGTGAACCCAGATTTGGTAAAAAATTGTAAGTCTCATTGTGTAGTTCCCAAGTTTGCATACCTCCTATATTGATGGCTACAGTCTTGGCCGCAGCAGCGGTTGCTGGTGGTGGACGTGGCCTGGTTTTGCGAGCGACCGCTTGTTCGTCACGTAAACCACGATATTCCTGTCCGATTTTCATTTGAAGGTTAGAAGTAACTGTGAACCGAAAGGAAGATGGATATTTTGTTTTAATTAATTGATAGTTGATAGCCAATTATTGTTTTAATTGTTTGGGTTAAAGGACTAGTATTGTGTGTAATGTATTTTAATTAATTTTAATAAATAATAATAAAATGGATAGTGGATGATTGTTTGATGGAAAATATTGTATCATGTGGAACTTACTTTACGTTGACCACGCTGTCGATGTTGTCGATGGCGTCGCCATTGCTGTTGTTGCTGTCGTGCAATATCCTCTTGCCAGTTACCACTGCAAGGATTCCACCATTCCATATTCTGATTATTCATTTCGCTTCTATAGATTGCATTAAATGAATTGAGTGCACGTTTGCCTAAGCGAACTTTTTGTCTCGTATAAAAAGGCAACGATTGTTCCTTATTCCGTGGTGATGAAGATAATGTTGGTGATTTTGTTACTGTTGCTAATCCTACATCTGATGCTGATGATGATGATGAAAATTTTTTGGGAAACAATGGCGGAGTTTCGGCATATGTGCTTATAACATGTAACCCATGTGTTTCTGTTTGTTGTACTTCATTGAGTGGCACTGCCATTGCGCCAAAGTTATATGTTTGTTGTTGTGATTGCAATACTGTTAGAACCATCATATATATGATTATGTTTATCCTTTGACCAATGTGCCAATGTGGTGGCTTTGCTTTTGTCCTCGTTTTTGATTCGAATTCAGTTTACCCCGATGTCTGTTGCAATTCTGTTGCAATGTCGTAGCTGGAGTCGTGGTCGTTGTCCACGTCCTTGTTGTCGTTGTCGTTGTCGCTGTCGTTATCGTTCCGATTATTGTAGGCGTCTGCGACTCAGCTGCGCTCGGAGGGTTTAAAGTTGCCTTTATGTTTGCCGTTTTGATGAATTTTATTTTGGTTGCGTTTGTTTTAGCAACCAACAACTATTTTGTTGTTGTTGTTGTTGTGTTTTTGTTGTAGTTCGGATTGGTATATTGGTGCAATTGTTTCGTAGTTCCCCCCAAAAAAACCAAAAAAACCAAACAATATATTGAAACAAACGAGGCCAACAGCGAAATAATGATCGAAAGGGAGTGAAAGTGAAGATCGTCGTCGCATTGTAAAAAAAAATATATATAAAATAAATGTATATATAAAATAAAAGAAAGGAAGAAAAAAGAGAAAATAAAAACCAAAAATTAGTAAACGAAATATATAAAAATAGATATAATATCAAAAAAGCAATATATATTTAACTAAAAAAAAAAATATGGAAAATGTTAATAAGTAACTTGATAAATTGATGTAAAAACCCAAAGCAATTTTCTATTGATTTTTTCGGGGATTTTTTTATTTTATTTTTTTTTTTTTTTAACCATTTTTATAATTATATCAGCTTCTTTTTCTTTTTTCTTTAGCAATCCACATCCACATGAGATTCGATAACTTACCAAAACCAACTATTAGATTGGATGAACAATTAGGAACAAGTGTTGAAAATTGAAAATTGGAAACAAAAAAGGAACGATCATTAACTTCTATCAATAGAGACACGGTAGTTACCAAACTCATAGATGAACATACTCGCTTATATGCACAATACCACTTACTACTTAAAAGCAGATACTTAGTGGTGGATAAATTTATATTCTAATCTGTAGTATAATCATTCTTCAAACGTTCTAACCATTCCTAGTGATACACTAAATATTATTTTAATGCATGTACAATATAAAGTTTTAAGGGTTAACTACACTACATAATAAGTCTGTGTCAATTGGTTCTATTTTTGATTTCAAGATTGACGAATAAATAAATGAATGAATGAAGTTAAATGGGTTACTGAATATAATGATCTATCTGAAGAGAAAGAAAGAGAGGGATGAATGGTAATTAAGTGATTTTCCAAATCAATCCCATGGAATCTTCTTTAATTTATAGAAACTTATTGATTTTCACAACTTAACCATAAATAATTTTGATATTTAAGAAGAATTTGAAGACTCATAGTAACAATAAATGTGATCAAAATCAATAATTGGCATAATATATACATACAACAAGGTTTATACCATTATGTCATAAGCTTGTCAGCTTTTTTGTTGTCATTTGAAATGTTTGAAAAATCAAGTAATAAAATCGTCCAAGTGTAAGTCAGACTGGTACACGGAGCGTTCCGTACAAGATGGGGTTTGTATGGGAGGTAGCATCCCTAGGGATTTGATTTGACTGATTCCAACAAATGTATAGTGCCTTTATCAGAAACTTACAGTGTCTCAATTTCAGTTGAATAGTCCAAAAAACAAATAAATTTTTCTAATAAAAACCTCAATTTTAATGGGGGTTTGTATAGAAGGTACCTCTCCTAGTTAGCCGATTTGGCTGATTCCAACAGATGTATAGCGCCTATATCAGAAACTTATAGTGTCTAAATTTCAGTTCGATAGGACAAAAGACAAAAAAGTTTTTCTAATAGTAACCTGAATTTTAATGGAGGTTTCTATGGGAGGTACCATTCCTAATGGTTCGATCGAACTGAAATTTCGAAAGTATAAGTTTTTGATGCATAACCCCCAAATATATAAATTTCAAGATCGTGGGAGTGCTGTATAGCTGCCATACAAATCAAAATGTTTCTTGTATGGAGACCCCTTTAAGTTTTTAAAAATATTAGTTTTAGTATTTGCTGCTGATGCCTGAATAGAACTAAACATTCTGTGAAATTTCCAGTTCTCTTGCGATTACGGTTCATGAGATATGACCCGAGGATGGACGGACGGACAACGAAGTCTCTGTAATAGGGTTCCGTTTGGTACCTGGACCCGGAACCCTAAAAAGGAATAAAAATATTTAAAATTTATATACGCGTATACATAAGCATATCAGTAATTGGACTGTTTGAAACTTGGTACAATAGATCCAAATACAAATACTTAACTGATTTATCTTTTAACATGAAACTACAATAAGCGAACCGAAATATTTGTGTGATCCACTAACCCTAGGGTCTTGTAATTATATGATTAGTGAATATGGGTCAGACACTTATAGTATGAATACAAATTTCATTTCGATAACTTAGCCCTCTTAGTGGTCCGTTTCGTCTGGTTCTGACATATGTACAGCAAAATTCGTCCAAAATTTTAGTTTTCTAGCTTAAAAACTATTAGGAATTAGTTTGCATAAACACAGATGGACTGGCGGACATGGCTCAATCAACTCATCCCATTAAGCTGTTCATATATTCTTGATCTTGAATATACTTTATGGGGTCTCCTATGACTCCTTCTGTGCGTGCATATTATAAAAATGTCATTTTGAATCATGAAAGTTCAAGTGTATAAAGACAATTACAACTAATTCATGTACCATACAGTTGTAATTCATTAATCCGATCCAATCATGATTGCTTTATTCGAATGGATTGTGTTAATACTCGGTAAATAAGTTTGTTAAGAAAAACACAAATTTCTATGAAAAGCCAAAGCATTTAATTTTCAAAATGTCTATATTTTATATATATACTAGTTATCCCGGCGTCGCACAAAAAAGATAAGAGAGCATATACGTATGGAAACATTTCTTCCTTTGATGAAAATCAAGGAGATATGTGGGGATGGTAGCTATAACAGAGAAAGGAATGGAGCGCTGTAGACGATGACCGCCGATAAAAATAAAAAATGGGCCAAGTGCGAGTCAGACTCGTACACGGAGGGTTCAGTACCAGATTGTGGTTTTATGGGAGGTACCCCCTCTATTAGTCTGATTTGACTGATTCCAACAAATGTACCGCGCCTATATCAGAAACTTATAGTTAGACACTAATTTCAGTTCAATAGTTCAAAAAACAAAAAAGTTTACCGAATAGGAACCTGAATTTTAATGGTGGGTTTGTATGGGAGATACTCCTCCTAGTTGGCCGATTTGATTGATAGATGTGTAGCGCCTATGTCAAGAACTTATAGTGTCTAAATATCAGTTCGATAGAACAAAAAAAGTTTTTCGAATAAGAAACTGAGTTTTAATGGTGGGTTTGTATGGGAAGTACCCTCCCTAGTGGACTGATCAAACTGAAATTTCACAATATAAGTCTCTGATGCATAGCTACCAACCATCGAAATTTCAAGATCGTGGGATTACTGGGTCGTTTAGCTGCCATACAAACCAAAATATTTCTTGTATGGGGACCCCTTTCATTTTTTAAAAATATTTTAGTTTTAGTATTTGTTGCTAATTCCCGGATAGAACTATTACATATTCTGTAAAAATTTCAACTCTGTAGCTATTACGGTTTGCAAATCCATTCCTTCACGTTTTATGTCACGTCCCACTGAAACGATATCCTATGTCCGTCTCCTAGTTCTAAGCTACCTCCCCACCAATTTTCAGCCAAATCGGTTCAACCGTTCTTGAGTTATAAATAGTGTAACTAACACGACTATCTTTTATATACATATATTGTGAATCTAAATCATTCTCAGATCCCCTTGAACACACACAAAAAATTTCATCAAAATCGGTCCAGTCATTTAAGAGAAGTTCAGTGACATACACACTCACAGAAGAATTATATATATAAATATATAAATATATATATAATTTTTTTTTTAAGTGAAACTTCTTTAGCGAGGGGAAGTAAATCCAAAAAATATGAAAATATAATGTAACGAAAACATGCTTATGAGGGTGAGGCACATTACTTTTTTTTTTTTTTATTATTTTAATGTTGTTTTTCTTTTCCTGTATCTTATATCAATGCTTAATTTCTTAAATCTGTCAATTATACAAATTTTTCCATAGAATGCTTCAATTCATCAATACTTGAAATTTTATCTATTGTATTATTTTTAAAGATATTGCAATTGTCTTCAATTCATTCATTTAAATTATGGTTGCTTTAATTTATGTGCAAAGAATTTTGAACATAAAATCCACTGTATTGGTTTTTTTTTTTTTTTTTTTGGAATTTCTATGGAATTTATTTTTGGTCCAAGTTCTAAATTTTTTTTTTTTTTTCTTTTTCGCATACAAATTCAGGTGACAGAATGGTTTGCTGTTCTCAAATAAGAGAATTTAATTGAAAACATTGAAAAAAATCATATAATTTGGATTACGGAATTGCCAAATGAAATTAACATTTAAATTACTGAATTTACGAATTTAGTGACTACTACTGTATTTATCAAACAACATTCAAAACCTTTGAAACTATTACAGTTTGCATAAACATTTGTGCCGCCATTTATATATAAATTAGTATAGCGGATACGTAATAAGTTTCAGTCTCAGCCTCAGCCTCAGCCTCAGTCCCAGATTCATGAGTGACAAGAATGGGTGAACAAACAACAAGTAGATTAGATATCCTGTTAAATATCTCAAATTTCGGCTCTTAAAATGTCATCAATGGTTTGATTTGATTTGTGGGAATGTTTTGATTTGTTTGATCATAAATTTCTATGTTCAAAATATTGCATTACTAAGTTCATGTCTATAGATAAGGTATTTCTGATTCAAAATGAATGAAGAAAGTAAATTTCCAGAGCAAATTAGTTTATCAAATTATATGACTAAATATAATAATTTTGTAATATTTTAATTATTTCATTATAAATTTTTATTTGTTTTTTATTGTTGTCAATTCATTAATATTTTTTTTTTTTTTTATATTGTTGTGTTTCTTGTTAAAGTGAATCATCAATTTTTTATATATAAAAAAAAAAAAAAAATCTTGGATTTTTATCTACCGTCAATGTTAGTCTATTCGTTCATTCGTTGGTTTGCACGCTCATTCGCTCGTTCATTTCTTAGTTACTTGTAGTTCACTCGATTTATAAACGAATAGATATTCTCATACTTGTCATCATCGTCATCATCATCATCATCATCATCATCATAATCATTTGATTGACTAAACCTTAATAGCCCAATAGACACGTAATGGTCACCACAGTGGGGTAGGCCCAATGTGGTTGTTATTAAATACAATACAATACAATACAATGCCTTCCAAAGTGCATAGAGTATGTGGATGTCGGTGGGTGGTTGGGTAGATGGTAGGTTAGTTCCGTTTTGGTTTGGTCTGGTTCCGGCCCATTGTTACGAGTGAGTAAGAAACACTCGGAAAAACCGTAAAACGCTTAATAAGTCAACGAACCACAATAACAACAAGTGAGTGAAATAATCACACTACATACATACATATGTACATATATGTGATTGAGTGTGTGTAAACTGGTGAATAAGAGAGAGTGAGAGACTTAAACAATCAAAATCAAAATCTTCAAGAATTGAATTTGGCCAAAAATGTTTATTTTGAAGACATGAAGAAACGCGTTTCTGTTGCGGCCTCTTGTGAAATTCAAGATATGTATTTTGGTATTGGAGCGGAAAAGTTTCCATATCTATTTCAATTTTGATTTTGATTTTGATTTGCTTTTCTAAATGTTGGTGTTATGTGACTATTGATATTTATTTCTATTATTGTTGTTACTGCTGTTGCTATTGCTATTGTTAGAGGTGTTGATGATGATGACGATGATGATGAAAAAAAAAAAAAAGAAACAGAGGACCTAAGCGCACACCTGATCAAGCGTTAGATGCTGCGCCAACTTGTCAATTGATTTCACATGTTCGATTTTCATTGTTATCGTCATCAACAATAGCGCCGCGCCAATGCTAATGCCATCAGTCACTCGTCAGTCGTCACTATCGTCGGCAATTAATAAGAGCAATCCAATCGAAGAGAGAGTGCGCGCAGGCGCAAATTCTTTTTTATTTTATTTTAATTTATTTATAGTTTCTGTGGATCTCAAATTTATTCAATAAACAAAAACAACAAACAATGAAAATAAGAAAAATAAGATTTTAATATTAATATTGATTATGTTAAATAAAAATCTCACTTACCATTTACGGAATATAATTTGCTTAAGTTGGAGCTGGAGTCCTAGTACTTCTACTATATAATTGTTTGTGCTTTTTGTTGAAATTATATTTTTATTGAGATTTAAACAACTCAATGCAACTTTTTGCTGAGACACAATTTTTGCAATTTTATGTTTTTGTTTCAGTTTTTAATTATGGAAACAAAATGTAAATTTACCAATAAGTTTTTTCAATACAAAACAATTTTAAAAAAAATATAAAAAACATTTATTTTGTTTACACTTCTTATTTCTTGTTGTTCGTACTATTTTTTCTTTAAGGAAAATATTTTAATTGATGTAAAAAAAAAATTTTTTTTTTGTTGGTTTTGAAAGAAAATTCGAGTTTTTTTTTTTTTTTGAAAATTTTAAACTTAATTTAATTGAATTGACGAGTCTTGTTTTTAAGTAAGTAGTATCGAGTGTTGAATGTTGAGTGTTGTGTATCGAGCGTGTACGAACACTTCAGTTACTTGAAACATACTAATGGAACTTCAATCAACAACAATCATCATCATCAGTCATATGGGATCGGAATCGCAACATTCGAGCAACGACGACCACGACCACAGCACCGACAACGAAGCGAACGACAAAAAGCGACGACAACGACGGCGATGACGAAGAAACGGTAGCCGCCGCTAACACCGCCGCCACCGCCTATACCTATGCCTAAATCACTGCTTCGACTTCCAATGGGTGTGTGGATGAGTGAGTGTATGTAACACATAAAAAAAGAGCAAGAAATTCAAGAACAAGTTAAGAAGTTACACTTACTAGTTATTATAATGAAAGCTTCTTCTTTTCATACTATACAATACTTACACAGCTTTTCTTTCTTTCTTCTGTTTTTGGTCTTCATTGCGAAATGTCCATGACAGAGCAGCATATACAATACAAAATAAAACCAAAGCGAAACGAAACTCGAGCAAATTAAAACGCACTCAACTCAATAACTCACTCACTCACTTACTCACTTACTCAGTCATTCATTTGCTCACTTACTAGCAAGCAGCGTAAGGCATAAAGTAAAGTCAAGCAAAGCACAAAGCCAAAAAAAGCACAGTCAAGTAAGTCAATTTGTTTTTGCCACTTTCTTGGTACAATATTATCACTCACTCACTCGGTCGCTCAGTCAGCCGTTTGCTTGCTTTGGTTCCATTTGAAATGATTGTGTGCATAGCATAAAACTGACCCCGACATTGCTTTCGTTGCTGTTGCTGTTGCTGTTGTTGTTGCCAATAATGATGATGTTGTTGATGATGACGATGACGACACAAATGGTGGCAGCAGGCACAGCCAGACACTTTCAAGTCATGACTAAGCGGCATAACACGAAGGTAAGTGACCAGCCGCAACCGCAGACGCCACTAAGTTTTGCTGTCATAGTAACAACACTCACTGCTATTGCTCAGCTGTTTACTTGCTTAGTTGCGTGCGTACCTGTGTGTGTGTAACAGTGTGGGTGGCAATCAGCCTAACTCAATTAATAAATGAAGAGAGAAAAGGCTAAAGCTTTATGTCAAGCTATAAATTTAGAGTAGTAGTTGTGTGACAGAGCGCTTAAGTTGAGACCAAGAGCTAGCGCGCACTCTATTCTACAATATTTTATTATTTTTGTTATTGTTATTGTTATTGTTTAACTGTTGACAATGAACAGCTAAGCGCGATTTGATTTTAATTTGCCGGTTCACAATGCTTTTGATCAATACACAGTACACAAACACACACACATACACAGATTTAAATTTTCATTATCATGGTAATTTATTTACCTTAATTGATCTTGAATTTTATATTGAAAATTTATGAAAATAAATTTCAAATATGTATTTGTAGAATTAATTAAGTTTTTAATGACTCTTGACAGTTTTATTTCATTATTGCATATTGAAATGAAATCAATGCCTACCTTGTTTCTTTTTTACTCACAATTTTTACTAAATTTATTGTCATACTTTGTCAAATTTATTTTTGCAGGATAAATCAATAAATGTTATTGTAAATCTACCATTAATTAATTTTTACCGAAAAGGACAATGGACAATGGTTTAAAAAACCTCAATCCACTTCTGAACAATTTTTGGTTTTCTTGGACTTTGTGTAATGTTAAATACATTTAAGAAACCGTTTCACAGCTCCAGGATCACAGTTTTTTTATTTTTTTTTTTTTTTTTAGAGCTAAACAGCGTCCTATTTAGTCATTTAAAATTATTGAAGTTACTTTCTGATATCACTTGCGTTTAGAAGATCGATGTAATCAGATTTCCTTGATTATCTAAATGATTGGATATACTCTCAAATGATTTGGCTACCTTATAAATATTTTCTTAATATCATTTGACTCCCTTGTAGTTACTGACTATATCTAAGTGGTATGTTGTAGAATATTACTTTTATAGGAAGCGCTCTTCTTCTCTCTCTATTCTTGTAACAATGTCAATCTCTGGTATTGTATTTAAAAAACCTTATTAGGGTAGTACAATTACCTTTCTTTCTAACTTATCCTTTGCCGATGATTTGGTAATTGTGGTTGTGGCTAAGTTTATTGACGAGCTCAGGTTTGACTGCAACGATGCTGTTAGGAGAGTTGGTGTCTGGCTGAGTCAAAAAGATCTGCGCCTTGCTGAGCACAAAACAGAAGTACTGCTTGTCAGCAAACGCAGACTGACGGAACACCTTAGCGTAACGGTTGGCGACCTCGAAATTGTATCAAAGCCATCTTTGAGGTATTTGGGAGTTGAATTGGACTCAAAAATGACGTTCAAGCAACATTTGACACTAACAGCCGCTAAAGCATCAAAAATATCAGGAGCTGTTCTAAGCCTGATGCCGACTTATGGAGGACCACGGGAACGCAAGCGACGGCTGTTAGCAAGTGTCGTAACGTCGGTTCTAGTCTATGCTGCGCCGATTTGGTCTGATGCTAGTAAAATACACTCATACATGAGAGAAGTGAACTCAGTCTACAGATCATGTGCAATCCGCGTCTGTGCTGCTTTTCGAACGGTATCCAGCGATGCAATCCTGGTCATGGCGAGTATGATGCCTGTTGACATAGTTGTTGCAGAAATAAGTCGGCTGTTTGACGCTAAGAGGACCACTGGTGAAGTGAGAAGGCTAGATGAAAGGGCCCTCAGTATGGTGGAGTGGCAGAGGAGATGGCAAAGTTCTGACAAAGGCAGGTGGACCCATCGGCTCATTAACAACGTCGAAGAATGGGTGCGCAGGAAGTTTGGCGAGGTAAACCATCACCTAGCCCAGTTCCTGAACGGTCACGGGTGCTTTAAGGAGTACCTGTATAAGCGGGGATATGATGATGATCCCTTCTGTCCGAGTTGCACAGGCGAAAACGAAAATGCAGAACACGTTTTCCTGCATTGCCCTAGATTTGTTGTTGCCAGATCAATGATCTCATCTGCGTTTGGTGAAGTGCCGACTGTGTCGAACTGCATCCGGCATATGTGTGAATCGCAGCTAAATTGGGACGTGGTAAGTCAGGCTGCAGCTCAAATCATGACAGAGCTGCGGCGTATTGAACGATTACGACGAGTCCAGACGAACGAAGACGTGATAGGTCATTAGTTTGATATTGACAAGAAGTTGTAACGTAAATTTGTTTTGATTTACATGGGGTAAAAGCAGACTTTGAGCTTTTATGCTCCCTCTTTCCTCCTAGACGTAATGCTTTGTGGTAGTGCCAGGGGGACTGTAGGACTTGGGACGGTGGGGTTTAGTGGGTGCAAGTCCCACACTTCGAATAGTAGATTCGGTTGGCTTTTAATGCTTCCCCATCGGAAAAAAAAAAAAAAAAAAAAAAAAAAAAAAACCTGTAAACAGACACCATTATCTGACTTTATGCTGATTTTAAAAGTAGAAAGAATTAAACTACAATCATAAGATTTCAGTTTAGCCTCAATGGACTATGTGTGAGTGTGTTAGTATTGTGAGTTTGTTATCTCTGTATGTTATAGCATGGTCTGCAAAGATTCTTAAGCAACTCTACACATTTTATATTGAATTTTCCTAATTTTCCACTGCCAGAGAGTCACCATTTCTTTAAAAGCAGTGGGTGGCCTAAGTTGTAGATCTCAATCTGAGTGACAATTTTAGGGCATTAGAGAAGGGGGGTTTCCAAAATCTAATAGAGCCTTCACTATTCAAGATTTACTAGAAAATAATAAAATATGTAAAACTAGAAATAATGTTTCATTATATTCAAATGGGTGGTTTATATGGGAGCTTGCGCTGATCACGAATATATATATATACTTATATACTTCACAGTTTCACTGAAAATTTCATTAAAATCAATCTATTAATATCCCACATAAATACTAGTAGTCCACGGTGTATATAAGGACTGCTGTCCATTCAACGGTTAAGGAAATAGTGCAAAAAATCAAATTATATGTATAAAAAAGGACTTCATTCAATTTTCAAGTAAATTGCCTGAATTGAAAACACATAACTTATCTCTTGTCCTTTTTGGCAGTAGTGTATTTATTTCTATCTTATAAAAGATGGAAAGATGGATGGTTGGTAATTGAGAGTTTACACCTCCTGTTTTAGTCAGTAACCATAATTCATTAGAGTAGGCATCCACCATCCATAATTGTTTCAAAGGTTTTTATGAAGCTGTATATTCAATACAAAACCATCAATTGATCGCCATTACCACAAGTGTGAGAAATGTTTTGGTGATTCATCTCAAGTTAAACACTGGCATGATTCGATTTTGAAAAGGTTAATTGTTGTAAGAAGTAAAAGTTGGTGTCACATTTGTGCTTCCTTTTTATTCAACATCTTCTTTTTACCAATGTTTAGACAAAATATTGGGTTGATGTGGCAAGAATTGCGTGAGATCGTTGAGAGATTTAATTTATCGAATTCAACTATTCTTAATCATTTGAAACACATATGTAGAATCTCAAAGCTGGACGTATGGGTTTCCCAAATTCGGGTTAACGGTTGCAAATTGTTTCTCAAACGTCAAGGAGGAAATGATCCATTATCGAAGAGCATAATCGCTGGATATGTTAAATGTTAAATGCAAGAGATCAAGGAGCAAAACATATGAACGGGCGCAAAGCACTTCAAAATCTGATATTCTTTAAGAAAATGATGTGTTGTTTGGAGGAATTTCAAAAGAATTGTGTTTCTTGACCTTCTACAACGATTAATTCTGAAGTATATTGTCATTGCTTAAACAGAAGAGGCCTGAATTGATCAATAGAAATTATGTTGTTGCGTTTCACCAAGATAAAAAAGTTTAAGCAGCTTGAATGCGATGTAATGCCACCCACATTCATCATATTCTCCAGTTCTGGCACCTTCTGATTATTATTTGTTCCGGTCTTTACAAAACTTTTTAGCCGATATAACTTTCATTTCATATGAAGAAGTTAAAAATCATCTAGATGATTTTTGTTTTAGCAATTCTGGGCAATTCTGTATAGATCCAACTTCGCAATATCTATGAACTTAATTATTCTAAATGTATTTTCAAAATAATATATGTGTTGCATAAAAATGAATGAATTTTAAAGTTCATCACATAATTTTCATCTTTTCAGTTACAAAGTATTGTACTTTTACATACATTTCTCAATGGAAACAAAGTTTATTTATTATTTTCTAATACTATATTTTCAGCTTGTTGCTAGGCGTATTTATTTTGTTAAATATTTTTTTTTTTTTTTTGTAAACTCAAATGCTTTCAATTGTGTGGTGGGCGTGTTATTTTTGGCGCTTAACTAAACTAAATGTCAAGGTGATTGTACAATAATTTCATTACTCATTTCTCATCATTTTAATAATGATGATATTCAAAACAAAAATATAAAAATAGAATCCCTAAGCCATTAATTCCTTTAAATGAAAATAGTATCATAAATAAAATATCGAAAAATAAAACGAAAAACCGGAACAATTCATTAAGCCTATGCTGATTAATTAAGTAATTGATAGACCAACTGAGTTACCTAAACAAAAAAAAAATAATATTTAATATCGGCGATAGCAGCAGCAGCAATAACATGCCAATGATTTAAGTAATTAATATATTTAGTAACAAGTAAACACATCAAATCAAATCATTTCAATTTAATATTGTGGTGACACCCACTTCCGAATGCCGTATTTCTCATACACAACATTTTTTACGTCATTTACTAGTTTATGACACAATAAATATTAAATGAACAATTCAAATGAACAAGCGAACAAAATTAATCATTTCCGGATACCAAAAATAACAACAACAACAACAACAGCAACAGCTGCGACAGCAACCAGAATGATGATGTTTGATGATGACGATTACAAAGACAAGTTAAGCAGGTCTGGGAAAATATGTGGAACGGAATGATGTTCATCATCATAGTCACCCAATCACCATAAAAGCGGTTTCTTCTTTTTTTTTTTTTTTTGTGTTCTATAAGGCGCCGTCATAAACCACAAAACAAGCAAAAATAACAAAAAAAAAAATAACAATTTGAAAATGTGCCAATTTCGTGTGTGTATGTGTGTGTGTGTGTGTATGGAGACAAATTGAATTGTAAATACAATTGAATTGCTTCCGTTTACTTGCTATGCGTCTAAATTTTAGTTATTTCCGTTTGATTTGATAAGAATTGAGATTACTCATACGCGATGGTGTCTGCCGGTGACAAGCCGAAAGAAGCCAACGGCATTTAAAAAACAATCACAAACAAAAAAAAAAAAAAAAAAAGAAAAAGATATTCAAGCCAAACCAAACCAAATCGTTTCGAATTGAAATCGGAACGAATAGACGAATAGACGAATCGTCGAAGCAACGAAACGACAAAACGAAGTGAACGAAATGAGGCAAGTCGAACGCGTCATTTGCGTTGGGGTTGCTGTCATCAACAGGTTGATTGCACGGAGGGCGAATGTTGTTCATTCGCACGCTCGTTGATTATTTACACGCAGAAACAGAAACAGATACACATACGCATACACTCACAACTCACACATAAATATGACTGTTGTGTGTGAATTTAGAGCCAAAACTGGTAAAAAAAAAAATAATAAAAAAAAACTTTGTGCTTGCTTGTTTATTTGCTTTCTGTCAGATATAAAACTACTATACATTATACCATATAATGAAATGTGTATGATCAATCGATAAAATATTAAGTTACTCACGCAGGGAAATTAAGACAATAACAACAGTAACAGCAACAACAACAACAGCCGGTCTTTAAAAATGCAACGTCATCATCATGATCTCCATGATCACCATCTTCATCATCATCATCTGATGATGATCATCATCATAATTTAACTAATGATTTGATGATTAAAAATTGTGGGGGAGCTGACAAGAAAATTAAGATTCGTAGACAGATTTGTTGGCCTACGCAAAACAAATGTTGCTATTTTTAGTTATTTCATTAATTTTTAAATATTTTTAGCTTTTTAATTTACCATTTCAGACATCAGTCATTCGATCAGTTCAACAACCAACCAACCAACCAACCAACTAACCAATCATTCAGTCATTCCATTCATCCATCTCCATCTCCAATATTCTTAGTCATATTTTGAATATAGTAACAAAAATATATTGTATGAGGTCGTCAAAGTTTTATTTTAATAATTAAAAAATCCAACGTAGCAGCCATCATTGTACAATTAAAATATCTTAAGATTCATTTAATATTTCTTCACACATGGGTTTTTCCGGTTTTTATGGTTTTCATGCAAAAAAACAAAAAAAAAAAAAAAAACAAAAAAAAAAAATGTTAGGTCGGTCGCATGAAATACTTTTCAAATGATTAAAACAGTGTTAGAGAAAATCGCTCCCGCTTAGATAAACAAACTATTAAACAAACACACCTCAACCACCAAGAAGAAGGTATGCTTATTAGTAATAAATAGTTTTTGAAATACCAATGAATCGCTCAAAACATCGATCGATCGATCGATCGATCGATCGACGATGGTCGATGATAACACTAACACTACTGGGGCCAACTAACCCAACCTTCTTCTTTATGTCTGTCAGTTAGTGGGTGAATTTCCCATAGCAAATACCTGGATTTATGAACAAATACATTAATACTTTTTGGTATCATAATGGATTTGGGTGTGAAATGTATGTAAGTAGTATGGTACTCGTATGTACAAATAGAATATAGTACGTGGAATTTGATATTATTATTTTTGAACTACAGAGAGGGGGGCGCAATCACAATCACTAATACAGTATATTATACGCTTATATGGTACATAGATCTAATATTTTGCATTACGGGGGAATTCTGAAAATATTATGAAATTGGTAGGAAAAAAATCAATCAAAATAACAACATTAGCCTTAATAGATATTATTACTATATCGTGTTGTTTTCAATGTGTTGAAGTTGATATGGAAATGATCAGTATGAGTATCAGATATATATACGTTTTGGCTTCTGTTCTGCGAATGATTACCTAATCAAATTATTGTAAGTCCTTATACTGGTGAGTTTACAGAGCAGAATCCTGTTTATGGTCTCGGTAAGAAACTTGTTTTGGACCTTCTTTAGTCGTGTGAGGATCGTTGCCGTTGCCTTCGATAACTTTTGTATATCTTATAAGCTTATGTGAAGATTGTCAAAGCCCAAGTATTTTGCAACTGGAACAATTCAATAGATGACAATTGCCCATGCACCTTTAATGGTTACTCGATGGATGCGGAAGGAAGGACTTGGACATATTTATAAAGAACAAAGTTCTGCTAGTCCGTTGGAATGACAATGCAATTCTCACTGTTGCCAGTTCGAAATCTTCAACATTCCGAAGACTTTGAGAGCCTTTAAGCCACAGATTGGAGTTGTTGATCTCTTTGACAATGCAAAGAATAATTACAGAATACGAGTTCGCGGGAAAAAAAATGGTATTCGACGCTGGTTATGGATGTTTTTGAGGTTTGCATGGTAACTTCATTATCTTAGAAAATTCTCAAACAAACTCAGGAATTCCACTGTAAATATTATTCAAAAGTATCAAAACCTAACATTACGCAAACTGATCGAAGCGCCATGGTATATTCTCAACGACGATCTACAAAGAGATCTACATATGCCAACAGTCATGGAAGAAGTTGTCCGATTCAGCAAGAGGTATGCTGAAAGGCTCAGATCACACCCAAACCTACTGGAATTCAAACTTCTCAACACTGACTCCACACAATGCAGACTTCAAAGAGATTATCCGATGGACTTGTCTGATAGTAGTTAAACTGGATTTTTTCGCACCTGTGATATTTTCTTAATGTTAAAACATACATATAATATAGATTAATTTTTTAAAGTTCCTTTACCGGACAAAATGCAAATAAAAGAAAAAAAAAATAAAAGATGTCACAACTACATTTTCGAAATTTCATATTAGAGAGTCTAATCAGATGCGACAATGTCAGATCACAAACCTTATCTAGTCCATTAACAACAACCATCCAACAAGTTAGAATTGAAACACCAACATCTGGGGAATAAAAAAAAGAAAGCATCTACCAAGAGTCCAAGTGATAGACAGTCTTCCCACAATACCAACAAGAAATGTCTTCAGATCATTATTAGAAATTTCTTGACATATAATAAATACATAAGCTATACAAAAATTACGGGGTAAAGGGTTTGTATGACCTTTGACATTTATCACTCGTAAACTTTCTTTTCTCAAAATACAACATCTTACGCATCTGTGGAGTATGTACAGATACATACATACATTTCAAATAAGTTAATCAAGTACACAACAAAAATTTGTGTAAATACAATTTAAATTTTGATTACGTTTTAGTATTAATTGTTTGCGATTAATAGTTAAAAAAAAGAATTAGTACTTGTCTCACATATCGTGCTAAGCATTCTAAAGCACTAGTTGCCAACCAAAAGATCTGATTGGGGTGTGTTGTAAATGATTGTTAATAGTTGGCTAATAAATACAATCAGAAAGAATGACATTTAGGTATCTACTTATCTACTGAAGTCGAAGCTGAACCCTTCATTCACTGGTTTATAATAAAAACTAGACTATTCCACAATAGCAAATTGTTTAATAATTTTATAAGATTAAACAAATAAAATATTTGTTTAGATCAGCGGTTCTTAAACTTTGATCCAGAATTATTGAAACAATTTTGACATTTAATTATTGTATTGTATCTTCTCCAAGTTTTCAACATTTTACCAAAGAAAATCTATGTTTGTCCGTCCTGTCGTTAGATAAGTGAGAAGTCTCCGTGATAGCATAGATTTGTGCCAGTTCTTTAAAATATGTATTGCTAAATACTTTTCTTGGCTTCTATAAATATTTTTGTTGAGAAAATGAAGCTCATAGATCAATATGAGTTTGCTCTTGCTATTCCTATGAGATAAATGCGCAAAAAACATTTTTTATTTAAAAAGGGATTTGCGGACTACTACTTAAGCTGGCTTTGATCAAGAACTATTATTTATTAATAGTGTTTTTAAATATATTTTAAAAAGCACAAAAATACTTTCAATTAAATTTGATATACAAAATATCACGTCTACGACATAGAAATATGAAGAAATCTGGAACATATGTAAGTTTTCATAAATGCTGGGATATCCGTTACATTTAATGTCGTTAATTAAGATTTTTTTAGCATGCAATAAAGCAATTTTTTGGTATCCTTCAGACAAATTTTAGCTCATTCCTCCGAACATAATTTTTGAGGTCTTGTAAGTAAGCTTCTACATAAGGCGTTCTAGATGTTTAGTGGGTTTAAGGTCGGGTGACTGGGGTAAGGCACGTAACTGTGTTTTTATGTTATATTGCAATCAAAGTATCACATTGTTCGCTCTATGCTTTGGGTCCTGTCCTGGCTGGAAATAGAAATCTTTTTCTATTCCTATTTTCCGGGTGGTCTGGAGTAACTTGTCTTTTTAAATCCATTATTCCGTCAGCATGGTGCTTTAATGTAGATAAATACAACAATTTCTTTGTCAAGGGCAGTACTAATATTTCTCCACAGAAAGGAAAGCAACTTTTCCTTTATTCCGAAAATGTATTACAATACTTAGTATCATCAGAGAGTAAAGGGATTCTGACATATTTATTTTCAAATTTCAAACGTTTCTCTTTATTAGCACACTTATTAGTGGTTACCCGGCTATTATATTGTATAAATCTCTTTTCAAAACTCGTCTTACGGCTCTGTTGGAAATTGCTTTAGAATACTTTTCTTGGATATTGATTGATTTGCAAATTGTGTGCAGTTCTTCAAAACGAGCTTATTGTGTTTCGATGTGTCGACTATTATAAATTTCGTTCGTGAAAACTTTTAATTTTTAGTTCTCGTTGAAGGCAGCGAGTGAGTGCACACCAGGAATGTGCGGCTTCCTCGTTGTCCTCCACAGAGAACGCATTGCCTGATATACTTCAATGAAGGAAATGAAATTTTTGTGTTTGCTCTCCATTTTAATGCTAAATTAAATGTTTCTTTTAAAAAGAAACAATAAACCGTAAAATTATATAATAAGAAAATAAAAACAAAATCACAAACAAAACAAAACAAATAACAATAAAATATTTAAATAATAATATTTCCAAAATTAAATATTTTATTGTTATTTTGTTTTTGTTTTTGTTCATTTTAATTATTTTCTTTTACGTTTTTTTCCGTCATCACACTAGTACGTACATTCGCAACAAAGATTTCATAATAATGAGGTGATTTGCCCATCGACACATAAAATAGCTTTTAAATTCAAAAATTAGATAGAGTGATTTGAAGAAAAATCAAAACTTTTTGATTTTATCAAATCATTTGATCAAAAGCAAAACACCCCCTTCGACACGTCAAAAAGTTTTCGCTCTCTCAAAATGAGAGTGATTTGAAGAAAGATTTGATGTGTGTATTTTTAGGTTTAGCTTCTTATAAGATAGACAATAAATTATTAGCAGTGACATTGGAGTGATTTTTGACCTTGAATTGAGTTTCAACGATCATATTTCTTCAACTATTAATAAGGAATAGAGTATTTTCGGCTTTATTAAAAGAAAGTCTAAAGAATTTAATGAGCCCTACACTACTACATAAGATTCTGTTCAAAACTCTAGTCTGCCCAGTACTTGGAGCCCCCAATAAAACATAACATAAACATCAAGACCACATTGAGTCGATACAAAAGCAATTCCTTCTCTTTGGACATCGTGGTTTGAATTGAGACCCACCCCAGTGTTCGTTTAGTTTCATACTTTAGCAGGCTTCTTCTCAAGATCTCCTCTACATGTAGAAATTCCGTTCCTTTAGCTGTAGGTACATGCTCAACTAATTATGCCCTACATGATTCTTTTCAAGTTTTATGCACTCTTTATAATAAGTTCTATCATGTCCTGTCACCTGAGATCTCGCCCTCGACGCTTAACATCATCGTCCTTCATTGCCTTCGGTAATTGGGACGAACTTTTACTAGATGAAGTCGACATCGCTCATTGGTTCACACATCCCTTTTATCTCTGATCATAGTTGGCTGTGAGTATGGGTATAGCTTGAAATAAAATAAATCTAAATAAATAAACAATTAATGGACAATCAAAGTTTAAATTCTGATTATTAAAATATACAATATTTTTGCTACACGTTTTTTGTACGTTTACATATGCCGCCTAATGTACGAATATAGTATTTATTTCATAATATTTCTAAAATTGATTTAGCATAAATGTTACCCCAAAGCCATAATATTTGTATATACATATATGTAGATATACTATGTATGATAAATTGAGATTAAAAAAATGGAAAACCCAAAGATATGTGTTTTTTGTATTTTGTTTTGTTTTGCATAACGATAAAGGAAGTCAATTACTTAAGACGTTCATTATAGATTAAGAATTCCATGACCGCAAATGCTTCTTTAACTCAACTTGTGAAATCACATTATGATTTAATAAATGGTTAAAACACTCGACATATGAACGAGTCAAGATATTCATTGCCTGAGTCTGTGAAAATCTGAATACTCTGAGTCATGAAGTCAATTACATTTTATTGTATAGAATTTGTATTTGTGTTGTGTTTTAGGTATTTGAAACGACAAAACCAGCAACAAATGTCAGAGAATGTCGGAATATTTGAAGAAACAAATTACAAACATTAATAGGTAAAACTAGGAACAGGAATTTAATCTAGTAAATAGATAAAAGACCCAACAAAAAAAAAAAAAAAATAAATAAATAAATAAATTATTGCCATATAAATTTGAATGTTTTTATATTTATAGATAGCTAGACTTCTACAATATCTTCTTCCCAACAAGCATGATACAAACAAAGTAATATCACCATTCAGAAAATATTTAAATTTGGTTTGCCAACAATTTCATTTTAATCGGCTTTTTCTTATTTTTCTCTAGGTCAAGGTGTTGTTTGCTCAAATAAAACTCACCAAACTCTTAGCCATAACATAATATACAATACATTAAATATCGGCCTCCTTGAGAATTAACAGTTTGAATTCTATATGTTCTGATTGTGTCTTTATAAAATCAATAATAATAAATTTAAAATACACACAGCATTAAACGATTTATTTAAGCGTTTTTATTACGATGGGAAAAATGTAAAATGTTGCGGAATTGCATCAATTTTGTGAAGATTGGAGAAGGGAACAATTAAGCGAAGCACCTCTCTAGCTCCATCGATTTATCGGTTTGTCTGTCTCTCTTTTATTTTATTATAATTTTTGTTTTTTTTTTTCCTTTGTATTTTGGTTTCTCTTTTCCTTTGTTAGTGTAGTAGTTGTTTCTTATTTAAGTTTACCGCCGACGCCGCTGTTGTTCCTTTTGCTGTTGCTATTGAATGCTCTCCACGAAGATGACTGGCGGCTCTTAGTATAGATCATGACTATGGAAGAGTCATGGAAGAGATGAGCTAAACGGAATAGAGGCGCACTTGGCCCAACACAACATAAACTTAATTAGCGCTCATTGCAAAAATATTTACGGCAAAACAAAATAACACCCATTAAGCAAAAAAGGAGCGAAAACGCGTGATGATCACACGGTAACGCCCCGTAAACAAGCTGCGATCTTCAATAAAGAAAAACAACAACAAGAATAGGGACAACAACAAGAAGAACGAACAATAAAGTAAGTAAAAACTAAACCAAAAAGACATAACACCGGTTGAAGGAAGCAAGCGCCATAATATAATATATAATGCACACAAAACGACGAACGGATCGCAAGATGAGGATAGAACTCAAAGGTCTTTATAAGCAATGACGATGAAGATACTGGCCAGGGAGACAACGACGGGGAAACGGTGAAAATGAAAACGACAAGAAAAGCAGAAAGATTCGCTCCGAAGAAGGAAAGGAAACGCAATGCAACGGAACGCAACGCAACTCAACCCAACACGAAAGGTGTTGGTCAGGAGCGGCCTTAGAGGCTATCACACTCCATCACTAACAACGAGAAGAAAAGAATTAAGCGCGGACTGGTCATCGTCATCATATTGTTAGCCCATCAATGTGTAGCGACGACGCCACCAGGCGAAGTTAATCCGGTTCGGCGGCAATCGCTGAAGTGAAATCAACTCGTTAACTCGTTACCAAAACTGATGCTCAACAACGACGACGACGATGGTAAAGGTGGTGGCGGTGGCCGATGCCGTTGATGACAGAGACAGTGATGAGATGCTTTACTCTCATCTTGTGTATATGTGCTTCTGAACCCTTCCTGATACATTATATCATATGCATGGGACCCCAATAGAGTGCAGGGTGCATTGGTAATCGTTATTGCCGAAATGATTCAATTGGCATAGTTTGGCGTGGCGTGGCGAGGCGTGTATGTGAACGCAATATGTTCGTGCGAGTTGATCTCACCTTTAGCGATGATGGTTGATGGTGGTGTTGTTGGCGGCTGTGATCGTTGCAATGGCAGTCGACACTACTAGGTAACTAAGCTGCCAGCTACCACTGTGGCACCATGGCTCAGACCAACCAAATAACAGCACAGCACACAAGTCTTTGCTTAAGCTTGAGTTTCAACCAAAGTTGGATAAAGGCCACAAATCGAATACGATGTGGTCGATGTGACGATGACGATGACGAAGCTAAGGAAGCAGCGCCCGAGGCGGCTTAAAAAGTGATCGTTTGAGTTCCCTATATAGGCCGCCGCTGCGGTTCCTTTGCCCTATTACTCCTGCACTGTAAGATGTTTCTTGCTGTTGCTGTTGCTGTTGCTCATACTCATACTCATACTTTCGTCACCGCTGTTGTTGTGGTTGGCATTGTTGCTGACAATTGTCGGCTGAAAGTAGGTGGATTTGATGATATACCTTGGGTAGGCGGACAGACAGACAGTGTGAAAAAATCTTGGCAATATTCGTTTTGGTTTCATTAGGATTTTGCTTTACTTTTGTGGCGCGTAAATCAGCTAACAAGGTACGAGAACATCTTCCTTCGTGCGTTCATTCTTTTTTAAACTGAAGCCGACATCATACGCCCTTTCTATATTTTCAACCAACCCCTCCCCCTCTAATTCCTATCCTTCCTTCCTTTTCTTTAACATTTTGGCGAGACAGTGGCTCATGCGCTTTAGTATTTTACTAACTGTTTTACTGGTTAAGTTTGGCGCATAAAGAGCTTACAAAAAGTTCCTTCGTTGAACCATTGCCACCGTAAGTCATCCTCATCATCAACATCAACATCAACATCGTAGTCGTCGTTGATTTTATGTGGCTTCCGCTCGATGGCAGCGGCAAAAAGCTTCACATATTTAGACCCATGCAACTGATGAGGAGCAGCAGTAAGGAACAACAAACCGATGTCGGGCGTGGACGATGGCAATATTGTTGCATTGCTTCATTGTCTACAGAAAAAGTAAAAAATCAAACGAGGAAAGGATTCATATTCAATGTTGCGTCCATGTTATTAACTTATTTTCAGCCAATAAAAACAGCAAACAGCGAAAGGCCAAAGGATGGTCAGATGGATGGATAAAGAAATGAAAACGACTCTAACCAATGTAGACACCAGAAAACTTTCCCACAGTTATTATTTTCATAGGCTGAAACGAGAGCTACACATATGTACGTATGAGTGAAGTGGAAGTAATGCGTCGGTGGTGGCGCTCGGACAGTAGGACAGACATCGGGACAAGACACAGAGACAGACAAAAATGCGATAATGGCTGTGTTTCGAATGGGATCGTTGCAATTTTATTGACGCCATTAAAAAAGTGTCAAATGACACTGACCGACAACAGTTAAAGGGAATGAAAGAGAGAATGAACAAAAGAGCGAGAGAGAGAGAAAAAGAGACGCGATATTAAAAGGAAGCTCTTTAATCAATGTTTCCCGCCATTCCCTTTATTATGATCATGATGATGATGATGATGATGATGATGGTGATGGTGATGGTGATCACTGATCGAATCAAAACAATTTATTATAGACGCAATAATCATAGTCTACCTATGTAATGGAGAGGAAGCAGCATGTCTCATATGAATTTGCCTTGGCAAGGTGCAGTCAAGATAAATGCCACAAGGATCAACAAAACACCCAAGTCAAGTGAAGGCAGCTTTGCTTGCAGCACACTCTCCTCCTCAGAGTTGAGTTTAAAAATATATTTTGTAATTAATCTTCGCACTAATAGTTCTTCTATTCAATCAGATGGGTTGGTATCGTTCTCGTTCTCATTCTCATTCTCGTTCTCGTTGTGATGCTGATCAGGTTGTATTGATAAAAAGAGAATACGAAAGATTTGTCTGTTTTGTGTTTTTTTGAATATTTTATATGAATAGGATTAGATCAAATCAGATTAGATCAGATCATTCAATCGAGTTGATTTAGGCTACTGAGAGTGGTTGAATATATTGTAGTAGATGGCGCCAAGTATTTTATTAAATTTTTTTTTTTTTTTTGTGTGTTATTTTGTCATTTCGAAATCATTGGATCAGTTTTAGTAAGTGTTGTTTTTTTTTTGTTTTGTTTTTGTTTTTAAACTCGTTCCAACTGACCCCATATACGAGTAAAAACTGCTGCTCAGACTTCCCAAGCAGCAAACAGCATGCAACACATAATGACATTCTTCTTATTCAATATCAATTAGGAATATGAGAGAATATGACGAAAAGAGAGTTAAAAAAAGACAACGAGAATAAAAAATCAGAAACTAACGACCACACAACTGTTCAATAATTGCTCTGATCCGATCCGAACCGATCCGATACGATTCGTTGTGATTTGCTGCTGTGTGCGATCTTCGCTTAAGAATACAAATGAAAAACATAAGCAATCCAGGGTGATAATTATGTAGAATGATAGTTCCTTTTTTTTAAGTTGAGTTGAGCTGCGTTTTAGTTCAGTTCATGTCCCTGGCCATTTGTCCTGTCCTCTTCACTTTTTCTTCGTTTAGTTTTTTTTTTTTTTTAATTTTTGTTTTTGATATTTGTAAGTGTACAATTTCACAACATTTATTTTCAGATTTGACAAGGTTGATCGCTCCGGTTCAGTGCGGTCCCTTCATCCAATAAACCATCCATCCATTCATCCATCCATGCAGCGATTTATTATGTATTCCTTTCTTCAGTCGCTGGATTTGAACAGGTTCTCGAATTCCTGTCAGTGACACACTCGCACTCGCACTCGCACTCACTACTAAGGTGGCAGGCGGGTAGGCACGCAGTGAGTCCGTCAGCATTGTGACAGGTACAATGCACTTATTATTATTGTAAAGACCTCCCGCACATATTGAACACTGAGTTTGATAAAAGGAAAAAACATACAAACAACAAACAAAAAAAAAAAAAAAAAAAGGAAAAAGATGAAGGAATCAAGAGTAGAGGTTCAAGAGACAACAAAAACATGCCGATTCATAATTCTGAATTTACGAAGCATTTATTCCTAAAGAATGAGGGACAAATGCTCCGATCGAATTATCATTCAAATTAAGTTGGCCAAGACAAATGATAATGATTATGACGGTGATGATGATGATTATAAATTCACATTGTAAAAATGCATCTTTCCATCTGACAGTAAAATTTTGTATCAAAACAATCGGACATAACCCTGAGAAGAAGAACATACTCGTATCAAAAAGCATAAATCTTGAGTTTATTTCATAAATCAATTGATCATACAAGAATTATGATTATTATTAAAATATAATATTTTGCTTAAATTTTGAATTGACAGAATTAATGAGGGACTATGAGTACTCATCCAATACCAGATTGAAGGACGCTTGTGTATCATTCTTGTTCGAAAGTTAAGTGTTGGGTAACGTTACGCAAGCTACTCGCTTCAAGAACACTAGTTCACCCAGAAGCCTTACGATCCATTATGATGTTTTACTTTAGAAAATTTGAGTGATATCCTTAATATCACATCCGTTGTAACTGATTTTTTAATTGATCTTTACGAGTCTCAACTTAGGATATTAAGCCATCTGTTAGTACAGGGGAAACTTCTATTGATTGTCATTTAATTTGATTTAATTATAACAAAAATTGGCGCAGTGAGTAATTTAGAATCATATTTTTATTTAAGTTTTGTTATTGTTTTCTTAGAATATTATATAAAAGTAAGTTGATTAATTTAGAAATCTTAGATCAGATCTAGTGTTAAAAAGTGTTAAAAACGTTTTCGAAAATTGCAAGAATTATGAAAAATAAAAAAAATTGTTTGTTTCAAGTTTCTACTTTAATGATCATATACAATATATGTATACCGTTATGGACCTTCTAGCTACAATTTTTCATTAATATTTTGATCTGACTGAGGCTTTTTCTAATCCTAGCACTGTAAAGATCGTAAATGCATCACTTGAGGAGCTTGAAAATATTGAAAACTACAATGTTCCTAGTTTTTCCGATGCCAAAGTTTATGACATATTCCGTTACCTCAAATATAAGTTTCCATTTCAAATATTTGCATCAAAAAATTTGCAAAAAAAAAAATGCTAAATTATCTAATACTCATTTTTTATATTGATATCTACAATTTCTCATGGAAATGGAAAATAGCTAAAATAATACCCATTTCGTAGTCTAAGAGGCCACCCGAATCTCCCGAGAATTGGGGTCCAATAAGCTTACTATGCGGATATTCTAAAATTTTAAAATGCTTAATGAAAACTAAAGTAGCTACCTTCAATTCACCATGGATTTAGGTCACAACTTAGTTGCATTCATCCTGTGAACAAACTTAAAAACATCATTACACAGAATTTCTGTTCATAAAAATCTGTAGCTTTCGATATGCAAGCTGCATTTCATTCTGTATGGCATAGGGTTTCATATACAAATTATGTCACTCTCTTATTCATTTATTACTTACTAAAATCATTGAAAGATTCCTTAGCAAAAGACAATGTTCAGTATTTATCGATGGACGTCATTGTAACTGCAAGCCTATTAGTGCTGGAGGGCCACAGGGTTCTGTGCTTGGTCGTCCCATTCTCGTACACTACCAATTCATGAACATTGCTCAACATTTATCTTTGCTGATGATTCAACAATTTACTGCTCAGGATATAAATTTAGATTAATAAATAATTTAACAATTTATTTTTACAAGTTAGAAAATTAAATTAAATTCAAGTAAGACAAAAAAAAAAAAAATTACCCAAGGCCTGTTATATTCCATATTCAAATTTCGCTATTGACACAACTAGTGTTGCGTGGGAAGCCACTTGAACTACCTTGGTCTACACTTAGACCAGAATTGAACATTTAACAGACTTAAAGCTTAGACAACTTATAAAGTGAACAAAGCAATAGATTTCCTCTCTCCTTTCAAGAACAGAAAATTTCGTTTATATGTCCTTAATAAAATGATGCTATTTGAATCAAATTTTTCACTGATTTTACCCTGTATCTCAAAATAAATTATTAAAAAATGATATTCGATCATGTTTTTGTTTATTGCAATATACTTTGTAAGTAACAAAGCATTTTAATATTTGTGGGATTAAATAAATAAATAAAAAAAATTTAAGTAGTGCGCTTCACCCTCATAAGCACAATATGGAAGTAAAACTTCTTTGGCAAAGGTAAATCCAATAATTAGAAAACGAAATGTAAGTGGCCGAATGACCGAAAAATAAAAAAACTGTTATGTATTGAAACAATATAACACTATAATATTCTGTATTATTGCTTGACCATCTACTTTAGAAGTTTTACTTCTTACTTCTATATTATGTTTGCCTAAATAATAATAACATCGTCAAATATTGATTTTCGTTAGGTTTCCCTTAAAAAATAAAAAAAAAAAATAAAAAAAATCCCCCACTCCACTCCACGCCCTCTGTTTGCAAGTCCTACTCTCTAACCACTACGCACCGGAGACATTCCAATTGTATTTGCTCCAATATAATAATAACATAGTCAAATTTTGATTTTCGTCACATTTCATTTTCATATTTTTTTGGATTTACTCCCCTTCGCTAAAGAAATTTCACTTCAAAAAAAAAAAAAAAAAACATCATGAAAAGAACAGTCAAAACCCATTAGATGTAGAAGAACAGAGTTTGATGACATCCTACTTAAAGAATAAGTATCCATTAAGGGATAAAGTCCTTTGATGATTCTATTCTTTGCTTTTCTTTTTTAATATGAACCAGTTTTTTTAGTTTTGATGTACATATATCAAAGTTCATTTCTATATTTCACAGTTTGAGTGTCTTGGCATTATTATTGTAATACGATATAAGTACTATAAAATAAAACACTTAGATATTTTGATTTTCCTCTTTCTAACTTGACTTTCCTTCATTTTCATTGTGTGTGTGTGTGTGTGTGTTTGTGTGTCTATTATATCTTGTATCCTGTTCATCTATACTGTAGTAGTCACTTGCCTCTTTACTTGTTTAATACAATAAATTATTGATGTTCGTTGAATGGTCGTGGAATGTTGTTCAATGATCAATGATGATGTTCATGATCATGATGTTGGAACAACATATACGTGAGTGAGTGAATGAGTGAGTGCGTGCGTGCTAGCGTTCCTCAGTTTCATTTGTATCTTTGTGTCTTTGACTTATGCATCGATCGACAACCACGTATCATATTGTATGGTATCGCATCTTAGCATCACTTCACATCACATCACATCACATCACATCGTACGTATATTTTACTCGTAGTATCTTATTGTTGAGTTAAGTATTTTAAGTTGAGTCAAAGGCAAATAATTATAGATGACAACGTCAGCTGTTTCATTCAATTTTGAATTTTCATATGTTGATTTTCATTTTTTTTTGTAGTTGTTAGTGCCGCAAGTGTTTGATTTGCATTGATTTGAGATATCGTTTTTCCGCAATTGTTTTGTAATGACACCAACAACAACAACAACAACAACAGCAGCAGCAGCAGCAACAATAATTTGCTTACAACAAATTCATACAAATTGATAGCCATTGTCGATGGAAAATACTACAACTTCACTCTCTCAGGAGCTCAATTCAATTGTAAATTAATATAATTATCAATTGCACGAACCGGAATAATGAGATCGACAATTGTTGCAAATCCACTTGTTGCCTGTTGTTACTTAAAAAACAAATAGAAGCAGCAAACCGCTGCATGGAATCAGGCAAGACAACAAAACAAACAAAACAAAACAAAGAAACAAATAAACAATCAAAGAAACTACAAAACCCATAATTAACGCCACAAACGCAAATATTAAGCAGCGTGTGGCATGTGGCAGATAGATACTCGAGGCATGCAGATACAATCACTACTATGTTACTTAGCTGGCTACTAGCTACTGTACTCATCCGTTATTGCATTTGTTGTTCTTGTACGCATTGGCACACAATCTATACAATGGACACAATTATACAAAAGATACATACACATACACACACACACACACACACACATGTATTTAAAAGTTAGATAGATTATTGCATAAAACCAATTGCATTTGTTGTAATATTTGAAGACTTGCCAGATGCGCGCACAACTGGCTATTCTATCTGTCTTTCTAAATATCTACAGTATAAATCTATTTGTCTGTCTGTCTGCCTCTTCGTCATTCTTTTTGCTTTAATCTATTTGACTATTAATTGATCGATTCCTTAGCAGTTCATAAAAAACGAGATACTTATTCAAAATTCATTTAATGATTTGTTTTGATATCGCCTTCAGCGTGTCAAAGTGACAGAATTTATAACAAATTGTAAATAGTATGAAATTCTGATATGATCCGCTGTAGTTCTACAGATCGAAAAGCTTATACAAAATTTAGGATGCACTTCTATTAACGGATATGTGTACATTTACAGAAGCTAACTATCTTCTGATCTAATGCGAATCAGATCCTTGTTTTTCTAGATTTAAATATTATTAAATTATAGAAGAATTATAGACCAATCGATATGTGAATTACGAGTATCATTTAATATCGAAAGCTACAACGATAGGTCAGAGCTCATAGACAGATGAAATTCATTCTACAATATAATCAAATCTATTTCTATTCAATTTTTCATAAATTTATTCAATTGACCCTTGAATAATTTTCGTAAAAGTGAAGAGCTGAAAATTTCTTTTAATGACAAAGATTATTTGTTTTACTGACTGACTGATTACTTCCATATGCAACAAACATGAGACTAAATGGTTTAATACATACCATTTTATTATGTAGTGTACATAAAGTAAAGTTAAATTTGAACATTTGATTGCATTTCGTGTTGTTAACGTTAAAATTGAGTTATTCGTTTTTCGGCTGCTCGTTAGCAAATGTTATTATCGTAATTAACAACGATTTATTGAGATACTTTTGATTGTGCTGTGTTTATGTTGCTTCAGGGCGGATGCGGTTAGACGACAGATGATAGCTCTAGGCCAAAATGAACATTCGATCAACCGATCAACCGATCGACCGATTGAATGAAAGAACATACATAAGCCATTACATGACATGAAATGAAATGAGTTTTGCATAGAGAAAAATACTCGTATAAACCTCTATATGGTAACAAACATTTCATATACCGATTAAATGCATTTTGTATCTACAGATACTAACTACAATATAGGTAAACATGTGTGGTTAGTAGTTGAATACATACATAGAAACATACATACTACATTTGTTTTTGATTTTTGTCGATGTTTTTTTTAAAATTTTTTTTTTTGTTTTTTTTTTTTTTTTTTTGTATATAAAAACGAATAAAAAATGTCAGAAGCGTAAGAAAACTTGAGTTTTTACTGTAGAAATCGTGACTTACCAGCATCCGATAAAAAGGTCTGTTTTTTGTGATTTTTTTTTTTTTGTTTTTGTCTTTTAAGATTTTTTTCTGGGTTTGTTCGGTTTCGGCTTGGGGAACAAAACGAATGAGAGAAGAATTTACCCACCAGCAGGATTTTAAGATCGCCCCGAAAGACTACGACGAATGCATCGAGCGAGTGGTGAGCAACGCAATAACACAACAACAAAACAACAGCCTAAACAAAGCAAAATAAAATAAAACAAAAATGAAGAAAAATGAAGACGATCATGATGAAGTCGCTGCTGACGTTTGCAAGTGGATTGGGCCTTTATAACCCAAAAGGGGGAGGTAAAGGTATAAAGTGAAGAAAGTGGCAGGCGGGCGGGCGGGCGTTCAGGCAGGCAAGAAGGCAGTCAGACGTGCTAAAGAGATGCACCGCATCTTTGCAGATGATGATGATGCTGCAAAAGTAAGCATTAAACTAACTGAACTAACTGAGACAGTCGAAAAAAAGATATATGTAGATACACACACATTTAGCCAGCCAGTCAGGCAGCCAACGAAGGACAGTCAGAAAATGCCACAAGAGTTGATTAAGCCAAGTGCTACGGAATTCTGCCGGGATCTTTATATTGTAGAATCAAGCAAGCAAGCTAACCTAGCGGAAGAAACTAAAACAAATTTGCATATTTCATTGAGGAGTTTGTTCAATCAAATGATGAGCAACAACAATGACTTAGGATAAGAAGAATGCGCATTCGAATGCGAATGAGTATCAGAAGCGCATAAGACAATCACATGACAAGGAGGAAGAAAGGGTTCCTCCCTCCCAACTCAATTGAACTACTATGATGATGATGATGATGATGATGATGATAACGTTGAAGAAGAGTAGAAGGGAAAATTAGGGATGTAGATGGAAAGAGTATTGAAAAAATTTAAATTAAAATTGAACGAAAGAACTGCAGAAGAAGATAGAAACGGAGTTGAGCTTTACTGGTAAGAGTTTGATGCAAGCGACGCGATTATTATAGAAATAACTCATTCATACTACACACAAAGTAAAGATGAGACACACAAAAGAACAGAGGACTAGAAGACGGTGATGATTGAGTCCGATGATGATGGTGATGATGGTGCCATACTTTCAACTTCTATATACAAATGCACAGACATATGTATGTACATATGTGTATGCATAAGTGGATGGATTAATGCGCATTGAGCACTACTAATCTAAAGAATGTCATCGCCCAGAAGACATTCGAGTTAGCATTAAGTTGAAGTTGGAACAAAACCAAAACCAAGACCAAAACCAAACCATGACAACATTGACTTTAGACAATGAAAGCAATAACTTTTGTATTGAATTTTAAGTTAAGGCTGAAGCCATGCAGTTGGCAAGTTTTCATGTTGCCAGTTGCCAGTTGCCACCACCATTGATCAGGCGCGATCAATATTCACTTCCTTTGGCACTTTTTTCATCTCGTTTGGTTGGTAACGGACTGAAGGAAGAAGGTTAGTTGAAAGTTAGTTGAGAAAAAAAAAAGAGTACAAAATACAAAAATGAATTGAAATTCAAGATGGCGACGAAGGCAACGAATAATGCAATTCAGTCAGTTAAAGATGGCTGCAGCATGGCAACCAGTCAGTCTAGTCCAGTTCAGTCTCCATCTCCACTTTATTACAGTAGAGTGGAGTGACGTTATATTTCCCTTCCTCGTTCCTCGTTCTTCGATCGACCGATCGTTCTATTGATCGTTGTTAGTTTAGTTTAGTTCAGCTCAGTTCAGTTCATCGGGCAAAGGCGCACTCGGGAACAAAGGCTGCACTGAAGCCGACCGCCGACCGAATCAAGTGACAATAATGCGGGCGGACACTAAGCCACGTGTGAAATTCAATCGCTTTGGTCGCTCATTCATTCACTCCATCACTCGTTCACTCACTCGCTCAGTCACCTTTCCTTGATGAGATCGCCTTGCTGCCTTTTGTCTGGATTGAACAGGTCTTCTGCTGTTGCTCGAGCCTTAAGGTGTGTGAGGTCTCGGTTTCAGATTCAGTTCTTGATTTGAAAACTGCTCGCCTGCTCTTTCACTCACCTCACTCATTCACGATTCGATTCGATTCGATTGCTCACTCGGCTGGCATTGGTTTCGGTTTCGGTTTCATTTTCGCTTGATTTGTTTTGGACTTGAACTCGGTCCTGGTCATGGTTTATTTCTTCTTTCTCTGATGCAACGAAGTGTTAACCGGATGGGTTTGGGATGTTATGGCATGGCCATCGATCGCATTGCGACATGGGATGATGTCGCTCATTAAGTTCGTCTGATTGAGTACATTCGTACTCTCGCACTTGAAACGCCTCACTTTAAGCGTTCACTTCATTAACTTTGACATAATTTACCCTAAAAAAAAAAATTTAGAACAAAAAATGAATTTTAATAGCCATGTTTGTGGTGTGGCCAGAAGTGAATTAGGGTGCCATTAATAAACTGGGTTAAATTACATACCACCAAACAAACTTAACAAAAGGAACTTATTACCATGTCTATTTCAATTGGAAGTATTTAGATACAAGCCAATTAAGATTAAAAAAAGCTCAAAATATGAATGAACAAATGAAGGAACGTAAGAAAGAAAGAAAGGAGTGAATGAGTTGCACACACAAACACACACAGATACATAAATGATGATAAAGATGGTGATCAGAGTAAGAGTGATGAAGATGAATTCGTGGCAAAAACAACGTCAATGAAACACCAGAAATATCAACAAAGCAAACTAATACTACAAGGTCTTCAAGACAAGGCAAGATAGCAAGTGTCACGTCAAGCATATAAATTAAAAGTAAAAAACGTAGAAAACAATCGAGAATACAAAAAAAAGAACAAATGTTAATACTCCTCACCGAATGATCACAAGCATCATCAACAGCATTGAAGCCAAACCATAGTCCGAGTCCAAATAGTGATGGAGATGGTGGAGCAAGAAGACGACGCTGACGCTGACGAGGACGGTGAAGAAGGAGTAGGAGAAATAAAAGAAGGTCTCAAAAAAGCGAACATGAATAAGCGCAGCCGATCAAAAGTGAACAAAACAAGATAAGCAGATAATTTTCCTAAGGTTTTTACCTTAGACCTAAAAACAAAGAGAAACAGAGATACGAAGGAGACAGAGGAAAGAGAGTGTTTCAGTCTTTGACCAGAAACGACATACTAAAAGACAAGCAGACGGACTGAAAGACAACACAATAAGAATAAAATAAGAAGCGAGAAAAGATCAGACCACATTAAATTGGACCACAGAAGACCACAGAGGCTGTACCCTTACGGTAACATGATGTTTTACTAACCACAATCGCCACCGACAACCTCCTCAATAACAATAACTACAACAAGAATAAGAACGCCATTCTATATCGTCGTCGCCACCATCGTCACCGTCACCATCACCATTGCCACCATCGAAAACCGTTGTCTCATTGTTGTTGTTATGGTTGTTGTTGCTAATAATTTGTGTACGCGCCTTCTATGCTGGTATGGTTAGGTGAGGTAGGGAGGCTAAGGGAAGGAAAGGACAGGACAGAAAGAATTAACTGATGGAACTAACCACAAAAGACAGACAGCTCAGCAACGTTCGACTCTTAAATATTGTACTACAAGGCATATTGTCTTTCATGCTAAATGTGTTGTTGCCAAATTGTGAACACGATTCATTCATGTTTCAACACATCCAACATGATGATAATGATGATAGTGAATATGATGATGATGATGATGAGGATGGAGATGACGGCGAACAATGTTGACGCGATTCCGCGGTTCCGTGGTTGAGGGTAAGCATGACAAAGAGGCGTCACAGCACAAAACAAAAAAAAAGCAAAAAATTTAAAGTTCAATAAGATGAAGTATGAAGGAAGGAAGTAAGGAAGGGTGTTAAGGGTTAGAAGAAGCGCCTTAGTTTATTACCAACAAAAACTCAATGGTGGCGGCGTTTTATTTTTGAATTTGATTTCCTTTAAAAAGGCAAATAGTAAATCAACGATAACAAGCAAGGATTGTGGATTGACATATATTTAAGGTATATAATTTTATTTTTAGTTCTAGTTGCATAGCTAAAATGGATCACGGATGGGATAAAATGTGAATATAGACTGCACTCTGCTTGCATGAGAGGCTCTACCAATAATCTAGGCTAACACGTACTTAGCCACCTTGCCATTCCATTAATTCCATTAACTCACAGCCAATTGTGTTTCTGATTGACGTAGCCCAATGGGTGAATTATGAATTGAGAAAAATAATCCTGAGTTAGTGGGAAGCTCCAAAATTTCTTTTTTTTTTTTTTGTTTTTGACATAATAAAAAACATTAAATGCTTGAAATGTAAAATATTGTATTAACTTATATAGACAATTTTCACAGAATCACTTTCTTGATTACATACTAAAATTCAATGAGGCGTATACGCGATTTTATATTTACAAATACAAAATGCGTTATGAAAAATAAAAAAAAATAATAATAATAATAATTATGAATAGAATTGTTTAAGAAGATCGAAAGCCTTTGAAGTAATAAGCTTGCGCCAAGTTTTCGGGTTCCACCCTCACAAACAAAATATTCTACCAAAGGAGAATAAGCAGAAGTAGGAGACGGGAAATCAACAAAAGGCGCTCGCTGCTTTCGCGTGGCCATAGGAGTACCCAAAGGACAACTTGCCGGAAATGCTTCGCATACCAGAGGCATACTTTGGATGTTATTGTTTTTGCTTTTGTTGTTGCGAGTATTGTAGTTGAAGCGCTGTTGGTCAAACAAAAGGAAGAACAACAAACAACACAAAGACCAAGACCCAACAACTATCCAACCAACTAGTGATCATGATGTTGATCTTAATGATAAAGAAGAAAGATACGTGCTCCTCATTCGTTGTTGTTTAGCTTGCTTCACACTTCTTTTATTCTTTCTTTATGGTTATTTGTTGTTTTTTTTTTTTTTGTTTTTTTTTTTTTGTTACCATTCTTAATTCGTATCTTATTATGAAATTAAAGTGAAGTGAAGCTGTTGGCCTGATCCCTTACTCTCTGTTGTGCCCACAAAGCACAGACATAGGAATACAGTAACAAAGAACTCCAAAAAATCATTCATTTTTGGAATATGAATGACTAAAGCAATGAATGAGTGAAGGAATAAATGAATGAATGAATCAGTGTCGTGTGCGTGTGACTGACTGACTGACTGACTGACTGACTGATTAAAGACCAAGGAGAGGCTTGTCTGCTGCTCTCTTGCTCATTTAATCAGTCTCAACTGATTCTACCATTTATCCATCTAAAATACTATTCAAGCATCCCATCTCATCCCTTTGTGGTTGGCAATCAAATGAGCTTAGTTGAAGCAAGTTGAGTTGAGTTGAGTTGGGCAAAGCAAAACAGATCAAATGTGATAGCGCCACAATCGGAGGCAGTAACAATAACAGAAAAAACAACAGCAACAACATACATAAGCAGCATCGCAATAATCACAGCGATTGATGCCACTGCTATGATCACGGTGTTTGTTCACTGCATTGTTATTGCCCCAGCCACAGTCCATATAAAGTTCTCGTTGGCCATACTTTAAAGCGCATTATACGTGCGTATTTTATTAATGTAGGTATATCGTATGGCTTACCCGCTCGCTCGATTATTCGCATTCATTTTACTAACCATTTATCTATAGTAAGAATATTGGACACTCGATTCGCGCATTTGTGTCGTACTCAAGGCAGACGCTCTAAGCATCTACTGACTGATCCTGATCAACAGACAGACAGACAGGCAGACAGATGAAAGGATAGTCAGGGATGTACGGGTGGGAAACTTGATGTACATCTCGTTTGTGGCAGTCTCAATTCGCTCCATTTTTTATTATTATTTTTTTTTTTTTTTTGTTGAGTTGCGAATTGCGAGTTGTAGAAATTTGTATTTTGAATACACTTCGCATCACTTGACATCATTTCACAATGAATGAAATAATCAATATGTTGTACATGATCAGTAATACTCCGGGGACCAGGACCACGGGGCTACTGCCCAAATCGTCTATGAAGCTGTGGTGGCCTTTCTTGTAGACTGCAGAAGATCAGTAAATAATTTAATTTGGTTATAATCAAACAAGTTTTTAAAAATGAAATCTATTCTATATAATTCTAGTAATTCATCCTTCGGGATCCACTTTGGATATTGAAAGTACTTCGGGAATTTCACAATTTAGTAAATGTGTAAAGTGAAGAGTATTTAAATTTTCGTAAGACCAGCAATTAGTTATCGTTTCTTCTTTCCTTGATTTATGTTTTTTTATTTTGTTTTCTTTAAATTTCGGTTACCTTTTTATGTTCAAATGCGTGGTTTCCCTGTCTTCTTGTCTTGCATGTCTTCTTGTTTGTTATGTTGTGTTTTGGGTTGTCGTTTGACATAGCGTCTGAGCATTCATTCCGTGGTTAGCATCAGTTCCAATCTTACAGTCTTATAGATGTGTATAGCACTTAATCGTCCTTTTTTGCATTTTGTTTATTTGTTTGTTTGCATTGTATTTATTTCATTCAAATCCTTCTGCTGCTGTTCTTTTTATTCTATTTTATTTCATTTTATTTTATTTTTTTTGTTTTGTGTTGTGTTGTTGCTTTTTGTTTCGGTAAAAGTTCTTTTGTTTGGTGTCAAGTTTAACAAATATTTGAACGGCTTTTTTCATGTTTCATGTTTTGTCTTGTTTCAGTCTTCCCTTCTTCTTTGCTTGACTGTTTGTCGTTTTGATTTCAATTCATATTGAAATCTTTACCCTTCCTCATCCTTTCTTTCTTCCTTCCTTCCTTCCTTCCTTTCTTCAACATTGCCTTAAGTGTAAGTACATATTATGCATATTTTATAGTCTGTCTATCGTGTTAGTCATCACATTCTACTGCAATATAAGATCGATTACCTTATATTTTGAACAAAAGGATTCTCTTATTTGGTAATTTTGCTGTTTTATTTAATCATCTCAATTGATTATGCACATTTTTTTTTTTTTTGTTTATTTTTATTCTGAGTGTGAAATTATTGTTGTTGGTTCTAGGATAACCTTTTTTTTACTACAATACAATACAATTCAATGAGCGTGAACATAATAATAATGATAGTGTTAATAATGATCATTACAATGGCGATGATGTTGATGACATAAATGAGTCATGGGGGAATTTCTTCATTTGCCCCACCATAAGAGTCTTCGTAGAGATTCGGTTTTTACTTCCCAAAATTTAAATTTATACTACTTAACAAGTTTTATTATTTTAAAGTATATTTACAGGGTTGAATGCAGGGGTGTCGTGGCCTGGGGCAATGAAGAAAATGGAGGCCCTTTCAAGTTCTATTAAATAAATATATATTTTGATATTTTAAATTTCACTATTAAGATAAATGTTAATTTTTTACGTTACGCTATTCAAATCTGGGGTTCTTCTGCTGCTAGCATCATTCAGAGAGTTCAAGCTTGTCAAAACAAGGTGCTTCGGCGCATAACTGGTGTTCCTTGGTTTGTGCGCAACACCTTATTGCACAGAGATTTCAAAATGCCACGGTGCATAATGAAATCATAGAAAATATCGGTCATCATCACATAAAACATCAAAATCATCCTATCATTTTGGCAACGTCCCTCTCCCATGGGGTGAGTCGGCGCCGTTTGAAGAGGCTTCACCCGAATGATCTTCTTATGTTAAGATCAATAAATCCGCATGTAATTAATTTTACAACAACTTTAAAAAACAGTTTTCACAAAAAAGAAACAAAACATATATATTACTTTTCTGACGAGCCATGAGCAATGAGAAACATTTGATAGGTTTACTTTTAGATTTAAGTTCATTTCTCGAAGCAAATCACTGTCTGGCTAATGAACAATGTCTGATATGCTAGGCATTTTTGCCATTGCAATTTGCCACCATCAACATTATGGTAAATACATTCTCAAAGTAATATTAATACATTATTAAGATATGCAGCTCAAAGTTCTTATCAACCAGAATCATGTAGAAAACCATATCTGCCTATCTAAATTGAAGGCATCTAGGAGGCTACAAACTGGACCAATTCATTCCCATGACTGATTTCGTCATTGTAAATGTTTACTAACTTGTCGGCAGCCTTCTGTAGCTCTTCCAAATGATTCAAGAAACCAAATCGATTGCAGAAAACTTCATAAGTTCGAATCCTATCACTCAGAGATGCTAAAATTACTGGAATAAAATTTTTAACTCGAAATTTTTATCTTGGTTGACAGCTGGGCATCTGAGAATTTCGTATAATCCAGTAGATTAAGCCTAATATTTTTTGATCTAGTACGTGTTTCAATATATTCGTCAGTATCTAATTAGAAAATCTTATGAATTTTTTAAACGGCTTAAATTTAATAGTTCAATCATTCAAAAGATTTGACTACAGATGAAAATATTCCATATTTGGATATATTTTGTTATGCATTACTTTCATAAAAACTAAAAAATTTTTTGTTATAAATTTTTGAATTAATGTGTCGGAGTTCCAGGTTGCCTCACCCTCCAAAAAATATATACGTACATAAATAGATATTGATATTTTTAGGGTTCTAGACCCAAAGGGTACCAAAGGCAACCCTTTTGCAGAGACTTCATTGTCCATCCGTCCGTCCGTCCGTCTTCGGGTCATATCGCATGAACCGTAATAGCTAGAGGGCTGACATATACTAAAACTAAAATATTTTCAAAAACTTAATGGACAAGAAACATTTTGGCTTGTATTGCAGCTATATGATCCAGTAATCCCACGATCACTAAATTTGGATGGTTTATGGCTTTACATCAGAAACTTGTATTGCCGAAATTTCATTTTGATTGAACCGCTAAGGATGATACCTCCCATACAAACCCCCATTAAAACTCAGATTCTTACTCGAAAAACTTTCTTCTTTTCTTGTGTTTTTTTAATCGAACTGAAATTTAGATACTACAAGTTTTTGACATAAGCGCTGTATATCTGTTGGAATCAGCCAAATAGGCCAACTAGGGGAATACCTCCCATACAAACCTTCATTAAAATTCAGGTTCTTATTCGAAAAACCTTTTTGGATTTTTCGCTTTTAAACTGAAATTCAGACCCAATAAGTGTTGAATATAGGCGCGGTACATTTATTAGAATCATTAAAATTGGACCACTAGGAGCAGTACCTCCCATACAAACCCCAATCTGGTATGGAACTCTCCGTGCACGAGTCTGACTCGCACTTGGCCGATATTTTTAAGTATTAAAAGTTTAATTCATAAGTACTTTGTTTCATAGTTGTACAAACATCATGAATTTCGATTCAATTTAATTAATTAATCTATAAATTTTTGTCTCGAACTTGGTTTGTCAATTCTTGTAGTGTTGAATTTAAACTTGAATTTTGGTAAGTGTATCTTAATTAGTGGTTTTGGAAGTCGCGTCTGCTGGTATAGGTATGAAAGAATTTCAGCTCTCCACTACATATGAAACCTTAGGAATTCGATTGCATTTAATAAATTGCTTTTTACGGTCATATCTCAGTACCCCGACTACGAATGGATGCTGATTCTGATTCTGATGGTAGTCAGGTGCAAATTACATATGAAAATATCGTCTATTGAGGACATGTCAATACGATTACTGCTGACTATCATCGCAACTAACTTCTAATAATTGTTCGTTAAATGTTGAACCAAGCTCTATGAAAAGCCGTTAGAATATTTCCATTGGCACAATTTCATCCTAGTATCTCAAATACTAGATAATAAATTAATCCATAGAATGTAATAGAGATGAATTAGTAGCAGCATTTTGGCATTTCCACTAAAGTCTGTTGGCACTTAAAGAACCATAACTAGTTGCAAGTATCTTATTGCCATGACATGCCATGCCACGCTTGATTATTGAAGGAGATCATTGTAAGTAAGTGAATTAGTGAGTGAGTGAGTGAGTGAGTGGAGTAAGAATATTTCATGTATTCATGGATTCAATTGTCATCTTCTTAGCTTGCATTATGCGATAATATGAGCAATTATGACCTTTTGTGGCAGACAGCATCCGCGGCATCAACGGCAAAAGCAGCATTACAGCAGTAGAAGCAGAAGCATCAGCAGGAGTAGTAACAACAGCAGCGGCAACAGTTGCCATTGCTTTATGTGTTACTACAATTGAGTGTAGTCTTGCATTGTGTTTGTTGGATGTGGACTTGGAGTTGGAGTAGGCGACATGCGGCGACACATTCAAGTATAATCCATCGCATAATCGCCGCATAGCGCCACAGCATGTGGCTCACACTTTTGTGAGTGCAACAACTGCCCCCATTGAAATGCCTTTTTCTCTTCTGTTGCTTTCAAAATGTATCCATGGACAATTGGACGGAACAAACGGATCGGACAGATGGACAGTTGAGATAATCTTGTCTTGAGGTGGCAACGCATAGCCAGAAGCGCAAGACTTGTAAAGGAAAAAATATAAATAAAAATTGAAAGTAGAAGTAGTAGTAGTAGTTAGTACTGCGTGATGTAGGCGCATAAAAATGTAGCCTCAGAAAAGGGGAACACGCTTTGGGTGGATTGCCTATCTAGAGCCCAAGAGAGAAGTCGCGAAGTCGAGGAGCATTCCACAAACACACAAGATTCTCTTTTATTGTATTATTCTTGTTGCAGTCAAGTCGCCAAGGAACAATGAAGACAATGCAAAAATAAATATTGTACTTGAATGTTTAACAATGAGAACAACATGAACTCCAGCAGCAAGAGTTACTGATGCTGCTGATGATGTTGATGGTGTTGCTGGTGATGTTGTTGGCTGACTGGTTGCCAGAGAGTGTTGCAACTCCTTCCTTCCTTTGGGGCAATAATAAACAAACAATTACTGTTTTGTCGCATTAGGAGGAGGCGGAGTGACTACAAAAAACACTAACAACTACAACAGTACAACAATAAAGTCAAGTAGAAGATCTTCCCAAGAGTTCGGTTGGATTTGTTTGGGTTTTGAATTTTTTACATGATTTTTTTTTTGTTTTTGTTTTTTGCATTTTGGAATATTCGCGCGATCAAACAATAAACTTTTGAGGTATTTGCGCCATGGGGTGCCTTCGATCGATCGCTTCAACTTGAGCTACAGTAAAGCATGAGCAATACCAACAAGTAAAACGCGTTCGCTATCAGTAAGTAAGCATCATCACCATCATCATCATCGTCATCATAATCATCGTCATCATCAGCAGCAGCAGCATCAGCAACAGCAATAACAACAACAATAATAATAACAACAATCGTTTGTGTCTCCGTCTGGTTTGGCTTCGTCATCCCATCATTGTGGCTTGTGACTTGACTTAAACCTCTCTGGGGCTGCCTCATTGTAGGAAATTAAAAATGATTTTAATAAATGGTGTCATTAATGATATGCCTCAGATTAGCCTCCAATGTTTTCTTAGCCTCAGCAACTTGTCTGGTCCGGGCTATGTATCAGTTTGGTCTGGTCTGGTCTTGTCTCTTCTGGCTTGGCATAACTTGGATTGGCCTGGATTGACTTTGCTTGGTTAGGACACAAAAAGCGGCGCCATAAGTACTGCTTGCCTGCTTGCCTGCCTGCCTGACTGACTGACTGCATGACTACCTGGCTGCCCACCTCTCTCTGCTTCTCTGATTTGTTTCTTTGAGGGTTGTTAACAAGGAAGGCAAACAAACATACATACATGATTTTTTAATGATTTCGTTTAGAAATTTATTAGCATTCTTAAGAACGGTAGGCGGTGCGGCGGTTTTCTTTATCCTCTAAAAGTTGCATTTTTGGAAAGCCCTTTCTTTCGTTCTATATGTTTTTCCATTAAATAAATATTTTGTTTTTTGAACATTCACAATTTGATTTGATTTTCTCACAATTTTACTCATTTCCTGTGCTACAATAACAAAATGTATGCATTTATTGTTGATTTCAATGAAGAAATATTTGATCTGCATAAATTAATGAAGGTAAGCAAAAATATTTGCAAAAATTTGGTTGTGAGATCAAAAAAGAATCACAGAAAAACAGAAAAACTATACAACAAAGTCAACAAATCATTCATAAAAATATTTTAATTGTGAAAACGATTTTATAACATAGGTATATTGGGTGAAGGATGACGGAGTAACGGGGTAGCAGGGTTTAGGTGGTTGTATCCAAAATAGTTACTGATTTTTTTTGTTGGCAAACATAAATCATTTTTAGCGGTTTTTAAGTTCAACAGCGTCGGCGGTTTCTTGGCGTTGAAGATCAATAAAATCAACTGTTGCTGTTGATGATACTGGATGATGATGATGATGATGATGATCAAGATAATCATAATGATACTTAATCATGATGGTCAATTTTGAAGGCAGCTGCAGATTTTTTTTTTTTTTTTTTTCATATATGTATATATATTTTTTCCTTGCATGCGGGCGTATTGAACCGGTGAAGGATTGGATCTGAACTGAACTGAATTGAATTGAATTGAATTGTAGTGAAAGGGAGGGAAGGGAAGGGAAGGGTGAATAAACTGAGCTTAGCACTCACTTTGAGTGTTGCCGCAAAAATCGCCAAAAATATTGAAACGCATAAATTAAAAATAGCTAATCTCTTAAAGATTGCAAAAAAAAAATAAAAAATAAAAATTATTATTGTATGTTGCAAGGTCAATAATGAACAAAACAAATAAAAAAAAAAAAAACTCCAATGAGTCAAAAAAAAAGATATGAATGAATCGTGCTTCATTTGAAAGCATTATGAAACCGAAACCTTTCCGTTTGGTTAATGTCTTGAGATTTTTGATTTTAATTAAATAATTTTATATATTTTGCAAAATTTTTGACGCTAATTCCAAACTCAATGACACAGGCCACAGATGACCGGAAATGCTGTCCCAATGAATGCAACATTCAATATAATATTTGGTCAACACTTCACAACAAAGCCAACCAAAGCAACCATTTTATTGTCCATCGTCTCTACAATCATCTATACAAGATTTTTATCGAATTCAAAAGGCCAAAGAATTTTGACATTGAATAATTTGGTCAAAAGACAAAAAGACAAAGAAGAAAAAACTGTAATGAAAAGGTGAGAAGCGACCAAAGCGAAAGTGCCGACATGACAGGAAATGATGATGACTATGTCCTTCTTTTTATACTTAGTACAATTATGTTGTTGCTGTCGCCATATGTCACAGCAAAACAACGTCAGCCGCAATTCAAAGAATAGCCCATCCAAACCAACGAACCAACTATGCAACGATCTAGTGAAGTAAGGTATAGGTATACATATAAGTTAGAGTCAGTCAAAGGGAGAGTGTGTGAATCACCATTGAAGTGAATATCCTTCAATTAATAACAAATCAGTATAGGAGCAGAGATGCTCCTTTAATAGAGTAAGTAAGTAAGAACACGGAAATTCGATCAGATCAAGATGTCGATGTCACATCAACGGCACGACGACAACCTTTAACTCTGCCACCTGCGCTGTTGTCGCCTGCTCAACTTCAATTCCCATTTCCCATGCACAATAAATTCAATCCAAAAGGAAAGAAATCAGGAAAAAAAAAAGAAAATAATAAGAAAGAAAAGTGAATAGAATCAATAGAAATTGAATTGTTATTGAAGAAATTTCCAATTGCAATTCCATGGAAGTGAGGTGTGATCCATGGCCTACTGCCACCATGATCGTGTATTAAACACAAGGAGACAAACCAATTGAGTGAAGAATTTTCTTTTCTCTTTTTGTGTTTTCCTTTTTCAAGTTTTTTTTTTTTTTTTTTTTTCTTTTTCCATTTTATTGCATTTTTTGTGTTTTTAGAGCGTAAATCTTACTTTCATCTTTTCAATGCTAAAGCCGACAAATGGTCAGACAGACAGACAGACAGACAGATAACTAGATAGAAAGAAGATGTAAAGATGTGACGAGTAAAGAAATAAAGAAGGACATGTAGTTACATGTTTACTTTAACGTGGCCAAAAAGGACAATGGCCAAGGCAAAGCAAAGGCGCTGTTGCTCTTTTGTCTATTGTCTTTTGTCATCATTCATTCATTTGCTTCCTTGCCAAGCGTTTTAATGTCTGAATTTTCTCAAACAAAGGAGCAGAAGCAACAACAACAAGAAAAGAAAGTAAAAGAAAAGAAAGGCAAGGTTAAGAAAAGGCAAAGGCAAAGGTAAAGGCAAAGATTTGCTATGTCATTCATGGCTATAACGTCGTGTCCTGTAACCAAAACTAAATGTAACAAAGAATAGAAAAAAGTAATACAACATCGTCGGTGTTCGGTGTATCTTTGTTAAACGTTCTTTATCCTTTTATTGCATGTTCTTTGGTTATTATTGTTTAGACCGATTATAACTGTTCATAAGGTTTTCTCATCGCATTGCATCGCATCTCTTTTCTCATCTCTTACTCTCACATAATTTAAAAAATTGTGTGTTCTCGCTTCTTTTTTTTTTTTACAAATGTGTAAATATTTTCCCATCCTTTTTTAAACATTTTGACAGTTTTTATTAGATCAGAACTACAAGTGTCTTTTCTACTCCTGTGACCGCCGAAACGATCTAACACATAGTAGATAAACACATTGCGATAAAAGTACACATTAGGGACAGACACATGTAAAAGATTTGGACAGACAAATCAAACAATTGAATTGACATTTACTTTTTCTTATTTTTCCTTTTACTTTTATTTTCATAAGTACATATATTGTAATTTGCTTTTCTCCCATTTTTTATTCATTTTCTTTGGAATAAAATCAAAACGCAATTTACAACTTTCATTTTATGACTTTATTGGCACCAATAATATTGTACAATAGATACGCTGATTCCAATATGACAAGGGACTAGATCCATTCTTCCTATGCCATTCATCCACTAATACAAAACACGCCACTTAATATAAGTTCATACATAAATTTTTTTGTATTGTGTATTTCTATTGCTAGTAAAATACAATATAATGTTTGAAAGTTTGGTTAAATAAGTATTAACTCAGAATCCCATTGGGAAATAGGCGAGTTGACGATTAGATTTCCTTTGGAAACAATCCGCAGAATCAACGAATAGAGAAAGGTATCCCAAACTGCCAAACTCATCGATGAAAGTTTACCCGTGAAGTTGAGCCATCTTCGAAGACGAACAGAACAGTTTCAAAGAGGTTTTTGATACTTTCAGAATCATCCTCATTTCCATTGTTGTGACAGAAGGCTATTATCGTTTCGTTTGTGTGGCAAGACTTGAGTATCATGGCCTAACTATGCATTGTAAGCCTTCTAGGACACTGGCTTTCATTTACTGATCTGATGAGGATATCTTGCAAAAATCTGCAGATATAAGTTAATGAAAATTTCAAGACGTAAATGAGAATTTTACCATGTTGGTAACATCATTATAAACTTCAAGCTATTTTCTTAATTCTTCCTGTACTTCTTATACACAACAATTTTTTGCATAAAAAAATTATTTAGCAACAAAAATTTAATTCAAGTTGTAATCCCAGAATTTTCCTCAAAACTACATTAATCCTGCTTTTGAATCGCTGGACCTTAGTCATGAATTGTGAACAAGGCATTACATTTTTGGGTCCAAAATTTACTCAATAATTATTTCTTTGTTTCAAGTTTTATTATTGGCAAGTTCATTATACTAGGATATACCAATGACACCTTTGGAAACGCATTAAATTATGTGAAGAGGAACCGTTTGTAGTTTCACAGTTTCTCAAAAATGACAGTCGTTAGGCAAATGGGTATTTTTCTTTTATTTTTCGGATCTTATTATATTATGAGACTGAATCAATATGCGAAGTGGCCAAATGCATTCATCAAATTAAATAAAAATCTGTTTTAAAAGTCCAAGTTTTTGCTGCTGCCGCTCCTCCTGATTCCATTTTCCTTCTTTTATTTTTCTTCAACGCAATAAAACATGTTGATTGATGAAACAGAATTATGTGAAGCAAAATCACGCCGCAAAGTCAATTACAAACAATATGCAAAATTTAAGGAAACACAAGTTGACCATGCTTTAGATTAAATACCCTACACTCACTTCTTTTCCGGACCAAAACAAAACCGGCAAAATAGAAAAGTTTTGAACCAGAAAAGGCGCTTTCAGTTTACAACTAATGAAATTGAAAGCTCTTTTTATTATACATCCACCTTTACCCCATTACAGTCGATCGAACTTCGTTTTTACATTCTCATACCGGGGAGTGAGAGCTTTAGTTTGGGTGTTCAGCATCTCTGCCTTGTTTAAGCCAATATGCAAAATCTCCGACATCTTCAACATCATTAACATTGTATTGGCTATGCATGACGATATACAAAAAAAAAAAATCTGCGCGCGTCAGCATCATCATCATCAGCAACATCAACATCATTATTGGTAAAGACATGAAAGCACAAAAAGAAATAATCCTACATACACAATACAATTGTCGGCATAAATATTTTGACAAGGAGAGACACACAATTTTTTCTATATATAATATGTTCCCTTATCTTATCAATATGTACTTTGTAAAAATAGGTCAATGTATTCGTCTAGGAGGAGGGGCATTTGGAAAATTTAAATAAATCTTAATAATGCAAGCAAACAATTTATTGACTACTACTGGCCCAAAGTGGAATAGAAAAAGGTCAATGTTGAGAATTGAGAAATAAATCAAAAGTAGCACGATTACCAAAAGCAAAAAAATTATGGTATAATAGAGTCTATTGTAGACTGTACTGTTTTGTATATATAAAAAAAAAAAAACCAAAAAGCTTAGAGCTCAATATAGTTTAAAGTACAATAAGTTCATATTTACTACATTTTAGCACTCAACTTTTCCCTCTTATAATTAGTGATTATCTTTTTGTTATTATTGATTCGAATATCCTCCTTTACTGAGAATTTCTACGCGACTCTATTATATTGTAGCAGATTGTCATCATTCAATGCCACCATTCCACCAGGCTGAACATTAGGCATCGAAGACTGTCACTTATTGGATCCTTGAAGCAAATCTAGATAGCAGATTATCTACTTCTTCCAAGATGATTTAGTTTAGTCAAAAGAAATCAATAGGAAAATCGGAAAACCACCTAAAATATAGAGATAGTGTGGTCTATATAGAGCCTAAACTAATGAATTGGATAAAGGAGGCAATTAAGTGGATGATGCTGATGATGATGATGCTGATGATGATGATGATGATGATGATGATGATGATGATGATGATGATGATGATGAAGGTTTGTCTATATATTTATGTCGGCTATTGTAGACGTCGAACTGAAGTCAATGAAGGCGGCATGGCGTACAAAATTTAACTTGGTTGGCATCTTGTTATTGTTATAAATAAGTTAATAATATGGCGGAAGGTGGCCTTTTGTTGTATGTATATACATATTATTATTGTTGTTATTGTTGCAACAGTCACTCACTCACTCACTTACTCAAACAGACAATGTACAGTGTTGTTTGGTCATAAGCGCGAGGCTGGTGCTGGTGCTGGTGCTGGTGCTGGTCCTGGTGATGAATGAAAGAGAAAGGAAGGAAGGAGTAAGTGAGTGTTTGTTCATACAAACAGCTTTGCGCGTCTTTTCATGTTTTCGCAACTTGACTTTTGATTCTCGTTTGTTATTTATTGTTGTTGTTGTTATTGTTGTTGTTTTTTATCTTCTTCTAAGCCTCTTTCAGTTAAGTTTGACCTTCTTCCTTCTGCCTGCCTTTCTTTCAGTGTTTGCACTATGAAAGGAAGTCACGGATTTTCGCTTGTTGTTAACTGTTGTTGTTGTTGTTGTTGTTGTTGTTGTTGTTCGTCTTATTGTTCATATATTAAATGATTGAAGTTTCTTTCTTCTTCTTCTCTCATGCACTTCTGTGCAACGTCATCAGCTTTTCTTAGGCATATTATCCACTGTCTGACTGACTAAGCATCCAATTCTCCCAGCTTTTTCTTCTTTATAATTCCTATAGCTTTTGCTTTTGCTGTTACTGTTGTCATTGTCCAAAGATGCATGAAATTTTAAAACGGACCACACCGTCGTCGAAGTCATCGTTATCATCATCATCATCCCCATCACTATGGTGATCTTCTTGTATCTCAAACTTCATTACAAGAACATACTGACTATATATGTATATAGGTACAAATTTATGATTTGGTAAACAAAACGTGCGAAAGGATAATCACAAGCGCCTGCCAACATTTGCCCGACTCAAGTCTGTCGATTTACCTAGTTTACTGTTTTGCTTATTTTTATGACTTTTTGTATTCTAAACTGCGTGTGAATGTGATAATTCAGTCAAATTTTTATTATTATTTTTTTTATAATTTTGTTATTTTCCACTCAGATGTTTTATTAGGTGATTGAGATATTAATTATTAATTATTTTTTATATTAATTGAATATTGAATCTAGCGAAAATATAATACTTATTATTATTACTAAAACTAAAGTAAGACTATAGAAAAGATTTGAAAAAAATTAATTTAAAATAATTTCATACTTTTGATTAAGGAATATTCTTTTAAAAGTTTTAAACGGTCAATCTTACCTCTCCACAAACTTAGAAAAGCATCCGATATTAATTATATATGGTCAATAAGAAGACGAAAAATCTTTGTTAACCATAATGCACAAAAATTAAGAGAAGTTCGAGTTAAAACTTACATTGAGAGTTATGCGGGTTATTAAAGTAAACTAATACGCTACTACCAAACAAGTTCTTTTGCATTTTAAGTTTATTCTTATACGATCGTTACTTTCATGTAAAATAAAATGATGCAGATTCACAGCTCAAAGTGATTAGAGTTGATGTGTCTCAGGGAAACGTGCTGGGTCCTTCATATATAGAGATATATATAGCCTTATAGGTAAAAAGTCATTGTTTAAACCTATGTGGACTTGCGGACCTGGTTAAGAAATATGCAGTAAATATAACAGTTCCAAAGAAAGTGCTGAAATGTGCGGTTGGTGATCGTAGATACAATCGAAGTCCCGAACGTAATCGGATACAATAAAAAATATAACTTCCAAAAAGCGAGGCTGGAAAAACAAATATAATAAATAATGACGCATTGCACACACAAAAATAACCGAACATATAACCCTCCAAATAAAATCATTATAGTATTTTCTCTAACCCTATTTCCCGCTGCAAATTGCTCGTTAGCTCTAAGTCTAGTCGCAACTACTATAAAAAAATAAGAAATTTCTCGAAATGTAGTAGATTGATTGAATAACACACAAGTTTTCTAATGATAGTTTCTTTAAATATTCCGTTTAACTCTAATTTTGCTTTATAATATTAGTCACATATCTTACTAAAATTATACATTATATTTAAAATTGTCAAAACTTCCGCTACATCAGCAAAGGAGCTAAAAATGCCATTACATCAAGAATGGCCTTATATCAGCCAAAACATGCTGAAATCATCGGAAGACACCATGCCATTTCGTCTAAATCAGGTTGAAGATTTAAAGAAGGACATCTTATTACCGCAATGAACATTTCATACTTTAATGATTGTTTCCTAAGTTTTAATGGAAACATGTAAAAAGAAGGTTAAGTTTATAGTTAAACCGAAGTTTATATACTCTTCACGCAGAGGGCGTTTACGCTCCTGTGATTGAGCGTCAGAAATATTTGATTATTGATTTGACTTATAGTTAGCCAGTACACATACACCATTTCAACACTAAGACCGAAATATTTGTATGGTAGCTATATGATCCAGTAATCCTAGGGTCTTTACATGGTTGTTGAATATGGGTCAGACACTTCTACTAACCAAATTTCAGTTCAATAACACAAACAAACAAAAAAGTTTTTCTAATAGGAACATAAATTTAAATTTAAGTTTATATGGGAGCTATACGATTCAGTAACTCAAGTGTCTTGGAATTTACACGGTTGGTGGATATCGGTCAGAAGCTTATAGTGTCCTGAGTTTTAATGAGGGGTTTAGTGGTCCGATTTGGCTGAATCCAACAGGTCTTGTGAAAAAGAAAATTAAAAATAAAATATGACAGTAATCCTCTTTGTCTTACTATTTTTGTTTAAAAATTTCTTAATGAATGGTACTTTAAAGATAACATATGTAGTAAAGGGCCGATAACCGTAAAGGAAATTTTGCAAGAATAAAAGCAATATGAAACTAGTCGTGTCTTGTGACAGTGGTTGCGATTTACATAAATTTTAGATCTATCCATTGTATATTGTGTTCGTAGCGATTCAAATTGATTTTGTTATATCAGAATTTGTAAAACAAGCATAAATATTTAGAGTGTTTTTGTTTCCCATTTGAAGTCTAAGTTCAGAAAAGATCAAAGCAAGCATATTCGACATTTCACAAATTGTCAATTTGGATAAACGACTCCAATTACCGCTGTTCAATGTCAGAAATTGAGAAGAATGCATGAGATTCGTTTGTTTTGGGCAATTCAAAATTTCTTAGTGATATGAAAGAGTTATGATTTCGTCGCGTCGAAGAGATGTTGGCTCACGTCAAGCAACTTGAATACAACATGAGTATCAAAGTACAATTCCTTCACAGCCATTTAGATAGATCATTTTCCGGAATATGAGTATATCGGTGACATGATGAAGAAGAACAGGTTGAACGATGCCACCAAGATATTGCGACTATGGAGGAACGATTCCAGGTCACTAGAATATTAATAGTAGAACTTCATTCAATAACAATAGAAAATCATTTAAAAGAAAAATCAAAAGTTCATAATTTTTTTTTTTTTTTTTTTTTGTTCTCTGTTAAAACTTTAATTATACTGTTATTAAACTTTAACAACTTAAATTAAACTATATACAAAACAATAACAAAACAACTTATAATATAATAACAAGAGGGAATAATAATAATACATTTAATATGATCTAGTAGGGAGGTCGACAAGATGCGATCTTCTCAGCCTCCTCGCCACTCTGACCCCTCCCTTTCTGCGTCGCCTTAAAAGCCGCCTGGCTAGATCGTTTGGATGATTTGCCAACCGATTAATGTAGTCCTTGGCCTGATGATTAATCACGTCGCCAATTTTTGGTATTTTCAAGTTGTGCTCAAGCTCCGCTATGCCCATGAACCAAGGGGCCCCAGAAATCATGCGCAATGTCTTGGCCTGCAGAACTCTAACCTTAGCAATATTTGTTTTTGCTGCTATGCCGTACACCTGTATACCTACACCTGCCATAACGCCAAGCAGGAGCAATTATTGCTTCGTAGATGTGTACCTCATTTCTTAGTGACAATTTATTGCGACTGTTTAGGAGCCAATACAATTTCCTAATTCTCTGCCCGAGCGACTTCGTTATATTTGAGATATGGGTTTTAAACGTTAGCCGCCTATCCAAATATACACCAAGGTATTTATATCCCGAGTGATGCTCCAGCAACTGATTGCCAATAAAGACGCCCGGACAAACATCCGGCCGTAAGGCGTACGTCACATTGGCACATTTCTTTTCGTTAATGCCAATGTTCCAAATTTAATTTTTAAGAAACAAAATTTTTTTTTTTTTTTTTTTACAGTGTGAGTATTTTTTCTTGCATAGCCTGTCCTGGCCTGGGCCTCCCTTTAGTCTTTCCCAATGAAATGTTAAATGTTCCTTTTTTTGTAGTCTTTTGTTACGTTTTTCAGTTAAATGCAGAGATATTTAAATATTTAGATAAAATTGTACATGTTTTTATAATTTTTTTTATTATTATTATAATTTTTTTTTTTTCTTTAGAAACATTAAAATTACAGAAACTGATTTGAATCAGTTTACATAAGGATGGAGGATTTTATTGGGTATGAGTTGGTAAGAAAGATAAAGTTTTTTTATACGCCTTTAAATCGCCATCCTGGTTTGAGATTCTGCGAAGGGGTTTGGGTGGGAGTGAAGAGTGTACATGGGAGAACTGTAGAGATGATGAGGTCGTTGTGAAACACCAATTTCCTGAGGAACTAGGGGGCATTGGTGATTGTACTGAAAGCCTTATTTTGTAAAGATATGTACAGATTTAAAAGGAATCAACAAACTTTTCAATGTCTTAAGTGCATTGAGTGAGTTTTATCGTAGTTTAGATCCACCTTTCACCATTGGAAGGTTAGTTTTTTTTTTATAGTTATAGGTCCTGGTTTTTTCAATCCGTCAAGTTATTTTCTTATTAGTTATGACATCAAAAGTTGTCATTTCATCAGTTCATATTTATATGATGATAAATATTGTACAGTATCAAAGAAAAGAAACTTGACTCTTGAATTGTTTTTGTGAATGAGTGTATAAACTTCATTGGATTGGATTCTTTTATTGTTTTCTTTTTTGTTATGAGATTAGCTTCATTAATAAATTTCAGATAAATTTTTTGAATCTGAATAACAATGGGCAGGCACCCAGTAACAAATGGAACGAGTCATCATGATCATGAACGTCGTCATCACCATTACCATTAGCTTCATCTTCTTCGTCTTTACAAAGCAATTAATACAATTTGAATTGTTTCCAATTTTAATATGATATGAGTATAAGTCAAGTCAATCATTTAATCAACCAACTAACCATCATTGATCCATCATCTTAATTCATTCAAATGTAAGTAGGAAGCAAACCGACCGATCAACCAACCAACCAACAAACCATTTGTCTGTCCAATCTGTCCAATTTCATTTTTTATTTCTTATTTCATATTATTGCTTTTTTCTTTTTAGTATTTTTATTCGCGGTTTTTGTTAATCATCTTGTTGTGGCTTTATGGGCGTCGGATCAGATCTGATCGGATCGGGCTCTCTTGTTTAACATTCATTGATGTTGGTGTTGCTGTTGTTCAGTATCATTGTTAATCTTGTTAAAACAAACCGTTTCAATAAATACAGCGATAATGCAATTTTAATGCCATTAAGATGAGCACCAATTATGGTTCAACAGAGAAACCGATCCACACCGAACCGCACCACCATCACCAAAACCAGCATCAACTAAAAGCCGTCAAAAAGCAAAAGAATAAAATAAGATTTCTTTGCCTGGGAATGTCAATATTGCGCTTCACATAAGATGAGCTGCGAATGATGATGAGGCTGAGAATGATACGCTACAACTTGGTTTTTTTTTTTTTATTTTTGGTGACGACGACGAAGATGCAAACGAAGAGGTTCAATGTAAGAAGTCTCTTTTTTTCCCATTCTGTATTTTATTTTTGATCTTTGGCCGCAAAGTTGATTTGCGTGCGCTCTACTTTAGTTTTAAAATGATCCGACCCGACCCGATCTGATCTACCTACCAGGCCGATTCTACACTCTCTTCTACCTCTCTCTGCCATTTTTTTTTTTTTTGATGTAAACTTGATGTTGAATTTTTTTTTTTTTTTTTTTGTTTCAGTTTTGCTTTTAGTTTTGGTTTAGATCTTGAATTCTGATTTTAAATACAATATTTTTGTTGGTGTTCATTGTTTATTTAACTTGATATTTCTTTATTTTGCTGTGGTTGTTGGTGGATTTTGTCTTAAGATGTATGTTTTTTTTTTTTTTTTTTTGTTTTAATGATTTTTTTTATTTTTTTATTTTGTTGGTTGGTTGACTGGTTGATTTTATTCATTGTTCTTTATGGCGCTCATTTAAAATGCAAAATTTCTGTTTCATTAAGGGACTCCAACACATCATTGGAACAACACTGAAAACATCATATAACTTTGAGCCGATAATGCTGAAGCTGAGCCTGATGCTAAATCTGAAATCTGTTTCCGTTGATACTCTTAAAGATACTGATGCAATGATGATGATGGTGACGTTGGTGAGTGAAGTGACGATGAGGTGATATGGTAGTATGAAGTTGTGGCCAAGCGCCAATTTGAACATTAAGTCTTTAGTTTGATGTTTTATAACAACAAGGAGAATAAAAACCGATTAATTTAAGCGAACATTTCACATTGTAAATTTACCGCTTACAACTCTTTTTAGCCATTTTTTAGTCAGTTTTAGGCTTCTTAGCATTTTTTATTCTCTTTTCAAATAAAATTAAATATCTTTAAAGATTATTTTTTCTCACCAACAACATTTTTATTGCTATTCCCAAGTTTTAATAATTGTTTTTTTTTTTTCCTGATTTATTTACGTTTTGTATTAATTTATATACGAATTTTTTGCATTTTTAATAAAATTTCATTATTTAGAATATTCCAAAATTTAATAATTTCAAAACAATAATAGATCCTTTTTAGTATCAAAACCTCCGTATGTAGCTTAGATGAGATTCAAATATATGCTTAAACAGAACAAATGTTTTCCAGTGGCATAAATGATTTTTTTTCCCTCGATGACAAAGTGTCTCTAGGGGCGCTAAAACTGAAGGGAGACCAGTTCCAGCTCATATTCTCGAAATAATCGAAAAAGTTCCCGATTTTGTAGCAAATGACCGCAATGCTTCACTAATATTAGTAATAGAAGTTTTGAATTTTAGCAGAAAAACAATGTAACTGATTCTTCACAAGGGTGTTGGTGGAACAAAGGTCTACGCATAGTTTGTTCCACACACATGTCAATCGAGTCATCCACTGCAAAGAGGTCAGACATGATCAAAACAATCTGAAAACAATGAAGTTAGGTAGAATGAAACATTATGTTTTTTTTAAATCAATCTAGAAACTAAGCGTCAAAACGCGGAATGAGAGTCGAAAAACTAAGTGGAGGCAAAAAGAAAAAAAAAAAAAAAACCGAAAAATTGCTTCAAAAATCTAGGTAATATCATCACATTTTTTTATACCAATTATATCAAAGAGTTCGTTACAATTAGTCAAATTGTCACTGAAAACTTGAGAACTAAATTTTGAAGAAGTCTTGAAACGATTTATTTCCATTCGTCGCCTTCGGAGAGATTAACGAGACCCCGTTAACAATGAGTCAGTCACACATTGCTAATTGTATAATTCATCTGGTTTAGCGCATTGTAAAATCTCCTTACTTCCAGATTCGATGTTTGCCGTAAAGAATTTCCACCAAACGATCACGTTTCTCTAGGCCTGTAATGATACTTAATTGTCATAACGTCTATACGACTGTCAGGAATGTGCAGCCACATACACATGGTAAACTCCAAAGAAATCAAAATAGAATATTTAAATTGGTTAAATCTAAATTTCTACTAATCCATTTTTCTCTCGACTCCTTAATAACATATATTACAATAGGTATGATAAAATATTATAAATTATAAAATATTATATTAAATTTATAAGGTTATAATTTTATAGGAAGTTGAATATCTTTCCTATATTAGACCTGGAAGCTGTGATGAGGGCTGATGAGGGTTCGGAAAGAGGGCAACACTGATACTTTGAAAATGAGAGCATTTGTCCAAAAGGCCATGACCGCATAGTTGACAAGAAGGGCGTGCGTCCCCGTTGAGTAGATACGTAGATAAGTGTGAGTGATGTCACTGTGACCAATACGAAGTCGACTGAAAATGGTATATTTCCTTCTGAAACAACTGTCCGAGTAGTGTGGTTTCTCCATTTGTGGATTAAAGACGTGTGAGGAAAAACGAGCTAGTTTTCATATTGATGAGATTTCAGGATACCTATGATTGACCTGTGCATGTCCTTCTCTACGGAAGGAATTGTGGTTAATGACGGTGGCTGCGATACTATGTCGCTTAGCTGCTATGTCAGCCATTTCATTTCCGGCGATCCCCTTATGATTAGGTACCCAGAATATTTTAATGGATGGTGTCTTAATGCAAGTGTCACGAATTTTACAAGTAGTATAGATCCAAATGCTAAGTGTTTTGATAGCATCGACTGTAGAGAGACTGTCGGTGCAAATAACATGTTTTATATATATGTATCTTAGACGTATACAACTTTATGTTTCCTCTGTAATTTTCTATTCAAATCATAAGATTAGTTCAGTATTTAGATCTTTAGATTATGACTTTATTTTTGAAGTACTCGTTTTATTCAATTGATCATTACTCCGATTACTAACTGAAGTTAATATCAATATCATATTAATGGTAATGAAAACAAATAATTATCACTATAAAGAACATAAGAATTAGATAGACAGAACTAATATTTTAGAATCGATTTGAAAATCAATTCGATTATTCAATCTGATGTTTGCAGCCTCCATTCGTATTTTCGAAACATTTGAATTATTAGATTGTTATAATATATGCGATTGAGAGGTTTAAAAATCAATATTTCTGTAATTACTAATCTGATGTATGGGAATGCCATAGAGCTGGAAATTCTGTTAGCCCTTGATGCAAAAATAATATTCATGTGATTATTAAATTCTATAATTTTACGTAAAGAAATTGAGTGCCGAAACTTAGAAAATTTTCTACAGTTTAGTTTGTGTTTTCAAAAGAGGTCATTTTCATACGATTTTTCTTTGTTTTTTTAATTCTCCGTAAAGGAGAAATTACTTTATCAGAATGATCAGTTGGTCCCATTACTTGTGAGATTTCGTTCAGGAAATTGTGATATCAAGGATGTGCCTTAAACTTGCCAGCCTTACACCGAAAAAGTAGACGAAATTTTTGAAAACGTATTGGCACATAAGTACTTGTGGCATATAATGATCTTGGTATCCAGCTGGATATTTGGTACTACACTATTAATCTGCAACGAAATGATTTGGATCTATGTATTTTAGTTCAAATTAATAACTGACTATGAAAAATTAATAACATATGACAATAATAGGCGCATTATAAAATATCTAATTATAAACTTAGTTTTAAAATAAATAAATGAGTGAATCGGTATTTGTGGCTTAGAGCATTTTTTTTTTTTTTTTGTAATTACCATATTGGGGTTAGAGTAGTGGACAGCTGCAACTAAAGTCTCGAATCAGTGGTGAGTGGTTCTTGGCCGAATGTTGTTGGGTGTTTCCGGAACGAACATCCTATCACTTAGTGGAGTATCTGGGTAAGCTTAGAGTGACCTAATCGGAGACTATCCATTAATATTTCTTTGTGTTACCAATCTAAGCATCTAAGTATATCAAAGAAGTTTATGTTGATATCTGATGTCTGATAAAATAGTTCTTATATATTTTTTTACTTCAGTTGGGTTTGCCTTTTGCTTTAGAATTAAAGGCATGTTTAGAGCGGCTCTGACTATTCTATCTGACAGTTCGCTGCTTTTTATATTAGAGTGGCTTGTAATCCATAGAACTTAAATTCTTGAGGTAGCTTTTATCACTTTACTTATTCACTGTTTCGATTCAATCTTTTCCATCATTTATTTTGTTATTTTTATAAAATAAATGCTTATAGAATTTAGGTTCAATTTTTGATAAATATGAAATATCAGTATTAAGTTTATTATTATTTCTTCATTTCTTAAGTAGGTGAGAACGTTATATTTACAGCACCTTGTTGAAATCTTATTTGATCTTCTTGCATATACATACATATGTGTGTTTAAGTATAGAAGAATAATTTTGAGTAGATTCACTTGGTTCCCTGGTAAATCCAATGTATGCTAAGCTCCAACTGAAGCAAATTTCTTATGTGCAAATTTATTTTTTTGGAGATCAAAAGCAAAAAGTAAAAAATTGGTTTCTTTGTATTTTCTATAGTTTTTGGATTTCCTGGCTTAATTACATCTTTCCTTATTTACTTTAGTTTTCGTTTCAGATGTTTTTTGGACATTTATAATATTTTTATTATTTTGTATATTTTTTATTAAATTTGGTTAAATTTACAATAATTTTTTGTACATATATATTTTTTTTTTTAAATAGTAATATCAATAATTTGATTGGAAAACCCAAATTAGAAGAGAAATTTCTTTGGGCTCTCTTTACTGTGGTCGTGTTTCTTTATAAACTTTCGTTTCTGTTTCTGTTCGTTCGCCGATTTGGAAAATCCAAATTTAATTAATCAAATGATAGAAAAAACATAGAGAAACATATTAATTAAATAATTTTAAATGGAATTTAAGTTGAAATTAATAAGATTATTATTATATATTTTGTTTGTCTAGATATAAACCCCGTTGGGGGATTTTTTTTTTTTCAGTCATATCATTCAAACTCGGATTTTACTCAATTCAAAAACCAACCTTAATATAGTTTTATACAGTTAGATATATTGTAAATTTATATTTATATTTTTTATTTGAATCGTAAAGAAAACATATTCACTTTATAATGTTGTTAACCCTCAGAGTCTCTGTAGTCAGAGGTTTACACTATAAATTAACCTTTTAATGGGAATTTGAACTTAAGATGATGACGTCAGACCGGTGGCACGCGACGCAAACCAATGACGATACCAGGTGCTAAAATTATCAATGATTATCAGCGTTCAACATTCATTCATTCAAAGTTTACTAAGCATTAAATGAAGAGTGAAAAAATTGTTTGATGAGCATGAATCATGATTGCGGTCGACCAATGAGGCAGTTAGTCAATTAGTCAGTCAGTAGGTCGGTCGATCTGTCAATCGGTCGCTAAGTTATTCTATTACTGAAACACAATTAGGCACAACAATGAAATTGTTGTTCATTTATGGTAAATACTTAGTTACTGAAGCATACAATACTCGTATATCGAGCTAGTGACGGAGTGAGTTGGTGTTTGAACAAATGTCATACAACAATATGTATGTTATACTGTATTAGAACTGTGTAAATATCTAAATAGATACACGTATGACGATAATGGCGGTGTGTAGGGTTAGGTAACGTTGTCTCTGATAGATACAAATTTGATAGCGGTTGCTAAGTTCGAAAACGAGATCGAGAGTGAGAGTGGCTGAATGAGTAATCGCAATCATATTGATGATGGTGATGATGATGATGATGATAATCATGATGATATGGTGATGAGTTCAATTGAATTTTTATTATTTTATTAAATCGCGTAATAATAACGGCAGCAACATGGATATCAATATGAAATCATATGAGTACGAATATTTTATTATTATTTATTTTTTATTACAAGTACTAAGTAATATTTTTGTATCTACGATATATTGATTGATTGTATTACAATTGTAAATAATACAATCCATTTATTTGTTCATTACAGTATCCCGTAAAGTAGGAATTGTGCGTCATTTCGTCAAATTCCTGTGCTTTACGATCAAATTGTGAGTTGCATCAACATCATAAACATTATTATCATCATCTCTTGCAAGAAATTATATTCATCAGCGATAATTTATATGTAAAGGGAATCACAATCATTCATTCATTAATTCATTCATTTGTTTATCTTTGGTATTTCATAATATTTTGCAAAACCAAATTCATTAGAAACATCAGTTTTTCTGAACATGTGAGTTAGTTGATAAAAAATATCCAGTTGTAATTGTTAAATGAATGATTAACCACTGCGTTCAAGTTTCGGTTCTTTTTTTTTTTTTTTTTTTTTTTTGTTGATAATATCAATCAGAAAAGATATGTAACCCTTCTTCTTGTAATAATATATTGTAGTTCAATAATAAAGAAGTAAGCACTACCAAGCAGGTGGCCTTGGTTAAGTTGCACCACTAAATTAATCTGCACCCAGTAGTTCATTTATACAAGATTTTGAATGCTTCATAGGCAGTATAAATATTGAATATTGAATATTCAGTAAATTCGAAAGATGACTCAATGAATGAAAACTAATCATCTTCCTTACCATTATAAAATACATTAGCATAATGTTATGATTTGTAGTCTGTTGGTCTGAGCACCTAAATTCACTGAACACTCAATTTTTGAAACCAAACCTGAATCCAGATATTCGATGCAATCCAGAAATTATAGAGATTATTCATAATACATAATCCAAAGGACATAAGTTGTAAGGAAGTGAGTGTGGTAAGGCCTCACAGATTGGACACTATTCTTTTGATCGACATTTTCATGTTCATCCGTGTGAGTTTAATGAACTCTTAGTTTTAACAAATATAACGGAAATTTTGAACGAAGAAGACATCTAACCTATGAAATGCTGAAGTCTGTTTATTTGATTAGATGTTTGGCCAAGAAGTTTTTCTTATTGAGAATAGAAGTTTCACCTACTACAATTTTGAAATTAGTTTGTAATTTTTAGAACATCGAAGAAATGTTGAATAGAAAAGTTATTTCTTCTAACTTATTGGACCAAAACACAAGGAAATGGATTGAATTTTTAAACAATGATGTATATTTAATGTTACATGGAACCACAAGTATTAATCAAAAAGAACATTCCTTTTCGAACAATCAAAAAAAACAAAAAACATTAAGAATGTTTTCAGAAATGTAATCTAATATATCTTTTTCGATTTTATTCGAGTCTTGTATATGCGTGGCCATGCCGCTCATCTGATTGCAATGAAATTTTGTGCATGTGTATGGTTGGTTCCAGCTTTGGACATAGGGTGCTTTTGAATCCTATACGTGACGCCGTTTACGATAAATTGGTGAATGAAATTTTGCATAAAAAACTTAGAGGCATATTTGAAAAGCAATAAATGCAGGTATGATCCAATTGAGTCCTTCTGAAAGTGAAGAATATCTCTACTGATCGTACAAGTTCAAGAAATTCGGTTAGCCGTGCAACGCCGGGCCGGTTACTCTAGTAGCAAATAAATCTATAGTTCATAGGGACTTACTAGTTGTTCCCAATCCATGTCATCATTTCAAATTCGTTAATATTGAAGAAAGGGAGAATATCATTTGGCATGCAATTTTTTTGCTTGGTTTTTGAGTTAATTTTATAAAAACAATTGTCCAAATTGTTGCTTATATAATTTGTTGTAATTTTGAGGCTAGTTTTTTGGTGACTCTCTCATAGTTATCCACGAACCTATTGACAAAAAACTGGGAAAATCGATAGATTCACAAGTTTCTCTTGTTGCAAATTTTTCACCAGAAAAATTATTCATCAGAGACAGGAACAAGTGTTAATCACTTGGTGGCAATTTCGGACTATAAGGTCAATTCATAAGAACCTCCCAACCGAACTCCCAAATCACTATCGATATGTGTGACCTAGCGTTGTCTTGGTACAACAAAATTCCTAGCCCAAACACATAGCAAAAACTAATTGACGGACATTCCTGGCCTGGCTACCAGTTGCGTAGGCTTACCGCAATTCATAATTTACATAATTTTATCCCAATTTAGATGAATAAATATCAATTTTAAGCAACCTTATCAAGAGGGCATTGAGTCAATACAGAAGCAATTCCTTATTTTTCCAATTCGTGGTTTAAATTGGACCCTATCGTACGTTTGCCATCATACTCAAGATCTTTCATCTTCCTATAGATCTTTTATCATTGAGAAATTGCCGAATAATACTAAGTGCAACATAATTAACATTATTTTAGATTCGCCAGGGTTTTTTTTTTTTTTTTTCTAGTTAAGTGCGCTTCACACGATTCATTACGCGTGTTATGTATGTATGTATTATAACAATTTATATCACATCCTGTATCCTAAGATTTCTCTCAACACTATTCTATTGCCTCATTGAAAAGGTGTGCGGTATCCAGACTAGACATGTTTACGAGGGAAATACCAAATGCGAGTCTGTTCCAGTTGTATAGGCTGCATATTATAAATTCGAAGATTTTTTTTTTTTTTTTTTTTTTTTAAACAAACTTGGTTTTCATATCATTCTTTATAAATCCTTAAAGAAACAGTTTGTTTTCAATATATGCATACTTCATCGTCAAAACAAAAAGAATAATGACAACAAATTCTAAAAAACTAAAAAAATTTCATAAATTTATAAAATACACCAAATTCTGAGTGGTCAAGGTAACTTTTTTTTGTTTTTTTTTTTTTTATCTACTATCCCGGAGTTTGTCATTGAAATTGCCCGCGTTAAGTATTTTTTAGGTTTTTTTTTTTTCTGTATGCTAGTAGGACTGTCCTTAATAACTATGGCAAAAATGATGCGCGATCTGTCAACCAGTTTGTTTACAGCAGTTGGTTTAATCAGTTCCAGTTTGTTTTGTTTAGGGATCATAATAACATTTCCATTGTACTGCAAAATGATTGAGTCTTAAAATCGACTTGTAAATATCAGTTAAAAGTATTATGCACTTCCTAATAAGTGCTTTTATGGTAGTTACATTTTACGCAGGGGATTTTGAACTTTTCAACATTTTTATTTCTTTGTCAATTTCCGCTCTTGTAATGTGTTTTAACGGTAAATCCATTTGGCATGGGCTGTTCGAAAATTGCAATATATCAATTCTATCTGACATTGAAATAAAAGAGAAAGGTTCAAACGTTGACTGAAGGTGCGTTCCGAAAGCCTTGGCTTTACTCTCGTCACTTCTGCACCATATACTGCTTGAATCTTTTATTGGAAAATTCCTTCCACAGATTATGCTCATCATATTTACCAGGGTTCAGTTGTTCTAAATACTTTTCAATGGCTTCATTTTTTAGGTCCCTCAGTTTGCTTTTTAACTCCATTACAGGATCTGTTGAAATTTGATTTATCTGAGGGATACCTAGTACGTTGTCAGATTTTCCTAAGCTTTTGCTTATTGGTAATAAGTCGCCGTAAGTCAGCAGTAATATAAATATTGCTCTGGGTTCTGTTATTTAATTGCTTTTTAATTTAATAAAGGCGGCTTGAATTGATGTAGTAACAGCAGACTGCATTTCTTCGTATTTAAACTTGGATTTCATAATTATTGCACTGCCAACATGTGCTCTGTCATTCGGTTGTTTTGTTGATAGGATATCATATCCCCTTATACTTAGACGTGAAATGTGTCTTGGATATCAATAAAATGTCTATGCATTTTGTTTAATAAGGAACTTTCCGACTTCAAGACGATGGTTTCCAAGGCCGTTATCATTCCATATGGCTAGACGCAAATTTACTTGCATAATTTTTCTAAAATAACTGTCTTCATAAGTATATTTATTAATGTGTCATTTGCTTACCTAACATGTTGTCAACTTTTTCATTAAATTATTTGTATTATCTTCTTCATCCGCAAAGGAGACTTTGCTATATAACTTGTTTTCATATATTGGCTGACGAGATGATGATTTGTGTGCCATTCGTTGTTGATTATTCTTAGAATTTGGTTTTGTTTTGTTGACTAATTCCTGAGATACTTTACACCCCTTGTAACATGCAGTATGGTTTTGCAGACGATGAACACATCAAGGTGGCGAATCAGAAGAAATGTTACACTCAGTAGTTGGATGATCAAGGCCACACTTCGCATAGCGGAATAGTTTTCTGAAATAGGTCTTAATATGACCAAATTCTTGGCATCGATAGCATTGAACAATATCGTTTTTTGTTGTTAGAGGTTCTACGGTTATGTTATAGATTTTCTTATTATTGTCTTTCAGCACTAGGTCTACCAAAAACATAGGTAGAGGATTTTTATTGACTCTGCTCTTGACGCTTGAAATGTCTCTGACAATGTGACCAATGCTAGCAAGCTTTTCTTTAATTTCTACGGTAGGTGTATGTAGAGTGATGAAGGTTTTTATTTACTACTCTAAAGGCTCTCTCATCTTTAATTAATAGGTATGTTATCCTCACTCATGCTAAAGCTTACGAGATCTAAAATAGATCCCGCGATGCAGTTCTTCCACTTTATAAATGATACGACTGTTGTGTGTTTACTTTACATTTTTACAAAACTACGCATTTTTATTGTCCAGCTCAATTTGAAGGATGATTATATAAACAATCCGCAATATTTACTAAGAGGCAATTTTATTGCAGAGATTTTCCCCATTTCATTTCAAAATAATGCTACCAAACTTGGAAAGGGGTTTTGGGAAAAACTCCCTGAAACTCTAGATAGAATCCAGTAGATTCCGATATATTTGCGACATCTAAAGTGGTGAAAGAAAAGAAAGGTCCATGGGGGCAGCCACCTTCAATACCTTCCAGCTTGGGAATTAAAATGGGATCCACTAGTAAAATATCTTGGTATTTTCGGTATGTTATGTCTTGCTAGATCAATGACTTTTTGAATAATTTCTTAGTAAAATCGTAGTTAGTCAATTTAAAATTTTAACTCTTATTGAGTTTGGTATTAAAATGAAATATTTGCTAGTTCAAGCATTTTTTCGTTGTTTTTTTTTTTTCTTGGCTCATTAAATACTTAACACTTCACTTATGCCAAAGGAATAATCATAATCTCATTCTACAATATAATAACAATATACAAGTTGCTTCTTTTTGTCGATGTTCTGTTCTGTTATGTTTGTTGCTTGAACCTCAAGGATTCACACATACTTTAAGTTCTTTTTTTGAACAATTTGCCCAGTAATAATGATGAAACATCTTAGTGAGATAAGCAAATTTGTATTACATGTGGATAAAAGTCAAAAATCTGTAAATTTTAAACATATTACCCATATAAAATGGTCTTTCAGAAGAAGCTATCGGCAAATAAACTAATTAGTTAGATGAGATGAGATAAGATAATACGATTAAGGTTGACCTGACTCTTCCTTGTTTAGATATTAAGATGAAGAATTCGATGTTACATAAAGTTTCTCTTTGAGATCATCGGAATTATTATATTCATTATACTCATTCCCCATCAGGACATTTCTTCCAAAATATATGAATTTTATTACATAATCACATGAAGTGCATTTCCATTAGTTTTCATGCAGAGTCTACAATTAAAAACTTATCTATTTCCCATAGTGACCACTCAAAATCATGATGAGAGTCCGTACGTAGGTGTTTTGGTCTTTGGCTCATTTGGGTTTTAAATTTCCAAGAAAGGCCAGAGTGTTATTTCCAATGTTAACTTGATTTAAATTCAGCCGACCTTTATTAGTAGCAGTATTGGATGATTATGCTTCAAAAGAATCTTTCAGGACTGTTTGAATGTCATTGAGCTGCTTTTCTACAATGTTTAGAAAGAAAGATAAATTTGCTTTGAGTTCTAGTAGAACCGACCTCAATCTCAAATCAATCGAAGCAATGCTGAATATAATCTATTCATTAATTGCACAAAATCATTCATCCATTTGAACATATCCACGCTGAATTCTTTGAAAATACTTCTAATCATCTTTCGTTAATTTTAAATTAGCCAATTTCCATTGCCAGTCAACCTACAAAGGTATAAAGAAGGTCAAATGATTTCATATTGCGTGGTGATTCTCATAAATTCGTTATCACACCTTTTTATGAAGTAGCAATTGCATTTCGAATACGCTGTATGATGATTCTACTACATACGAGGGTGGTCTCAGAAATTACCAGATACAGAATTTTTATTTCTATATATAATCTCCTTCTTCCTCACAATGTGAACTACAAGGTTTGGAAATAGAAAATTATTCAAGTGGGCTAAAATTGGAGTATCTGATGCGTGAGGAAGCAATTTTAAGTTTAGCTCATTGACTTTTTGATGAAATAAATTTCTAAGTACTCGTATTTCGCCGTATTTTCTTGATTTCAATGCTCAAACGATGCAATATATTCGGATTATTTTTCGTTTCCCAACATAATCAATGAAAATTATCACAAACGCATCCCAAAAAACTGACGCCATTACCTAGAATGAAGATGGAACTGTATTTTCCTTTTTTTAAGCCAATTCTGCCCTTTCAGTCCATTGTTTGTTTGTTACTGAGAGTTCCTTGCTCACATGTGTGAAGTGATAGACCCATGTCTCATGCATGGCTATAAATCGTTGAAAAAACTCGCCACTAATGTTGTAAAACTTTGCCAAACACGCGATAGAAACTACCTGCTGTTTTTCATATCAAATAATAAGTGTCAATCTATACGTCAGTTCTGGTACTTCTGAGACTAACCTCGCGCAAACATATATTTAACTATGATTTGTTTAATATTGTGTGGGTTTTGGTTCGTTTGCTATTGTAGCAATCAATAGCCAATCAAGCATTTCGATACGCCAACGCCTGTCATCACCAACATCATCACCATCACCATCACCATCACCAACATGATCAATGTGATACATTCATTCAATCATTGAATCATTCAATCATTCATTGATTTATTAGTTCACTCAGTCATATTATTTCACAGTATCCACATGCTATCTGTGAGATATTTCGAGTTGTATTTGTGCATCTCTGTTGACGCATGGAATCAGCGAATGCGCTAATTGGGTTATTAGAAAATAATTCGTAAATGATTTTATAGCATTATGAAACGCACGAATGACTCGCCAACTACTAGTATGTCCAGGAAGCGAAACCCAACCATTGACATTTTTGATCAGATCAAATACATTAGTTAAATGACAGTTACGTAGATGCATAGAAAAATATAGCTGATATTGTAATTATTAACTATGTATTATTTAATTTGTGTTTACATATGAGTATATCCCTATTAAGTATTATAGTGAAAATTATTGTACGAGTATCATTATTTTCTTATGAAGTTTATAACTGGTTTTACTATTATACAATACTAGCTGTGCCCGCGACTTCGTACGCGTGGTATTCAAAATATGTTTGTAATACTTAAATACGTGAAAGAAGAAGAGAAGCAGAACATATTGTGGTTTTTGGTATACCACAACGAAGAGCGCAAAAAGTACGTACTCAGAGAAGAAAAATGCAACAATAACAACAACCAAAATATTAAAAGCAATATGCGTGGTCTTGCAGTGGTTTTCAAAAAACTTATTACTTAAATATATTATATAAAATGTTAAAAAATGAAAAAAATAAGTATGCAACTCTTTTTATTTGCATTCATTTATCATATAAAAAAAAAAAAAACATTATTAAAATCGGCTTAGTATATGGTACGCTAGATAAGAAAATGTTAAAATTTTGGTAAAAATAAATCATGTATCTCGAAACAGCGTCACCATCTATATCCAACTGAAGCATAAACCATCTTGACACCCCATAAGTAAAATAAAAAAAAAAAAAAAAAAAAACAAAAAATTTATCAAAAATGGTCTAGCCGTTTAGGAGTCTCAAAATTTCGTACACTAGAATTTTATATATAACTAGCCTTACCCGGCGTGCGTTGCTACGTCCCCTGTGCGTGCCCAGTTATTAAAAAAAAAAAGAAATGGGCCAAGTGCAAGTGAGACTCGTACACGGAGGGGTTTGTATGGGAGGTACTCTTCCTAGTGGTCCGATTTGACTGATTCCAACTTTAAAATTTACCGCATCTATGTTAAAAACTTATAGTGTCTAAATTTCAGTTCGATAGAACAAAAAACAGAGAAGTTTTTCTAATAAGAACCTGAATATTAATGGGGGTTTGTATGGTCCGATCAAACTGAAATTTCGACAATATAAGTTTCTGATGTATAGCCACCAACCATCCAAATTTCAAGATCGTGGATCGTATAGCTGCCATACAAACCAAAATGTTTCTTGTATTGGGAACCCTTTAAGTTTTCGAAAATATTTTAATTTTAGTATTTGTTGCTGATGTCCGGATTGAACTACACATTCTCTGAAAATTTCAACCCTCTAGACTATCTGATGTCCGTTCGTCTGTTTATCTGACTATCAATCAGTTTTTATTTTTTTTTTTGGTGTTCTTGATCTGTGTAACCTTACCAATGAAAGATTTAGGCTATCGAATAATCAAGGTCTAAGTTAGTTAGAATTAAATTGGTATATTACATTACTTTTGTTCTTAGAAACTGTAATAGTATATTCAAAATTTAATAAAATTAGTCCCAATTCAAGAACAACAAATATGATTTATTTATGAAGTAGCGTTACCCGGCCTGCGTTGCTACGTCCCCTGTGCGTGCTCAGTTATTAAAACAAAAATGGGCCAAGTCCGAGTCAGACTCGTTCACGGAGGATTCCGTACCGGATTGAGTTTTGTATGGGAGGTACTCCCCCTAGTGGTTCGATTTGACCGATTCCAACAAATGTACCGCGCCCATATCAAAACCTTATAGTATCTAAATTCCATTTCGATAGAACAAAAAACAGAAAAGTTTTTCGAATAAGAACCTGAATTTTAAAATTTGGTTTGTATGGGACGTACCCTCCCTAGTGGTCCGATCAAACTGAAATTTCGACAATATAAGTTTCTGATGTATAGCGACGAACCATCCAAATTTCAAGATTGTGGGATTACTGGATCGTATAGCTGCCATACAAATCAAAATGTTTCTTGTATGGGGATGGACAGACGGATGGACGAAAAAAAACCTATCCTATCCTATGTCCGTCTCCTGGTTCTAAGCTACCTCCCTACCAATTTTCAGCCAAATCGGTTCAGCCATTCTTGAGTTATAAATAGTGTAACTAACACGACTTTCTTTTATATATATAGAACATAAGATCTAATAATAAAATAATTAGATTTTCACTTGTTTCCGATAAATTGTGTGTTTAATATTGTGGCTTTCGATTTTATTATTACAAAAGTTGATTTTCCTTTATTTGTCGTTTCAGAAGCCATCGGAATGATTCTTTTCTCATACGTCACATCCATATTTTGCCTTATGTTTCCTCCTTATATCAATTTCTACTTTTTCTTTAGCTGATATTGCAATGTAAAAGTGGTCTAATCGGAATAACAGTTATAACTATTTTAAAACATAGAAGACATGAAGAAAAAAGATTTTTCAGCTTTGTAAACACTAATAATAACAAAACTTTTTCGAAAACCTGATCATTCCAAACATACAAATACAAACATACAATAAAATTTTTATAGTGTGCCTCACCCTCATAAGTACAATATGGAAGTGAAACTTCTTTAGCGAAGGGAGGTAAATCCAAAAATTAGAAAATGAAATGTGACGAAAATCAAAATACGATGATTTTTCAAAGACGTAGTGGGAAGACGCGCAAAACAATGCGCATTGTCTTGTGCGGGCTCGTCTGCAGGTTAGAGTATGAATGCTTATGCATGAGTAAGTGAGAGATAAAAAATGCTTTACTGATGATAAGTGGCCGAATGACCGAAAAATAAAATAACTCTTTTGTATTGAAATAACTTTATAACAATACAATATCTGTATTATTGCTTGATCATCTACTTTAGAAGTTTCACTTCTATATTGTAATTGCCTAAATAGTTACATATTTTTTGGCTTCACTCTCCTTTGCAAGTCTTACTCTTTAACCACTACGCCATGGAGACAACTCAATTGTATTTGCCTAAATAGCTCCAATATAATAATAACATATATTTTGGATTTACTCCCCTCCGCTAAAGAAGTTTCACTTCAAAACCATCCTCAGTATCAAAATTCTCGTAAGTGCTGAACTATACTTTTCAAATACAAATAAGTTACTAGAAAAGTCATTTCATTGTATCACGTTAAACTTTTTATTTTATATGATAACAATAAGATAATTTAAATTTGGTTTGTTAATTTTTTTCTTAATGACTTCAATTCAATTTAACAGTATAAAGGGTACGTAAGTTTCAATGCAACCGCAAATACGCAAACGCACTTTCTTGTCTGCTGTTTATTGTCAGTTTATTAATTTGACATTAGCATTATTGACTGTGAAATAGCGATTAATGTTTATCAAATTTCTATGCCTATTTTGACTTTTCCCTTTGATTATTTGTCATCTTGTCTCGGTAAGGTAGCTCAGACATGTGTATTTCATGCCTTAGGCTATCGGAAGGGTCTCCCAGGCAAACTATCCAAAAGTGACCTTGTTAAGTTGTTTGTCATGTCTTCTCTTTGGATTAGTAAAGCTCCATTACATTATCATATAAATCTTTTTACCTAAATTTGCATACAAAATAATGAGGATTCATTGAATGGTAAGTACTATGTGCACTTAGTAGGTATGAGAGACAAGAATGCCAGCATAACACAAAAAAACTTGCTACGTGTGGGGTGGCAAGCAATTGTGACTTGGCAACTTGTTGCAAGTTGATGTTTCTGATGTTGCTGGTGTTCTTACAAGTTAAAGATACTTATTACTGCTGCTGGGATTTTCATTTCTTTCTCCAGTTTGTTTTTTTTTTTTACAAGCTTTTTAAATTTTGTTATTGTGAGGTTTTTTCTTTTATTTAATTTTATTGTTGTTTGTCTTTAATCTGTTGCCGCCGCCTGCATATAATTAATGCATAGACACAACTTTCATCAACAACAATAATAAGAAAAAGTCAATGATAATTCTAGTAATGATGATTATGCCAATGATGCTGCTGATGATGATCAACAGTGACTGTATGCCACAATAATTTTGTGTTTTGTTGTTGTTAAGTGTTGTTAAGTTCAAAAACCCAATCCAAGCACGAGGACGCGCATTTAAAACTTGTGCTTCTTTTTTTGTTGTTCTTTTTCATTGGCCATATCATTGTCAACATCATCATCATGATTGCCATAATCATAATAATCCTATTTTATTGTTGCTATTGTTGTTCGTTCCTGTTGTGGCATGTTGCCACAAAAAATGAAAACAAATTTTCTTTTTTTTTTTTGGTTTGAGTGGAGAGATCACTTTCGCACAATAACATCTTAAACATGAACAAGTGTCGCACTTAAACTTCATTATTACCATCATCATAATAATCATTATCGTTATTGGTATCATCTTGATCATCTGTGTTCATTTTTATATACCCTACACACATATAATTTATTATATTGTAATTAGAGACAAAGGAGAATAGAAAAATCTGCAATAGTTTCACATTCATCATTCCATTGAACTTAATTTGAACTTCAGATATCAAACTGAAAAGGTTCCCTATATCTACTTTGAACTTGAGATATCAAACTGAAAAAGTTTCCTATGTCTGCTTTCTAAAATGTATATTGATTGTGTATTGAGAAATGAATCCCGAGCCAAGTGTCTCAATTGCATTTAAGTTATTTAATTTTTGAAATTATTTTCACAAATAAGTTCTGGGAGTTTGTGAGCTCACAAGAGTTTAGAAAAAAGTTAACTGGAGCATCCTTTCTTCACCTGATAACCTGAAATGTGGAGCTCTTATGCATAAAAAGTTCAAATACTTTCTAAATTTCATCCTGAATTCTAAATAAAAACTTTCATTTATCTTAAGAAACAAAACAGGGACAGAATAAGTGACTGAATTGAAATAAATGATGAAGCGTATTAAATTTATAAAACAACTGATTACATTTTCTTCTCTTTTGTGCAAACAACATTGTTACAATATTGTGCCACATCAGCAATCCTCATTGTAATTGATATTTTCTTCATACAAATAGTAAACTATTTTCAATTTTAAGGTAATTTATGGATCTTGAGCTTGCGACCGCACAATTCATTCAAATTAAACGCTTCTAAGTCGGAATCTTAAATCACCGCCACCACCATAAACAGCAGAACCCGAACCTAAGTCAATATTTTTTATATTGTTGTTATTGATGCTGTTGTTTCTGATGATGATGATGATGATGATGATGATATTCTTGTTGCTTGCTGGCTGTTGTTGCTGTTGTGAATTATTTGTGTGTAGTTTTATTTGTGCTGATCTTGCAGTCTTTATCATTTGAATCTCGATGATTTTGTTGAATGAACAAATAGTTGGAGAAATTAGACCAAGTTTTATTGACTCATAGTATTTAGTGTACAATTATATTGTGTGATACTTATGAAGTGAGTGAGATTCCACGAGATTTGAATTTAATATTATGCAATTTGTATCTATCGTGGTATGTAAATGATATGAATCACAACTCAGACATTCGCTGAAGTGAAATCAAGAAAAAAAATCGTAAATGATATAGACGTCTGCATTTGATTTTTATTGCTGTTTTATCTTTTAATACTTCTTTTTTTTTTTTGTTGTTGTTGTTTTTTGTTTGTTGCTTTGTCTAAGCTTTACATAAATTGAAAAACAAAAACAAAAGAAATGAAAAGTTGTTAGTTTTGTTTGTTTTGAAGGCGAAGGTGAAGGCAACCATCAAACCTAACAAATCTCTCAAACCCAACATAACCAAACTAGCAAAATAGTGGTGTTTGTTTTGTTTTAGCATTTAATAATACGCGGCCTATATCCCTATGTTTGTCTTGAGCTTCTTTTAAGTCTTCTTTATGTAACCAGCATCACGTCATACACAAATTGTAGTTTTTCATAGACTCCACCTATTTTCAGATTGAGACTCACCAAGATAAAATATTTTCCATTGGACCAGTAAAGCATAGGTGCGTTTTCATAAGGCAATTTGGGCACACATCGAAGGCAACGAACAAAAGGTAGCACGGCTTACAAATTAAGATAGGATAGGATAGGATAGGATAGGATAGGATAGGATAGGATAGGATAGGATAGGATAGGATAGGATAGGATAGGAGAGGATAGGATAGGCAGGCTTCTTGCGACTCCACCCCGAAGCCTGACGCACCATTGTAACATCTGAAAGAAAGTCGGGTTGGTTATGTTGACAAAAATTCCGCAGAATTGACAATAAATAAAAAAGTTCCGCATATTGTCTAAATCTTCGAAGAAAGATTTGCCTAGGAAAAGATAAGAAGAACTGCACGGTAATCGCATAGATGGTAAGGAAGATTTCTAGTTCCTGTTCAATTCAATAGCTATGACAGAAGTGGGCTTCGGTGGGCAACATGCTCATTTTGAGCCATTCATCTGATAGTGCAGTGTAGAATCCTATCATCATTCAAACCCTATTCATGCCAATTAAGATTATTGGCCACAAAATTGAGTTTCGCCCAGGGCCCCCACAAAACAAAACGCGCCACTGGAAAGAAATATGTTTGCAACTCACAGAAAGGAAGGAAGGAAGAAAGAAAGAATGAATGATGGAAGGAAGGAAGGAGGTCTAAAATATATGATAAGGTTAACAAGATGATGATGAAGACGCTGATGATGATGATGATAATGATGATGTTGTGAGCAACCGGTTGCTTGTTGTAATTATGAAGTATGGAATTTAAAAACAAAAAACAAAAATAGAAGAAAAAAATCGGAAAATATCTTAGTCAAAGTATTGTAAGAAAGAAAACACCTTAAAACGGTCGTTAAAAAATATTATGCTTCATTATAATTATTTTTTTTTTTTTTTTTCAACATTTTCCTCTCCTCCCTCTTTACTCACTTTTGGGTTTTTTTCTCTTTCCTTTTTTGTTTTGTTTAACATTTTATTTTATTACTTTTTTGTATGCATGATTGACATTTATGACTTGGTTTTGCATTTACTATATAGTTTCATCAGTTAGTTTGCACTTAGTAAATAGTCTTGATCTTGGGATTTTGTATTTTACTTTTTTTACGCTTTCAATAATTGAAGAAAATGCAAATGCAAATAGTACAAAATTGGTAGGTAAAGAACCCAAATTGAATTTTTAAATTTTTTTCAAATGAAATATTACTATAACAACTGAAAACTGATATGCCGCAACTTAAAAGTAAAAAATCAAAAAAGAAAAAAAAAAAAAAATCAAACCTTATCGATTCTTTGATACTCTACTATGCTGTTATGAAATACAGAATTAATTATTTGCCCATGTGGAAACCGCCATACAATCTTTAATAAGCCTACAATATCAGACAAATGTTCATTACTAGAGAAGTAAACATAGCACAATTTACATTGCAAAGTTTTATGCAGATTTTCTAATCCAAGAATCAAGATTCTGTCTGCACTTTGTTTGTTGTTTGTCTCCGGCTTCCTTTAGAATTCCTTGCAATTCCCTCTGTAATCTGTTAATATGCTACAATAATTGATGAGGTTTGGGGCAGTAAATCATTCTACCATGGATATCTAATGGCACAAGGTCTGATATACAATATATGTTACAATCATTTGCCGATAAAGTGACTTTAATTTTATATTTTGTATAATGTAGTACAATATGTTTATATTAGTGTTAAAAATATCATTACACAGTAGTTACACCTTTTCATAAGGTATAAAATCTGCAAATTATAACTACATGTAAGTACTTATTATGTTATTAACAATGAAACAAATCTGTAGAGAAGATGAAATGAGAATGAACTTGAAAAATATTATGTAGCATCAGAATGAGAAGTCTTGGAATTTGAGTTCAAAATCCATTGCGTATAATGAAACAAATCTGTAGAGTAGATGAAATAAGAATGAAAATGAACTTGAAGACTATTGGGTAGGCAACTGATGATAAAAAAATACGTTAGATTGAGGTCTTGCAATTTCAGCTTGTAATTCATTCAATGTATAAAGCACAGCTCGGATTTGTAACATTTGTAGTACATATTTAAGAGGGAAGTTCAAGAAATACAAGACCTGACAAATAATGGCACTTATTATGTGAAATGGGTCAGAATGACTATGATATTTGACGATATTATTATTTTTTATTATTTTTTATAGTGAACACTCTCAGTAAATTTAAAAATGATATTGGATGGCCGTTGACTCAATCTGATATGATAAGCATCTACATTACATTTTAACAGAAGATTTAGACATAAGGAACCTGTTTGCCGCGATTGCTTACAATGCAACAAAAACAGGGTCGTAAGGATATTTCAATTGAGTGATTGAGGAAGTTTCACAACATTAAAGTCGGTATTTTCACGAATACATAACCTTGAATGAAACACTGGTCCATCATTTCACACATGAGATGACGAAACAGTCAGTAACAAATAAACAATGGACTGAAGAGAAAGAATTGACTTAATAAAAGGAAAAGACAGTTGCACCTGCATTCTAAGTAATTGCGTCAATTATTTAAGTACGCGCAAGTAGTTATTTTCATTGATTATCTTGAGAAATGAAGCGTATTATCTGAACTTAATTAAGTTTGAATAATATTTAAAAAATATTGTTTTGTCAAGACACATTCTCTATTATTATTGCGATATCTGAAGTCAACGAATTAAACTTCGAATTGGTTTCTTACGCATAAGATTAGTTAAATTTAGTACCCTAGGATTATTTTCAGTATCTTAACTTCAAGAAATAGCTCGATGGTAAAATATTTGCCAACAAGAGATGGAGTATATCATATCATATGAGGTTATCAAAAGACAGAGATACTTATACGATTAGTTTGTTTTTGCTGATGATGTTAATATAAGTAGAATAACTATGCATGTTGCATTGATTTGATTGATAAGACTATGACGATCATAAAGGAAAAGCCTATATATATTTCAGCTGACTTATGTAATCTTTCATTCTGAAAGACTAGTAGTAAATCCAAAAATTAGAAAATGATATATGACGAAAATCAAAATTTGAAGTTTCACTTCCATATTGTATTTGCCTTAATAGCTCCATATTTTTGGGATTTACTACCCTTCGCTAAAGAAGTTTCACTTTAAAAATTTAAAATAAAAAATATTCCTAGTGAAAATCCTACCTTCTAACCACTACGCCGCGGAGACATTTCAATTGTATTCGATAAATTCTGATTTTCGTCACATTTAATTTTCAAATTTTTTTGGATTTACTCCACTCCGCTAAAGCAGTTTCACTTAAAAAATTAAGATAAGAAGATTTTAGATGATATTTTATGATTGCTATATTGTACTTGATTGATATTCTGACTTAGAGTAATCTTACATACTTAGCTTTGAAAAACCAATAACTTAAATTGCCACCACTTGATCTTACGATGGAAGCTATGAAAATTAAACATAAAGAATTGTGTTTCTTAATTGTCATCCTGATGATGTATAATATCTTAATCCTTATATTGATTACGTATCTCATGTAAGAATTTTGTTCATTTTATCTTTCAACCGCAACAATAAAATGTCATAAAACGGAAGTGATTTTATAAAGTGTAAATCACTTTATAAATTAGCAGCAGCATGATATTTATATAATATATGATTCCATCCAATCGTCCTCTATCAATTCAATTAATTTATTTATTCATTCATTCGCCCATTCATTGAGTCGTTTGTTAGTCTCTTCTTTTATGATTGTTTTATAGTCGAAATGTCGACTTGACTTTTATACGTTTTTGTTCGACTTATCATACACGCAACTTAAGTCGCATTCTCACAGATAACACATGACAAAAAAACAACAACATAAACAAAAACAAAATATGAGCACAAAACAGACGCTGCTAAATGCTGAAAGACAGAAACATAAATTCCATTAAAACTACTTTCTATAAAATAAATTAGGTTAAAAAGACTAGTTAAGATAAAGAAAGAACGGTAGCTACTCTCCTCCATACTTACTGCTGTTCTGAGACTATGAGAATTCTAATAAAGATAAGCTTAACCTAGAGGTTTGAGGCATGAAAGCTTTCACTGCCCTTTTATAAACTCGTATTGATTCTGTCTTCCAGTTTGTATTGATTTTCTTCTTCTTGACTTCAAAGGCAGAAAGACTCTGCACTCTGCACTGAGGCCAATAAGAACTACTTGTATATTTGATATTGGTCTGCTAAGGAGTAGTCAAAGAAATTTGAAAATAGCTATAAAGTTGGAACACATGCCAACACATGACTTAAGATAAAGCAAAAGAAGAAATATTGAACTAAGCACCATGGCCATTGAAACATTGTTTAGCATGACAAAAGATGAAAATATGAAGTCTGACTAACTGGCTAACTTTGTCAATACATCGTTGTTTTTTCATCATCATCATCATCATCATCATCACCACCTTCGTCGTCGAATTTCCATCATCATATTGAATCATCACAATTTAATACTCTTCATCTCGCTTTTAATCTTAACTAAATCTAATTCATGGTTTTTGTTCTTTTAGCATGGGACTTTGATAGCCTTTTTTGGTATTTTGTTTGTATTTCGGAATATCCTCGTAGTCATTTCCGCTTCAATTCATATACAACTATGGGGAGCATTTCGCAGAAATTATTCATATTGTTGTCTTCTGTGTATGTCATTGTAGTTCAATTTAAGTTTGGGTTTGAGTTTGTTTGTGAAATATAACGTCATCGCTAAACTAAAAATGTCGACACAAAAAATAATGATTTCAATCTGAGTCAAGTCTGAGAGACTTAGTCATGCTTAAGACTTTGGCGATGGTTGCCTTCCTTTAAAGTGAAACAAACAAAATGAGAGAAATTAAAAATAAAAATAATAATAAAAGATATAAATAAAATAAATTAGTTGTCGCATTGCATTGAGTCAGACACTAATTTGGTGGACCAACACATCACCAACATCATCATCAGCTTCAATAGTTAAGAAATACCATGAGCCATGATACAAGACAAGAAAAAAAAAAAAAAAAGAATGGTTAAGTTACTTTTCATTGTTCGTTTGCAGATTTAATTACTTCTTTTTACGGTATTGTATTTTGAAACATTAGACAAATTTAGACAAATTGCCACATTGATTGATCTAACTTTACATACATATATACATATACAGTATATTTTGTTCACATTCAATTAGTAAATAAAAGAGTAGGAATAATTTTTATACCTCAGTAACATTGGTGGCAAGTGTGGGGATTTAAAAAAAAATATCAATGTTTGCACCTGATTCTTTATTGAATCTGAATTGAACTTACCATGTCGCATCTTAAACATCGCTGGAATAAACTTACTTATCATCCAATGATATTTGCTGCTGGAATATTTCTGACCACATTCGCAAATTGAATAAGCTTGTTTCGATGCGTCTACCGCTTGTAATGCCACCAGATCTCAACCACATTTTTCCCAAACCGCAACCAATTTTTTCCATGGAATGTTGTCAACATGCGACATGTGAAACATCATGATTGGATAACGAGTGCCAACTAGATGTTAGGGCCAAGTTTAAGTAGGAATTAAAGCAAATTTTCGGATGCATGCCTTCCATTTCTTGGGGGCCATTCACAGCCAACATATGACCGCATGCATGATCGATTTGTTCTAGATAAATATACTATGAATTATTCAAGTACAATCACGTGAATCATTCCAGGATACGCAGTGTCTAGCATGAGTGCATTTGATGGACCAATAATAAATTCTTTAACCATATTTTTTAAACCAAATCTGTTAGGTCTATCTACGAATTCGTATGACGCTTTTAATGTAGCCATTAGGTTGGAGGCCTAGTCTCAAGACACAGTTTGACGTAGGTGAAACACTCCATACTCATAATCAAAAAATACTAAAAAACTCTATTATACAAATCGCAACTAAACAACTATTTCTGCATAGGTTAGGTGATTTTTCCTCATGATTCACCACTCATAAAATGTTAATAACAATGAAAAAAGAAAATGGGATTGAAATGGCATTTAGTTGGAAACCTAAACTTGAGATCTTGCCATAAGACTCTGTCAGACTCTGCTGGATAACTTTCTTTCTTGGTCCATTTGGCCATAGTCCCACTTTATAACAAAAATATGTATGTTCTTGTTGGTTTTGTATATATTCTGTGGACTCTTACTTTATATTAGCTGCGACTGCGACTTCGTCCTTGTACCTCTTTAATCAACAATAGCTACAGCACACTCACTAAGCGCCACTCACCGCCACTCTCTCTTTCTCTCTCATATTTACATATTTAATTATATATGAATATCTTTTAATTCTATGGATCAATTTTGATGAAAAGATCGCTAAATGTTGCTCCAAATAAAGCTTCTGACTCTTCAGTTATTCAATTTTGAATTTAATTGGTGGATTTTGTGTCATTTGCACTGAAACAAACTGGCGAACAAACATTAATTACAAGGTTTCAAAGTGTTTCACATCAAATCTATCAATTTTTCATTCCTTTTACCTTATTAGAAAAATATGCAACTGAGTATTTGAATAACGATATATACAATGTTACAATGTTTATAGCAATAGTCATCACGAAATTAGTAAATAAAATAAGCAAAATGTATATCCATTTCTCCATAATGGCATCCAAACACCTAATTCACTGATTATTGTATCATAATTAAGGAGCTAAGACAGTTAAAGTTTGATAGTTAAAAATATTTTTTTACATTTTGTATAGTAGACACATTTTTAACTACTTTTTTGAGACTTAATATAAGAAAATAGTAACAAAATAAGTATTTGCATATTTTTAGGGGATATAAATGTTAAAATTCATTTCACAAGCCACTAATCGAAACAAATAGCCAGCAACAACAACAAGAAATGTAAAAATTTTATAGGAATGTTGATTATAATAAGTTACTTTTTTTATTTTCATTCTTAATTTTATTTTTTTTTAAATGTATTGTTTGTTGTTAAACTTTATAATAAATTGATTTGTACACATCCGTTGGTAATCACATTTAGCGTCAGGTTACGAATATAGATCATCATCATCCATCGTAATAAGGCCAATTGTGAATGCAAAGAAATGTATCATCAGCATCGAAAGAACTTATCTTTCCTGCTGAAAACAATAATTGGACGTCAGAGAAATCTTGATTACAAGTACAAGAACACATTGAAGGCGAAAATAATCGTCAAATGTAATTTGAAATATACAAGTACCTCCTACCTACTAAACCAGAACTGCTTAATCAAATTGCTTTAAAGTACAAACACAAACCTTACCTCTTGTGGAAGATCACTTCGCCGATAATTTCACTGATTATCATATTTAAATGCTTGTTTCTGGTTTCAAAAATACCAGATATATATATATAAAAAAAAAGGCTGATATTGTGCTATCACAGTGCAACATATTGTCTTATCCAGGCCTTAGTGAGTCAATATTTGGCATTCACTTAAACATAACCTAACCTAACATTAATAACATTAATATAATCGTAAAGTGCACGCTTTATATTTGTAGTAATATATTGTTTTTAATTTTATAACGATGTTAATTTTTAGGGTTCCGGACCCAAATTGTGACAATTGCAGAGACTTCGTTGTCCATCCGTCCTCGGGTCATATCTCGTGAACCGCAATAGCTAGAGAGTTGAAATCTTCACAGAATGTGTAGTTATATCCGGGCATTAGCAACAAATATTAAAACTAATATATTTTCAAAAACTTAAATGGGTCCCTATACAAGAAACATTTTGGTTTGTATGGTAGCTATATGATCCAGTAATCCCATGATCTTTAAATTCGTATGGTTGGTGGTTATTGATTAGAAACCTATATTGATTCAATTTCAGTTTGATCGGATTGCTAGGGAGGGTACCTCCCATACAAACCCCCATTAAAATTCTGGTTCTTATTAGAAAAACTTTTTTGTTTTTTGTTCTATCGAACTGAAATTTAAAAACTATAAGTTTCTGATATTGGTTCGATACGTCTGTTAGAATCAACCAAATCGGCTACCTAGAAGGAGTACCTCCGATACAAACCCACCATTAAAATTCAGGTTCTTATTCGAAAAACGTTTTTGTTTTTTGGACAATTGAACTGAAATTTAGACATAATAAGTTGCTAATATAGGCGCGGTATATTTTCTGGAATCAGTCAAATCAAATTGCAATCTGGTACGGAAACCTCCGTGTACGAGTCTGACTCGCACTTGGCCCATTTTTGTTTTTAAAAGAGGTGCTAATTTGTTTCACTCGTTTATACGAGTCTATTTTATTGATATTTATTCAAATACAAAATAGTTGAATGAATTAAAGAAAAAGTAAAGAAAAGAGATGTGGAAGCATTAATACTATTAGTTTCTTAAAATATTCCTGTCACATTAAAAAAAAAAAAAAAAAAAAAATGGGTACGCGACATGCCCTCGCCTCATTGAAGTTTGTTGATCAGTACGTGCTGCTGTTGTCGTTGCCATTGCCGCTGTCACTGTCTTTATGGCTATCACTGTGGCTCAGCTGATAAAAGTGTGCGAACATATCAATTCATGTCCGTTTCATTTTAGGTGATGGATGCACGACTGGAGGGAAATGTGTAAACGAAACGCTTAAGTTGGCACGCGATAAAAAAACAACATTCGCACCAACAAGCATTCGAAATGCGAACGCTTGCCTCAGCCATTCAAGTGCTAATAATCAATTAGTCATACTAATAGGTTTGCATGGAATTTGTTTTGCGTATGCTTGAACTGACTTATTGACTCTTTAACTGATTGACAAACCGATTGGGGGACTCTGTAGCTGACTGACTTATTGACTGAGTGACTTACTGTATGACTTACATGAATGAATGAACGATTGAACCAACGCACTAACGATGTACGAATAGATGATGAATGGATGGATGAATGAATGAATGAACAAATGGACGAATTGATGGACAACCGAAACGAAGGCGTGAGCGTACTTACTCGAGTCGTTCAGTTGTTCATACACGCATCATATTTATTGGTTCCCCCAACACTTATTCATATATTTCATGCTACCTACAGACTGGTTGCCAGTCAATTGCCTACTGACGCCAAGTGGTTGGTTGTTGTTTTTTATATTTGTTGTTATTGTTACTATTATTTGATTATGTGATTTGTGGTTCTTTACGTTATTTAACCCTCTTACTTTTACCGTTTTACCTAATCATCCGTTATCGTCATACACACGTAATTCGTAATAATAAATTGAGTATTAATAATCGGAAGTAATTTGCTTTGATATCGAAATCAAATCATGAAATTGATAATAAATTTATAAGTCATTTATTTACCAACATATCAAGATATACACTACTTATGTTGAGTTGAATTGAGAATTTTTAGTTCGAATTTTAGGATTTATGCTTTTGCAGACATTAATTCCTACATGGCGTATACGTGTCATCTACGTCATGGCTATTACATTACGTATACGTCATAATGTTGGCCGATAAAATAAGCAGAATGCACAAGCTTGGCAAAGAGAGAACGTAATGAGTAACACTTAAATACTAAAAATAGAAAAACATCACAATTAAAACAAAAATAAAAAAATTTTAAACAAAATTGTGTAAAGAAAGAATCTAAAAATACACGTAATACAACATAGCAAATAGTGTGATGGAAATAGTGTACATATAGAAATACGAGGTGCGAAAAATCGCATATACAATGGAGGCGTTTCTTCAACGTCAACGTCATCATCATCGTCATAATCATTCTAATTCTCAATACCCTACAACCTACGTACTTAGTATGAACGGTGATCAATGTTTTTTATGGTGGTGGTATAATTTTGGCTAAATATTGATACACGTAATATTGTAAATTAATTGGTGTTAATGATAATGAATACAAATTGACTGAATTAAATAAGGCAAAATGAAACCAGTTAGTTAATCCATAAATTAAATACCCTGAAATAAAATAATAAATTTGATATTTTTCAGTTGAGTTATATGTTGACTATACTCGTACTGCTGATAAAGTTAAATTTAGATGTTTTCAATTTTCTCTTTTCCGAACTTTTATTGCAATTTTGTGCTTTTCTTTTGTTAATCTTCATTTCGGGGCCAGTCAAGGACTTTCAATTCTTGGAGCAATTACAATTGCATCACATTTCCAACACAGGTAAGGTAGAACGCTTCATTTCATTACAAGTTTCAATTTCCTAAGCTTATTATGATGAAGTGCAATAAACCATTAACAGATCAGAGGCACTATTAATAAAACAAATGTCCATCTTTCAGAAAAAGATTATATTCAATACCTGAATGTGTCACACCACTTTTACTCTACAAGGCAACACGTATTCATCCTTAAGGTGTCATACAGTGCGTACCGAAAAATTTATTACTCCTGTAGAATGTAGTATCGGGTCCATTTGATTGAGGTTTGTTGGCTTGCAAAATTCACCGCACAATCACCTGGCATGCTAGACATTTGGACAATGGGCTCAAAATGAAGGTGCTGTTTATCCCGGATCTCACAAGAGAAATTTTGTTCAATGATGAAGCTCATTTTTATTGTATTTAAATGGATACGTCAATAAGCAAAACTTCCGCATCTGTAGTGATGGAAATCCTCATGCCATTGCTGAAACATTGTTGCATCCTAGAAATAGCTTTGTTTGGTGTGTCTTATGTGCCGGTGAATTCATTGATCCACACTCGTATTATATTCACCGCTACAGGGCCATGATCAGTGACTTCTTTGTATCAAAATTGAATACCTGTAATATGGAGGAACCCTAATTTCCATAAGCTGTGCAACATGCTACACGTCATGTGAATTGATCTCCCTGATCAAGGAATTTAACAGCACTGAACTATTTTTTGTTGGGCTATGCGAAGTCTCTGGTCAACGCCGGAAAGCCACAGATGATTGATGCCTTTACCAGGTTATCATTGCAGCAAAAAGTGGTCTAATATTGGAATTCCCGATTGGGCTTCGTCCGAACCAGCCAAGGTGGATATTATTTTCAAATAAAAAATGGCAAAAAATTATCTTTTGAATAAATTCAAATTCTTAGCATTTAACACCATTTTGTATTTGTTGAAAATTTCTGTTAGTATATTAGATTGATGATTATTCGATCAATAGATATTTTTCTGTAATATTGATCAAGTTTTTGTCTTTTCTATGTTCTGATGGGAAATCCCATGGAAAATGCGAGGAAGGGTATGATAATGAAGTAATAAATTCAGTTGGCTGATAAAATGATCATGGACAAAGTGTAAATGTCGCAAGTTCATTTGTTGGATGAATAAGCGGCTAATTGACAATTTATATATGATGATATCAAGAGCTTCCTACTTACACGTACACCATGAAAACATCTATCAATGTTCATCTATTTGTATCATTCTGTCATACAAATAAACCAAGTACATTCATGTTAATTTTTATATATTTTTATTTATCTATTTGTCTATTTTTTATATTCTGATACTTCAACATAATCACTTTCGACTCGTATGATTTGCTAACTAATTGATATTCTTTTTGAAGTGAAACTTCTTTAGCGGCGTTGGGCTAAAATTTATACAATAAATTTGAGTGAAATAGAAAAAATCCACCGAAAAAGTCTCAATAATGAGATTATTATTGTACAACAACAACATGCTGCTTTTGTGTTATAAAAATGCTTATAATAACAACAACGAGAAAGACACAGAAGCTCGCAGGTGATCTAATTTGTGGGCAATAAACCGCAAACATAAACACATTGCTTAACACAACAATAACAATTACACGCACCACAGAAACCAAAAGTCATATACAGACAGATTTGACAGACAGAATATCAAATTGATATGCAATCGTGCCATGTGTGGCCGGCATTACAAACTTCTTGACAAACTTATAATGTTCTATGTACAATGGCACACGCGCAATTTTTTTAACCTAAAATTAATAAAACTAATTTGATTTGTTTTGAATTAATCTAAAAATTTTCCATGAACTAACATTTTCAAACTGTGGCAATAAAACTTAAATGAAATTTATGAAAGTCTTTTAAAGAAGATATCACTACAATAATTCATTTTAATTATGTAATTCTCTTGTTTGTGATAAGAAAAAAGAAAACCGGAAATACTTCATTCACATTTAGAGATACAAAATTTCAACAACAAGCCAAAAAGGAAATGCCATCGAACCATAAACCGATTAAATATCAACCAAAAAATTATCAAAGAATATTACAAAAAAAAAATCGGCCAAGTGCTAGTCAGACTCCTAAACGGGGGGTTCCGCACCCGATTGGAGTTTGTATAAGAGATACTCCACCTAATACCGATTTTACTGATTCCAACAAATGTATCGCGCATATATTAAAAACTTATATTGTCTAAATTTCAGTTCAATAGTGGAAAAATGAAACAAATAAGTTTTTGAAATAAAAAACTGAATGTTAATGGTGGGTTTGTATGGGAGGTACCACCCCTTGTTGGCCGATTTCACTGATTCCAACAAATGTATAGCGCCTATATCAAACACTTATAGTGTCTAATTTTCAATTCGATAGGACAAAAAACAAAAAAGTTTTTTCAATAGAAATCTGAATTTTAATGGGGGTTTGTATGGTAAAATTTTCTAATATATAACCAATAACCATCCAAATTTCATTATTGTGGGATAACTGGATCGTATAGCTGCCATACTAAACAAAATGTTTCTTGTATGGGGACCCCTTTACGTTTTTGAAAATATTTTTATTTAAGTATTTGTTTTGTGAAAATTCCAATTCTCTAGCTATTGGGTCCGGAAACCTAACAAGAAAGAAAAATGTTGTATTATCAACAATTTAAAGAAAACAAAAAAAAAAAAAAAAACAAAGTCCAAAAATTGTTTATCAAAATCAATTTATGTTAGCACAATAAATGTTGAAGAACAATTATTATTATCATAATGACGATGATGACGATAACTTTTTCATAAATTATGAAACGATAATAATTTATGATCATTCCGATATACATAGGTACAATTGTATATTTTAACTTCATTGAATTTGACTATTTTGAGTGATTTTCACAATTTTATTCTTTGTGTCACGGACAGTTTAATGTGAAATCTCATAAGACAATCTGGATGTTTTTAGAATCACCGTACAATCAAATAACATAGAAAGAAAAGAATTTATAGAATAATGATTCGAAAGCATACACATCTCTCGAAAAGAAAAAAGAATCTCGTTTCTGCTTGGTACTATTGGGTGCGTCCAGCAACTCAAAAAGAGTCTCCATCTTGTCTTTCTTGGGAATAAAGAAAATTGCATTAGTACATCATCATTATTTCCTTGTTAAGTCTTACTTTAAGTCTTCATTTTGGATCAGACTAGAAAACAAAAATTTCATGTGTGCCATCGTACACGTGATAGAAGTGAAACTTCTTAAAAACAGACAGAGAGAGAGAGAGAAAGAGATCTTCTCAAAGTCTGTCAGTTTGTCTGTCCGTCTATATATTGCTTTTGGTTTCTTTGGCGTATCTAATAGATCTTGTTGTCCTTACGTTTGCTGTCTGTCCCCTTTTGCACATACCTTAATTAGATCATCAATGAGCTTCTGTTACAAGCTATTTTTTTGCATGTTGTTGTTATGAACATTTTACTGAATGTTGTTGTTTTGGATTTGTTATTTCTTTCTTGAGACTTTTCCGGTAGATTTTTTAAAACTATTTGTTGAGAATATGGCTATAGAAATACATATTCTGTGAAAATTTCAAGTCTCTATCTAGTGCCGTTTATGAGATACAGATGATTGCAAAACGTGACGATTTGTATTTTTTTACTCAAATTTTTAGTATAAATTTTTGCCCAATGCTGCTAATGAAATTTAACTTCAAAAATGAATTTCTTGGAATCTTTTGATTTTAACCTTTAACAATTTGGTTTTGAATAGAACAATTTCAGAACAAATCGAGAGATTGCGATTTGATCAAAGATTTGACTAGTCCATTCCAATTCCATTTTCCATAACATTGGCAATTATGTTCGAACTATTTATTCTTCACAACAATTGAATTTCAAAGCCAAAGTTCTTGGATACAGATCCCTGAGTTTAGCGGCCAAAAAGAGAGACATTGACCCAATTAATCTGTAAAGAAAAGAAAAGTATCTATTGTAAGTTAAATCAACCTGTTTTCTTTTCTAATATTATATATTCTTCATTAAGGGATTTTCTTATTTTTTACATTTCTTTTTTATAGAGTTTAGTTACTAAAACTAACTTAACAATTAAGAAGATAAATTAGTACAAATGTTTACATTAAACATTCTTTATAATTGTAAGGAAAATTATGGATGCAAAAGCCTTGTATTCACAAATGTAAAATGTGTAATATTATTTTCATTCTAAACAATTGTTTTATTTTTTTGATTTTAATTTAATTATTTTCTGTTTTGTTGGTTTTTATTTGAAAATGAAAAACAAATGAAACGTCATCGATCTATTGGTCAATGGAATTCGTAAGAAAAAATTCTTTGTAATTTTTTGTTATTATTAAAATTGGATTACATTGTTTTAATGAGAAGATCGAAAGCAAAATATAAGTATTTTTTTAATGAAGACATCGTCGTTAGTAGGCGATACCAAGAATTAATAATCATTAACGAAGAAAAATTGCGGCTGGAGGAAATAAAGGAAAAAATCTATTGTGTTAATAAAAAATTCTGTTTAGAGAAATTTTAATGATAATCAGGACTGGAATAAAATTTAATGGATTTTATTTTAAATAGTGTTGTAATTATATATAGTTAAAGTAATTAAATAGTTTTCTTACTTTAGTTATTATTGCAAGTAAGTTTGCAAAGATTTTTCCCCCAAAAAGACACAGCAATTGATCAGAAACTAAGCGTCTTTACGTGTTTCGAAATCGGTTCTGATCCGAAGTTGAAACCAGTCTCTTACCCATTGCAAGCATCACACCCAATCACCCACAAATGATTTACGAGATTAAGTCAAGCATTTACTTATGCAATTGGATGTGGGTTATGCAGGTAGTAGGAGAAATAATTGTATTTGTGTAGAAGTGGGCATCACCGTTGCTTGGTTTCTCAGTCGTACTCAATGCATAATCCAGGTGTATCTGAGTGTTACAAATAATTAGCAAGTATACAAAAAAAAAAATCCCCACTCACCTTGCTTAACATACATACATACATATGTATACGTATGCATGTGTGTAACATGCAAAGCGTAGGCGGCACACGCCGACGCAAAGTCATAAGCTGCAGGCCATCCGATATCACCCGATAACTTCACTAATCACCACCTCCTCCGAGTCACTAGTACTGAACCCGTTGAAATGTTGCTTCAATCATTAGCCAAGCACGTAATAAAAATAAAAATAAAAATAAAATGAAAAGAAATTGAAATAAAGAAAAATTCCCCTTGATAGCAAATGAAACCGTGCCAAGTCAAGTTGATTCAAGTTGAGTTGAGTTGAATCGAGTCGAGTCGAGTCGAGTCGAGTGGAGTCAAGTCAAATCAAGGCGAAATGAATCAAGCGAATCAAAACGACGAGTATGAGGACGCACCACGCTTATCATGCAACGATTGTTTTGATAATATTATATATGTGTGTGTGTGTATGTGTGCCACTAACATACGAAATTACCCAACGTTTTTCGAATACAATAGAAGAATGAAGAATAAATATTATATGGAGTTTACCTGCATTAGGGGACCCACATAAAATCAGAATAAAAACGAGCAAACGAACTTCGGATTCATTCTGTTCTCATCTCTTTCTTCTCTTTCTTGCATTCATTTCTTCTCTCACTTTATAGACAATATATTGACGAATTTGAAATAATGACCCCGGCAGTTTTATTGGCCTCCTTCACGAAGTAAACTGCGCAAAGCAGAGTAGAATTCTGCATTCTTCTTTGCTTGTGCCGTGCCTCTGTCACTTCGGTGTTTGGTTGCTGTATCTGTGCGTCCCCTTGCCCGTCAGTCTGTCTATCTGTCGGTTGATGTGTGCTTTATTGCTTGCTTGTTAGTCGGATTGTCTGTCTATTTAAGCGTCCATGCGATGACGTCGTTGGTATCGCTATCGTCGTTTATCTCTTTGGCTTCGCACAGCCAGCGTCGCTTACTAGCAATTTTCGTATAAATATAAAATTAGCCGGAGAACGGAATTCATGTATCAGTTGAAGTTAGACACACGTCTACCAATGTTATTGCAGTTCAAATTCAAATAAACAATTCACCAACCAACAAATCTTAAACATTTTATAACAAACATTTAAGCAATATCAAACATTAATAGCAATTTATAAATTGACAAGTTGCCAAGTTGCCAATTTGTTCAATGTGTTAAAAATAAAATAAAATTTTCCTAAATTTATTTCATTAAAAAAAAAAACAAAAAAAAAAAATCAACAATATCAAAAACAATAATAAAAATATTGACTATCAAAAACATTGTTTTAAAATTTTTGCAATTACTAACAAACAATGAAAAGTGAAACCCAATCAACAGAATCAATGGAGTTCCTTCAACACCAAAGTAAGTAAACAAATAATATAAAAATTACCATTATTTTATAAGAATATTCTATAAGAATTCAAAAAGTATATATAAAACAAATATACAAACAATGAGGGAAAATAAACAAAACAAAAAATATAAAAAATAATAAACGAAAATAAGTGAAAATATTTATAAAAATTTCATTCATTTATAAATAAATGAAAATTTCAATTCAAACAATTTTTTAAAAAACAAAACCATGATTGCAAATCTATCTAATAAGCATACGTTGTTTAATAAAATAATATAATATTAAAAAAAAATACATTAAAAAATTTAAAAATGCAATCAAAATTTGTGTACAAATTTCGGCAAGTTTTATCTTATTTTTATTATTATTATTATTTTTTTTTTGTTTTTCTATTTTTAAATAAAATGTTACTGAGGTAAAACTTAAAATATATTTATATTTTAAACAAATTTCATGAAACAATAATAAAATATAAAAGTTATATGATAAATTATATATAATTCCGATTATAATGATGATTCTGATTTTTAACACCTCTTATATTCCATTTTAAGTCTTCAAATATATTTTTGTTTCTTTTTTTTATTATTTATTATTTTTTTTTTTATTTATAAGCCAATTAAGACAAATTTGATATGATCATCTTCATCTTTAGATTAAATTGATTTCATATGCTTTTAAATGCATTTTCTTGCATTCTTTGCATTTGCCTCTTTTACTTCATAATTTACTTCATAATTGATGAATGTGACATATTATTTTTATGATAAAACAAAAAAAAAAAAAAAAGAAATAAAAGTAGCTTGATATAACAGAACAGCAAAGTTTCCTTAGGGAATATCGAGTCATTGAAATTAAAATAAATAATATAAATCGGAAAACTTCATAAGAAAATAGAAGACTTCTTCAAGCAAAAAATTAAATTCCATCCTCGTACAAATTAAAAAAAAAGCAAAAAATTATATTCAATCCTCTCACAAATTAAATGATATAAGGTCAAGAGGAGACCAAAAATATGAGTATTTCAAATATACAATGATGTATTTATTAATGATGTATTTACAATTTAAAGAAACGTTTTCACAAAGTTGATTAACAAAGGATTTTCATCTGTCTCTACTTATTACGTGCTTCTGCGCGAAGTTCGCTCATAGATTTTCTTGTTTCAGCTGCAACAGTTTGTCTCCACGTCAATTTCGGTCTTCCTCTGGACCTCGTTCCTTGAGGGTTCCATTCCAATATGGCATGGGGTATTTTGTTGTTATTTTTGCGAAGGGTATGTCCCAGCCAGCCGTACTTTCGTTTCCGTAACACAATTTCATTTGGGTCTTGCTCTCAGATTTGCCAGAGTCGCTGATTGCTTATAGTTCTTGGCCACCAGATTCGCAGAATAGTACGTAGACTTCGGTTGATGAACGTTTGTAGTTTCCTCATGTTTGTAGTTGTAGTATGCCAAGTCTCTCAGCCATATAGCAAGACAGATTTTACACAAGCGTTATATATTTTTATTTTCGTCTTCTGGTGGACATGCTTAGCTCTCCAGAAGTTCCTAAGTTTCCCAAATGCGGTCTTGGCTTTTTGAATTATATATTCTATATCGATATGGGTTCCTCCCTTTGTTGTTATTTGACTTTCAAGATATTCAAAACGCTTCTCGATGTCGTTACCTTCGAATATAAGATGGGTGCTAGTAGTGGTATTTAATCGCATGCTCTTGGTCTTCATGCAGTTAATATTCAATCCCACTTTTTTAGACTCCACAGTGAGTTTGTCTGGTTGGGTTTGCATATCCGAACAGCGATTCGTTAGCAGTGCTACATCGTCGGCGTATTCCAGGTCGCTTAATTTTCTGTGAACTAATATACAAATAGAATCACAATTAACGGGATATTTTGCATTTTTAAAGAAAAGTTAAAGTTATTAAAATAAATAAAAGCAAATATGTTGGACAAATGTTTATGTTTTCTTTTTTTTTTTGTGATCATTTACATTTCATTACATTTTAATGAATTTTTGTATATGCAATCAGCTTCCGTTTTACAATAGCCCACAAAGTTTCTAAGCAGTTTTAAATTGGTCACTTTTCAGGGAATTACAGCATTTTGAATTGAACAAAACAAACAAAATTAAATTCACAAATGTGTAAAGTATTTTCAAAAAATATATTTAAAATCATTTTTCTTCACTTTTCCAGAAAAAAAGCATTAGATTGATTAGCTAATTTTATTATAAACATAATATACAATATTATATTTACAATCTTTTTGTTGTTTGTTTCCTTAAATAATTTCAATTAACCAAATTTAAAATTCTTCATGCAAAGTTTTATTGCGGTTAGGGAATTCCAACAACGAGAAGCTCATCAGAATAAATAATTTTAATAATTTGAATTTTTCTTTTCTATTATATTTTTTTTTTGTTGTTTTGTGATTTTTTTTTTTTTTTTTGGTTTGTTGAAAAAAAAAATATTAAGAATCTTAAGAAAATTAGAAAATAAATAAAAAATAATAAAATAATTTAATTATTTATGACAATAAATAATAAAAATAATACAATAATAATAACAGAAAAAAATTAATTCACACGATCAGAAAACCGGAAGAAAAAAAATCATAAAACGATAAAAAAAAAAAAAACACAAAGTCTCGTGAGCTTTTATTCTTGAAATATTAACAAGCCCCTCGCAGCCTACTTATTAAGCAACCAATCAACCGACTAACCAACCGACCGACATTTCTAAATACATAACCACGATATGCGGTGACATCTGTATTGCCATATTTGTACTCATCCACTATATTTTTTTGTTTTTTGTTTGTGTTTTACTATTGACACTCGCTCGCTTCTCATCATATTCGCTCAGACATAACAACGATTGATTGAACTGACGACGACCGAACTACAAACGAACGATGAACGAACTTTGATAAACAGTGGTTCGAACGAATGAGGGAACGGACGAGAAGAGACAACGGCGGAACCTGGACCTACGACAATAAATTTGTCACTGTACTGTTCCGTTCGTTCGTTCATTCGATCGCTCGCTTGTTTGTTTGTTCGCTTGTTTCGTCGGACTGTCGCTCGGTCGCTCGGTCGGTTGGTCGATTTGCTGTTCGATTATTCGTTGGTTCGGATGTTTGCCAGCCAACCAGTTAGCATATGACGTCGTCGTTGCTGTTAAATGTTATTTGAATTATTCATACGCCATGTGCGCCCCTCATTGGCTTAATTGAAAGCGGCGCGCTTTTAATTTTTTTTAATAAAAATTATAATATAATTGTAATAATGATGATGATCATGGAAATGATGATAATGAAACCTAAAGTTGTCTATCGAACAAATTAAAGTTCATGACGTTTTTTTGTTTTTTTTTCTTAACAGCAAACAAAATAAAAAGAAAAGGGTAGCGCCTACATACGAACATATAAATACATATGTGATTGAGTGAGTGAATGAGTTTTAATGAAGAACAAGTTCAATGACAAATTGAGTAGCAACAAATTATGATGAGTGAAAAGTGAGATTAATATTATAATAACAAATGCAATCAAACTAACAGAAAAGATAATCATGAATGAACAAGCAGAAATATTTTAATGATATGAATACTTAAATCGGTAGATGGCAACAGGTCTAGATCAATATCAATATCAATTGAAATCATCGTTAAACAGGTGTCAGATTAGTATGAATAATAACAATAACAATCTAACGGCTTCTACTCTCTACTTCCTACCTCATTCAATCATTCACTCACTCACTCACTATAAAACAATAAAAAAAAAAAAAACAAAACAAACTCAAACAGATTTTGGTCTTTGAATTTTGTATCTGAGATTGACCCTATAAGCATTGATTTCTTGGTTTTAGCCAAAATAGCACTTACTCATAACGATACTCATTCACTGTGAGGAAATGGTAGACCAACTAAAAGGGACAGAGAGAAACTGAACGAGATACAGTGAGAGAGAGGTAAGAAGATTGAGAAGAGTTGTGTTGCCATAAAAAAACCCAAAACCAATTGACTACGAGACGACGACAACAACAACAACAACAACAACAACAACGACGTATGAGTAATGTAAAATTTCTTGTGAAATTCATTGGAATTTTTCGCTTTTTTTCACTTTACTTCACTCACTTTTGTTTTTGTTTTTGTTATTTTTTGTTTTTTTTTTTTGTTTTTGTTTATGTTTGTTTGTATTTTGTCTTGTTTTGTGTTGTTATTATATTTTAACTCATTGAATTCTTCTCTTATTGTTATTGTTGTTGTTGTTTTCGTTTTGACCAAAGTTTGAGTGAGTTAAGTATGAAGGAGAGTCACAGAGTAGTAATTTTTTATTTTAGTTATTACGAAATATTGCAAAATTAGCCAACTACAGAGAAAAATGAAATTGAAATAGAAAAAAAAAAAAAATAATAATAATAATTTATTGTATATATAAATAGAAGTCGATTACAAAAATTATCGGTGTGTTGATAAAAATTAATAAAAATGGGGAAGAAAGTGGTTTGGTTTGGTTTGGTTTTTGTCAGTGTCAATGAAATCATGCTTTCAATTAAATTTATTTGAACATTTATTGATTGATGCATTTACTTTCTATGCCACTCTTCCGATTTCCCACCCTCGTCCTCTGTTAATCACTATCACTATCACTATCACTATCAATCTCCTTCTGTCTTCTCAATTACCTACTCAAGTTAATTTGAAAAAAACATAATCATTATAAAAATTGCACTTACTACTCGTACAACAAAATTCCGAATGCATTTCTATGTTCAATCACTCACTCATTCACTCACTGAGTCAGTTGTTACACACCAACTCACCAACTCAATTTTTACTTATTTAATATTCTCACGCACGCAACAGTTTAGGTTTGACTCTCGCTCTCGTATTAGTCGTTTGTTGCTGCTCCTCTCACGCTCAGAATTTCAAATCAATTGAGTTTAACGTGCGTATTGAGAGGAAACGCAATTTACTTACCATGTATTTTACTTTTGCTGCAGCTGACGATTGAGTACTTGATTTTTGTTGTGGTGATATCGTAAGAGTGAGAGAGAGTAGATAGAGGCAATGATAAAAATGAGTGTGTTTCCTGCCCACCTCGTAATGTAAGTCGGCTATTGCTGTTTTTGGTGGTTTTGTTGCTTATTGTTTGTTTGTTTCATTGAGTGTTAAACAATTTCATATAGTGATGAGTAATTTCAGCCGCCGCCTTAGCCACCTTCATAATATCTTCTTCGTATTATTATTTGATATTCATTTTTTGAGTACTTACTGAGCGTTTTTCATAGTTTCGTGTGACAGTGAGTGTTTGTTTGAGTGATTAAAGCGCGACCATTTGGCTGGCAAGTTGTTATCGTTATTATATTGGCAAACGGCACGAGGTAGGCGGCACGCAGTCAGTCAGCCAGCCCACCTGGGCTGCGCTGCGCTCTGCTTTATTAAATGTTTTGCGCTGAGTTGCGTTGCGCCGCTGCCTCGAGCGTGTTTAAGTTGCACGGGCTCGCATACGTTCAATTTAGTTTAAAACGAGACCTCGAAACGAACACATTCAATACGAAAGAATATAAATATCTAAAGAAGAAAAAAAAACAAGATACTATTTTATACAAATAACAATTATCAAAAAATTAATAATTTAATAAATTTAAGTGCGAAACAAAAACGAGAATTTCAATAAATAAGATTTAACAAAAAAAATCATAAATTATTTAAAAAGTAAAGAAAAATTCTTAATACAAAATAAAACAAAAATTAAAATTCAAAAGTGCAATACAATAAAATTCAAGAATTAAGAATTTTATTTTATAAAAATATATATATTTTTTTTTTTTTTGTTGTTGGCAAAATTCAAAAGATTCATGTCAAACGGTAATTGATTAAAAACTAATTGACTTTACAATCAATTTTTTTTTTAGTGATTTATTATTAAATTATGTATTTTTTGTTTTTTTTTTTCAATTTGATTACAGAAAAGTATTACAACAAAAACAACAGCAACAACACAAAGAATTTAAAACTTTGGTGCTGGTGGTGGTGGTGGTGCCGCCTAATTATCATAATGACATTATCAACAATATATTTGCCACAAATGTCGGTTAATGCGAGGCATTTACATACACAACATCACAAATCATCAAGAGAACAAACAGATGAAATGATTTCTTCATCAGCACATTTACCAATCTGGCAAGCAAACCCATATTTGGGTTTAAGTGATAGCGAAAGCGAAAGCGACAGCGACAGCGATAATGATAGCAACATAACTGGAATCAATGGTGCTAACGATACTGATATTGATAGCAGTGACAGTGACAGTGACAGTGACAGTGCCAGTGCCAGTGAAATGTTATCGGCAACTGAACGTCATGAACATGATCGTTTACGATTACGATTGCGCCGTCGTCGTAGTCATGTCTTGTATTATTTTTCACGTGCATCACCAAATGATGCAACACCAACATGGCAGAATCCATGTGGTGGCACCTATGATCCTTTCTCCAACTCTATGGAAGAGGCAAAGAAACAAAAAAAACGTTCGTCACTACGTAAGGTGAGAAGAGTTTATTCTGAAAATATTCACTAAGAATTCTATAAAGAATTTAGTTTAGTTCATTTCACTGCAGTTGAGCGGAGTTGAATTGAGTTCATTTAAGTGATTTGAGCAGCTTTGGGGTTTAATACGATTTTTTTTTTAACTATGTATATTTTCTTGTTATTATTTTTTCAGCATCTGAAAGCTTTACGCGTTTATACACGACAGGAATACTGGAAAATGCGTAATGAGACACACCAAGCGATTGATATTAAAGATTTTGCACAATGGAAATATTATCGCAGCGAGTATAAATTTCTTCCAACACTCGGAAATAACTCAAATGTAAGTAGCATAACAACAGCATGCATGCAACATTATAACAACAACAACAACACAGTAGCAATAACAACAACTGGACTTTATAGAAAAAGCTTATAAAATAAAATAGCAAGAATGCGAATGAGAAAAACAGACTGGGAGACCGATTTACAGACAGACAAAAAGACAAGTTGACTTTGTTTAGAGTTGCCAGCGGCTTAAAAAGCACGCAATTCTTTTAAAGCAAAAAATAAACTAGTGAAGAGTAAACTGAACTGAATTGAACTGAACTGAACTGGGACTGGAACTTGAAGACTAAAGATTGAAAAGATCGTGGTACAATGACTGATGAATGCTGAACTGGCGGCGGCATTTTTAACAACAAGCAACAAGTTTCACTGATTCATGATGTTGCACTAATTATGCACAACTAAACTCAACTGGACTAAACTCAACCCAACTCATCAAGAAACTAACTGAGCAATCGATCCAACGATCCAACGATCCACTGATCGTCCGATGACGAACGCGTTAACTTGTCAATCACCACCCTCAGGGCAATTTTTGGCTTATTAACAACGTTCCAAAAAACCGGTTAACAATTTGAATTTGCATAAAAAAAAAAAAAACTATCAGGAGGACAATATTTAATAGACAAGAGAACAGAGGAATCCTTTCTACATGTACCACACATACATATATATCTGTATTTAGTTATTACCAGTATTATTTATTTATCTACTTTGTTTATTTGTTTAATTTTAGGTTTGCTTAAAACGTTGGTATGGCGATCTTCAAACATATATTGGTAGCTTTGAGGCATTGGGTCATGCCCATTACAATTATGATAGACACTTTGATTCGCATATCAGTGACACTACTCATGAATTGCATGAGTTACTTTTGAGTGCACGTCGTGTTCTATGCGAAATTGAATCAACCATTAATGCCTCATATCCACAAAGTAATCGGGCCGATCGTCTTTATGTTGCGAGTCGAGAAGAAATGAATGCACGTCTTCGGTTCCAGACACAATTCGGTGCCAATCCTCATCCCGAGGTTGACACAGTTGATCTCAAATATGCCAAGCATCGTTACTTTCATTATATGTCACGTATGTGGAGCATTTTACGTCAGACCCAGAATAAAATTCCCATTGATTGCAAACCAAAATCATCGGCAACTGCAGCTGCATCTGATGAAATACTGAATGTCTCATCATTATCATCATCCTCAGCAGCATCATCATCATCTGTTTCAGCAAGTGCTGAGCATGGAGTGCGTAACATGCAGCGACGAAAGAATAAATTAAGAAGGAGCTTAACTAGCTCAAGCTAATGAGTCAAGTGAAAAAGAGACTAGTGAAACAAAAAACATCATCAGAATTTCAAATGAGTAAATGAGTAATTAATCGAATGAATACTTGAACGAACGAATGAATGAGCAAATCATTGACTGAGTGAATGAGTGAGTTAGTGAGTCCATGAGTGAGTGATTTAGTAAATGTAAGGCTTGCGCGGGCGCAGTCCAACACAAAGGAACAAAGAAAAGAATCGAAGAAGAATTTTTAATTTTTTTTAAGTATAATTTATTGTATTTTTAACACAAAAACCCCACAGAATCTTACGCTTAAGCCTAAAGTATTATTAATTAATTAAGTAAATTATTATTTTAATTTTTATTTATTTATTTATGTATTTAAAAAACTATTTTCTCTGAAAACGAAAATTTCTTAAAATATTTTTGATTTCTTTACTTCAAGTAAACAAATTATATAATAATAATAATGAAAATAAAAAAAGTTCCTAGCAAAATGTGCCCAAGAAAAACAAAAATAAATAATAATTAAAAAAGAAAAAACAATGACTTCTTACATAAAAAAAATTTAAATTAAAAAAAAAAAAAAAAAAAAATTGTACTTAACAAATTTTCTTAAAGCCAAAAACAAACAAAACAAAACAAAACAAATTGATTAAGTAGAAAAAGAAGAACGCAATGAATTAGAAGAAGTCAAGTTTGAAAATAAAATTTCAAGTGAATTTCGTTTGCCATTTTTTCTTAATTGAAATTAAAAGATATAAAATCTATAATAAAATAAATAATAATCAAATTATCATGAAGAATTGAATTTATTATGATGAAGTTATTTTTGTAAATTAAAAATTATAAATTAAATAGTTTTTAAGAGAAGAGGAGAAATAAGTAAAAAGTATTCGGAAAGCCCGCACATTCCATGAAATAATTTAAAAAAAATTAATTAGAGAATTTTTTTTTAATTTTAGACAATTAAATTATTTATTTATTTTCATTTTCTTCTCATAATTGTTAATCTACTGTATTCTATCCTAAATTATTATTATTATTATTATTATTATTATTATTTTCTATTTTATTTATTTATTGAAAATTTCTGTGATTTGTAATTTTTAAGTAACAAAATGAAGCGAAATTTTTTAACTTTTTACATACAATATAAATATTGTATTTTTTTTTTCTTATATTTTATCTTTTTCATTTTTTCTTTTAACAAAATTATTGTATAATAAGTTTTTATTTCATTTATTACCAATGAAAATTGTAATTAAGAAATATAAAGATCTAAAGATACTTGTATGGAGAGAATCTATTTACTATGCTTTTTAATGTATGCATGTACTTATAAACATCACAAAGATACATAGAATGAAATAATAAATTAAATTAATTATGATAATAAACAAAAATGTAAACTCAAACAAAAATATAAAGATTATTAATTAAAACTACTGACACTAACTAATTACACATGGACATAATCATCATAATTGTATTGTATACAAAACAATACTTTACTTTTTATTATAATACATAATAAACATAATATTATAATAAAAATGATAATGGTTACACACCTTCAATTATAATTTCTGGCAAATCAGGAGTACAAAGATTATCAAAATATTGAATTTTGTCAATCATCAATTTGAGCCTTTAAATTCCACTATTTACTTAGATAATTACATTCTTGATTCACTTTTCCCATACTCTAACAAATCCATTTGTTTTATCTATCCATATTCTTGTTTTTGTTACTCTAGGCAAATCATCTATTAGTTTATCCACTTTTCCCATATCTTTAATTCGTACATTCTGATCTGATAAAGTACGATACTTTATACGCCATCTATTGGGGCATATATTTCTTTCTTTTTCCAAAACAAAATCAATCAAAGTACAAATTGGCCTTTTGCCATTTTCCGGGTTTCATAATTCCATCGGTAGTTTATCAGCGAAAAACTTGGCCAAGGGATTTTCAGCGGCTTTTCAGTAGGTCAAAATTTTACCATGAAGAAAGTTTTGCAGAGACCGAAACAAATGACAGTTATAGGATGCAACATACGGGCTACACGGTGAATGCATCAAAACTTTCCAACCAAGCTCCGTCAATTTTTTCCGGGTCATCAAAGTTGTGTGTGGCCTAGCAGTGTCATGATGGAAGACAACTTCCTTTCTGTTAGCCAATTCTGGTCGCTCTTTCTTGATTGTTCATTCAAACAGTTGAGTTGTGCACAGTAGAGGACCGAATTGACCGTCTCGCTACATTGTAGCGGCTCATAATAGACAATTCCCTTCCATTCCCACCAAACACTCAACATAACCCTGTTTACCGTCAATCCTGGATTTGAAGTCGTTTGTGAAGGTCTCCGGCATTTGCCTATGATTGCGTGCATTGCATATTCTCGTATATAATCCATTTTTTATAGCCCGTAATGATTCGCTTAAAAAATGGTTCCATTAACTCATTACTAATTCCTTCAGTTAATTCATGTGGCACCCAAACTATTAAAATGAATCCATACTGTCATATAGTTAATGTTTAGTGCTTCCGCTATCTCCTGATAGCTTACGTGCAGGTCTTGCTCCATTAGTTGCAAAATTTCATCGACTTATCTAGTGACAGACCAACCAGTGCGAGGTGCATCTTTTACATCGAAATTTCCGGAATGGCATCGAGCAAATCACTCCTGGGTCCACCGTTCGATATATTACTTATATTCAAATCAGTATAACTTTTAACATGAAGAACAATTTACACATCTGTGTTCACAAAAAATGTAGTCTAAAATATCATCTTTCAAACACGTGTCCGTTTGATATAATCAGATGGCTGTTGCCAGATCTTTGGACACCAACACCATCTAAAGGCAAAAAACCGCGAATACTTTTTATATGACCCAATATTTGCAAAATAATTACACCTATGATGATCTTCAATCTCAATCTTTTAATAAACTGTTATTCATCTGATTCATGCTTATTATTATCACTTTCCATGTTCCTTCAAATTATCTCTCGATTGCGTGATAGTATCCCTCTCCTGAATTTCATTATCACCATCCAATTTACGAGAACTTTCTTTCTTTTTAGCTTGAAGATCTTCAAATGGTATTGGACTTAAGATTATTTAATGAATTCAATGTGGGTGTTGGCTTAGAACATGACCTTCAAGTTTTACTTGTTTTTAACAATACTTTCCATTTCTTAGACAATTGCTTCTATTTTTGTCGCATCGCATAAGCACCTTCCTTATATGGCTGAGTTATCCAAGTTCTTTTGTTCTTGCATCACAATATTTGAACTTCAGAATCTTCAAATAGAAAATTACTCAGCAAAGCCGTAGATTTGATTAGATTACTACTGCTTTAGTTTCCCCCACTTAACCCTGTCACTTCATGTGACGCAGTCCCATGACTCCGTAGACTTAAGGCCTACGATAGCCTAAACATCTTTTTTTTGTTTGTTATTCTTGATTGATAAAAGAAACACTGGCTCCTTGCATTACTTGACATCTCATCTTCTTTGAATAAACAACAAAGTCTTTCACTGAGAATTACATCTATAATATTAATGGATAATCAATCTACTCTTAAACAAATATGAAGTACAAAAAATTAAAAGTGTTTCATTGCCAGTGGCATCTTTGTCAAAATTCCAACCATATAGCAAAGATTTTGAGAACGTCATTTATATCCATCACTTCTAGTAATAGCAAAATAACCTATGAACTGTGCAGGATTGTGACACGATTCAGCAGTGAAGATAGTATTACTTAGTGCGATATGGAAGTGATATTGATATTGATATATCCAAGCAGGGATCCAGAAATTGTGTTGCATATTAGTTTGGATAAGTATTCACTCGTATTCTTAGCTCCGCTTGATGTAATATGTAATTCTTATCAAATTACTTGTAGGCAAACGGATTGTTTTATTCGCTTAATCTATCAATGGATCAGAGAGTGTCATGCATTTCATGGCTGTTATCCAGAACAATTAATTGTATAATGATGGTAATTACTATGGTTACAAACGTTTAAAACTTGTGTAGCCTATTCAATGTTTTGATGCATATGAAGTAATACTTACTAAGAAGCCCTACTTCTTTCAAGTTGTTTGATTTATATTTTATATCTCTGCATGGCATTATGACACGCCTCTATTCATGTTTTCACAATACTCTAGATCTTGGAAATCTTTGAGCCACGTTGACTGCAGAGAAAAAAGTAGAATATGCTTCGTCCATCAGATATGAGGAGTGGATTGTGAGACATGACGCATAAAACAATCAGAATTGGAAGTGGATGAAAGCCTGGTTATCAATTTAACATATAATGCGGAAATGTCTGACATTATTCTCACTTCATATCAATATCAGGCAGTTGAACATTATGATCGAACACCCCTACATAATATCCAATAATCCATTGGACAGGATATTATAATCTTATGTGTGCATCTTAATGGCAAAAGGAGAGAGGAATATCAAATGACTCTATATTATGAATTCAAAGTAATTATAAGTTTTACTTACTATCCGCTTAGTAAGTATTTTTCCCGTAGAAAAATTAGTTCTTTCATGGTAAATTTTAATAATTCGCTCTTTCTTGAAAGGGATCATAAGCAAAAAAAAAAAAATTTCTTCAATTAAAAATTCCAACCGCTCTTATATTCCATCCTAAAATGAAAATGTTGAAAGCAAATCATTGCCACAAGTAAGTGATACATTAAATAATATTAAGTATACGCATATAAACATTTAATCTTGCCTATTGTTCAAACATAACATATACATGGGATATATTATAATATTTACAAATACATAGTTATAAATAAGGAATGTTATGTACTATAAGGCAACTGACAATTGGTGAAGTTTGGTGGGAAATGTTTATTGAATTGAAAAATTAATTATTTGTGGTATGTGTTGAGTAGAAGCACCGAACTGAGCGTGATCTTTGGTACTGAATTGGGGACTTATTTAGAAGATGATGTAATGAACCAAATAAAGGAGAATAATGATAAAGCGAATTTATGTATGAAAGTCGGATCAATTTTAATAGAAAAGGTCAAATTTAGGTCAGCATTTATTTAAACCTATATGCCTTGTAATATTTGCAATTGCCGATCTAGGACTCTATATGGGTGAATCTACATATCACAATTTCAATGTTCTTGCGACTACAAATTTATTTAAATATTATTTAAAGTGTTGAAGTGACATATTTATAATTGTTGAAAGAATTCAAATATTGAATTAAATATTTTGTAAATGACATGAAGAATATTGTTTGTCTTTCATAAAGAAATAAAAAAGAAATAAATGTGTCAATATTCAATCAGTTTTACAAATAAATTACATTGCATTTCATTTCATCTATTTAATCTTAATTTAAGGCATAATTACATAGCTGGAACATTATAAAATAAAAAAAAAAAAGAAAAGGCAAAATTAAATTTTTGTATTCAATTCTATTCAAAATGTTGTTGTTCTTTTGAACTTTGAAATCCACTGCTTTTATATTTATTACAATATTATTAATTTCAAACTCTTTTGCGACAAAATATTTTTAGAAATATCTGATATTTTCTGTTTTGTAGAAAGTTTTCTTTTTATTTAGCTTTGCTAGTTTGTTTCATTTGGTGTTCTCTATTCTATTCACCTCGATGACTGGAAGTAAATGAAGTGTATTGTTTTAACTAACATATCACCTATGAAATGTTGATTTTATGTAGTGACAAATTTTCATCATTTCTTAATCTAGAAATTGAGGGAATTTCACCTAAAATTCATAAACAATTCAAAACAATATATACAAGTAGATTACATATAGAAAAATTCATTGAAGTTCATATTTGTAACCATTTTTAAGGACTCCACAATATTTACCATTCCAAAAAGTTGGCGATCTGTGTAAAGAGATAATTCTTTCACATAATAAGTGATAAAACCATATGAAATCTAAGCTGATTCTCTAGTTAAAATAAAAAACTCAATTTAATTGAATTCTTTTCATTTCACTAACAATTTCATACATTAAAAATGCATTAAAGTTACAATTCGAAAATATAAAAAACTCAATATTTTTTTGTATTCTCTTTTCTTTTCTTTTCTTTTTTTTTATCGATTGTTTGATTTATTGCATTTGCAATCAACCATGCCACAGATTTCGCTTTAAGTTGATTTGAAATCTTCCGTGGTTATTGTGAATATTTGGTTAAATTCTCCCTTATCTGAAGTTAATAATGAATACAAAGTACCAATAATTGTAGAATACTGTGTTCCACGCTCACATGCATTGAATGAATTAAACATTTCAGTTGTTTTTAACTTTTTTTTCTCATAGGCTTCAAAGTAAACCGAATGAAACTACATAGAAAAAACACTGCATATTCGGAATGCCAACCTGGTCGCATTTAATTTTTAAAATTTTCGAAGATTTAAATGATGATTTTAATGGAATTAATTGAAGCTGTGATGATTTAAATTTGCTTTAATAATGCATAGAAAGTCATAACTTCAATGAAATTTGCAATTTGTGTACTTACTGGTGTAGTAGTGTTTTTGCATGTAGTGATTCTGCGGCAGCATTCTGTCTCGTGATATCGAGTACGGGATTTGAGAGGGGATGAGAAATTGCAAAATAATTATTTTGCAAGTGTAAATACAAGTAAGAACCAAAAAAGAATCAAGGATAAGTGTCGCAATAAAATTGATACATGTACAATGAAGTACCAGTGTTTTACGTGCTCACCTCTCTGAGAAGACATAAGAACACGATGCCAAGCACATGGATTAATAAACGTCAATCAACGTCTTCTTGGATATATATCCGCAGGTCCCAAATTTAAGTCATATTTTTTTTTTGGTAAATATGACTCTCTCCTTGGTGGGGGCGAGGCCCATCTTAAACCTCTGCTGCTCTCTGGGTCACAGCACCCAGTTGTATAACGCAACTCCCTGTCGAGTTATTACTCTACCCGCATTTGGGTATTAAGCCACAGCCCCCACGATGCTCCCACAAGGGGGCCGTACTCGCTGGCCGGGACGGAAATAAGTTCCGTGGGCTCCTGACCACCCGTGGTACCAGAAAATAGACTCTGGTCAGACTTCGTACCCGTGATACTACCAATTCGAACTCCAAAAAGTTGGTTGGTTGGCCCAAATTAAAACATAGCTCTTTGGAATAACATGCATGTTGGTAGCCCACAGACGGCACAGTATAAAGCTATACTCATGGAAATAGCTTCCTCACTGTTGGGAGCGAGGTCTATTCCTACCTACCTATTCCTACACTAACCCAACTCACATTCACACACACACACATAACGAAAAGTTTCAGGCTATAATAGGACGACGTCTCAAAAATACTGGACGTGAAAAAAACAAAGAAGATTCTCTAATAAGCAGACAGACAGATGGACATGGCTTATCGGTGCAGATTTCGAATCGATAATGGACTAAGACTGAACTGATCGTCACAAAGGCCCGCTAGATGTAGATACATGTACAAGGTGGAATCGCAAACAGATGTTCAAAAACTTTTTCTGTGGCACCGATTTAGAAAATAACCGTCATCTAAATCGTCTGCTTATTCTGTGGCGTATTATTTATCTTTTCTGGTTTTTAATTGATAAGCAAAAATGTATTTCTTTAATTTAAACTCACTTCATTGTGCATATGTGGTTTGGGATGGAAACATAATCATTTATTAATACTCAAGTATTATACGTTGTTTTTAAAATAAATAAAAACAAAAATCTTTCAAATTATATAATAATCTTCTGACATTTTAATTTTCATTAACAAGAACTTGTACAATTAGCAGCAACAACGAACAACGATTATCACAGGTGAGATGGCAATTTATAAATGCCAGATGGGTGATTGTTCTGGGGGTCTTATTTTGAACGACCTGAATTTTCCTGCGATTTGATAGGTCTGATGTATCCATCTACGATTTGTTTATATATTATTAGCTAGTTTTTCAAACTGAGTTTGCTCCTATTGCATAGAAGCCAGTTCAGTTTTTTCATTTTATAGGAACAGGAACAAGCGATGGTTGTTAAATGGGTTTTCCATGTTAAGCGTTTGTCAAGACGAAAGTCCAGTTACTTCACAACTGAAAGTATGTATCTATTTTCTTTGTAATTTAATTGAATTCACCTTGATGTTCCACCTTGAAAATCAGATTTCAAAGCGGGCTAAATATGATTATAGGTTTGTAGCGGCTTCTGTCGGTGAATTGTTGGTGCAGAGGACCGCAGTATCATCCGCATATGTAGCTAAGATTGTGGTATTGGAAATCAGTTGGGGAATATCTGCTGTCCAGATAGTGAATAGCACAGGCGCTAATGCATTGCCTTGGAGAACACCAGCCTGAACAGATCTGATTGAAGATTTTTCGTCTCTATATTTCACATAAAAACATCTGTTTGTTAAAAACTAGAAAGAAGGTTATCTTTGACTATGCCGAAGATGAAATACGCTTCACTGGATTTGTATAGGAGGTTCCCTCCTTTATGGTCCGTTTCGGGTGGTTCTAAAAAATGCGCCTATATTGTAAACTGATAGTGTCCAAGTTTAAGTTCGATAAGACAAAAATAAGTCAAAAAAGTTTTTCTTATAAGAACATGAATTGAAATGGGTGGTTTGTATGGGAGGTACCCTCCCTTGTAGTCCGATTGGGCTGGTTTCGACAAATGTACTGCGTATGGTAAAAAGAAAGGTTCGTGCTCATACTCGACCATAAGTGCAAGGGTGTGACTACTTAGAAGGAGTATACGGCGATATTCAACCGCAATCCAAACAAGTTTTTACACCGTGGACGAAATATTGATACATCACAATACACCTAAGCAGTGGACTTCTCCGGGTGAACGTGCACCAAAGGCCAAGGTGGATCTGCCGACCAACAAGCCTATAACGAATGTTTTTTGGGATGCACGCGGTATCATTCACATCGAATATCTTAAAAAAGGTAAAACAATCACCGATGAATAATATTCAGAGGTATTGGACAGATTCGACATTGATTTGATGCAAAAACGAACGCATTTGGTATGTAGCCACCTTGGAAAAAAAAAACCACAAATTAAGCTGCGGAGTACTACCCCATCCAGCACATTTTCCAAATTTTAGCAATGAGCAACTAACTCCTGTTTTCAAACCTGAAGAAAAAGCACGGCGTTTAGAGATTTGAATCCAATCAATAGGTCATCCATGAAACAAAAGCCTACTTTGAGGAACTTCCGAAAACCTACTTTTTGAATGGTTTAAAAGATTTGTAAAAAAGACTTAAAGTTATATTGGAAAATAAAAAGAAATTTTGGAAAAAAAAAATTTTGTTTTATCTTTTTCTAAGGACTTATTGATCTACCCACGTATCATTCGCATAAACAAACCTATTAATTACAATGGCCACAATAATTTGCATGCATCATTTGTGGCAGTTATGGGAGAAGTGGCTGAAGCTAATTATGCTTATACTTACATACAATAATTAACAAACCAATCAAATCAAATCTGCGAGGCAAGCAATATTATCACCAATTAACAATATACTTAACTTAAATATGGTCAAAGGTGATGAAATTTATGCAGAAAAATATCAGCAGATAATCTACTTATATCTCCTATTGATTGGTTTAGTCTTAACAAGAATAATATCATGATGTTTGAATGCTCTTGCTTGCGGAATTCAATTAATGAAGCAAATTAAAAGATGCTTTGGAATCTATATTTATTAACCATAAAGCTGCTGGTGTTCTGATTGCTACCTCTAAGTCATTAGGAGTGATGAATTACAATAACAAATATTATTTTACCGGCTCCCACGCATGTTGGCCTAAATGTGCAAGTGCCACCCACAGCAAAACGTGATTTGTTGAAGGGGCTTCCCTCGGTGACCTTGTCCGAGTTTGCAAATGTGCCACCAGTTTAGGCAACATAAAATATACCGTTAATTACATAGATATTCATATTTACTAACGATTACATAATTTAACATCGCAACAATCGCTTCCAATCGAATCACGCGAAATAGAAACTAATCTCAAAATGTAGTTCACACAGCAAAGATTACTAACATGTCCTTTACAGCCTGTAAATCCTGTTAATATGACATGTGAAATTACACAGGCACAGACACAGACACAGACAGTAATGATTCCAATCGACAGAACACAACCCACAGACGAACAAGTAGATATTAAATGTATCAAATACTGTAAAGAAAATTGCTAGGCCAACAACAGATAACATTGTCAATGTTCCTCATAAGCGGTAAACTGAGGAATTCGCATAGTTTTTCCTGATACCTTACAGGGTGAATGATTTAATATGAAATTTCAACACTTGATTATTTCCAGTATAGAATTCTGGGACATATAATGCTATATTTCAATGAAACTCTATAATGACTTACTTGCTGTTAGCGTTTGTCCTTCATGGAATATGTAGCCGTGTACTTGCACTTTTTATTATTCTTCACTTTGCAAAATTTTCTTTGTTTTATTTAAAATTACTAAATCAACAAAACGAAAAGTGAAAAACGACAGTTAAATTTAGTTCAATTCAGTTTCTTAAGACTTTTTTTTTTTTGTTCATCGATTGAGCTCTCATAAGCAAGTAACTCGTTTCAACCTTTACGAAACTCACTTTCTTACGATGGGTACTATTTATGTTTATGTCGGGAATAGTAAATAAGAATAAAAAAATTGTTTTTCAAAATATTCTTCATGATGACCATTGGTCATAGCAGTTTACCCATTCCTCTTGAGACACTTACAAAACATGGTTTTTGACTGCTTCAACAGCTCCTTCGGCCCTCGTTAATCGTTGACCACGCAGTTAGTTTACCTTGGCATTCGGGAAGAAAAAGAAGTCATTGGGTGCCAAATGAGGACTGTACGAAGGATGAGTCCTCATTCAATGTTTTGACTGCTCAAAAATTCACATGTTTGACGAGATGTGTGAGAGCTAGCTCTTTATCATTATCATGATGGAGAATGATTCGTCTTTGGCGGTTGATTTTGTGAATTTCTGTGAAGACTTCCGCCAAAAAAATGGTCGTGTATCACTCAGAATCGACCGTCCTTCGTTGCTCAAGCGGAACAGTGGCCACATGACCCATTCGGCTGAAGAAACAAGCGACCATTTGCCTCGCATTGCTTTGAGCGCAAACAACTTTTGTTGTATTTGGCTCGTTTTGGAACATTCACACGGTCGATTGCTGCTTTGTTTCCGATTCAAGAACATTTCAATATGTCGCAGCCAGTTTTTATGATCAACGTAATGTCACGTTGAGTTTTGTTAATTTTAAAATATTTCCATTTCGCTGCTGGATTTAGTATTATTAATAAAAATGGTATGTGCTACCTGCTGCTTTCTCCTTCTTTAACGAAGGGGACATAGTCCTAAAAATATGAAACTGATATGTGATGGAAATCAAAATGTAATGATGCTTCAGAAGTTTCACATTCACATTGTGCTTCTCAGGGTGAGGAACACTACCCAAAATTTTTGTTATTAACTAGAAAATCATAAACAAATAATAAGAACTTCATGTCATATAACAAAAAAAAAGAGTACTTTCTCAAAGTTTCATTAATTCATTTAGGTCTCCTGTCCAAACCAATACAAATGCGACCTTCCTCTTCATTGTAGGAGGGATACATGTGTATTATTTACTTTGAATATATGAGAGAGAGAAAGTCAAAATAAAAATAATAATAATCATATGTAACAATAAATGTAAAGAACAAAAGGATAGCGAAATAATATCAGACCGAACACAGCATAAATCAATAAAAAATCTTTAGGTATTCAAGATCCAAGGGTTAATGGATTGTATAGCTCCCAAACAAACAAACCCATATCTTTCTTGTATGGGGAACCCTTTATATTATGAACTTAATTTAGTTTTACTAATTTATTGCTAAAGCCCCGATAGAACAAAGTACAGCAGATGTCTAAAGTAAAAATGCCACAGCAACTTGGTGACTGCAAGAAATAGAGAAATATATCATTTGGGAAACAAATTAAACAGATTAATACATAGAGGTATCATGTGTAAAAAAGGATTGGAATATCAAATAATAATCAAATGAAGGCGGTACATCCTTCTATTTCCCCCTCCTCACCCTCCTCACCCGCTTCATTCAACCATCTTCCTGTTCGTGGAATCATAAAGGGCATAAGTGAATTGCTTTTGGTCCCGTTTACTGTAACATAACTTAAAGTACACATTCATGCAAAAAGAAGTGTATAATAATTTGTATTTATTGCTGATTGAGAAAAATTTGATTTAAATGTCAAAATATTGTAAACCAAAATACAATATAGTCACATAAAACATAACATAGTTGGCTTTACAGAATTATTTACATTTATTTGAAAAAAAAACATATCAGTTCAGCAAATTATTACGTAAAACAACAAAACAAAATTTTCAGTGTTATGGCTTTTGATAATTCCCCACAGTCAGCGTCCAACCAAAGCATATTTGCATCCTTGAATAAAGATCCTCTCGGACATTGGATACATAATGCTGCCTATGCAGGAGGTGTATCGCACCTAACCGTGAACCTAAGCCACTTGGAATTCAAGCAACACATTAAAAAGAAACGGACCACTGCACCCAAGTCTAATCGTCGTAAAACTGCCATACATAGCAACAAGTTTAAGGCAGATCAAAAAGGGGCCACTCCTTTCAACACCCCCTATCTTAATTTTCTAAGGGCTTTTCGTGCGCGACATTGGGAAGAATCCCATAGTAGTACTATAGTACGAAATGCGTCATTGCTTTGGGATAGCCTGAATGAAAAGCAACGTCAGCTTTTTAAACCGGTGAGTCAAAGTCTTTAGATGGGTAGTAGAGTCGTGTTAATTAACACTAATCTTGATCTAAATATTAGACAAATTTACAACGAGGGGTTGCCCCGTTATCGATTCTTAACTACTTGGAGCACTGCAAAGACCAACAACTGAACGATTTGCAAAACCTTCACAACACTGATGACGATAGTGAATATTGTTCTGAAGAAATACGGCGGAAGCCATCCCGTTGTTCCGCCCGCCGCAAAAAGCGCTCCAGTTCGCGTAAACGACGCACCTTTAAAAGAAAACGGTCGTCTTTTCCACGAAAACGTCGAACGTCCAGACGTAAAAAACCATCCAAGTCCCGGAAGCGACGCGCATGTAAACCCAAGAAAAAAGTGGGCCGCCAGAAACCGAGGTCTAAACCTCGTTGCTCATCGAGCACAACATATTCCAACTGAACATAGAGTAGATCTGTGAGTAACGTTCTAAATTTGTAATTTTGTGAGAGTTTTCCAATTGTTAGAATAGATTGTCAGTTGGAATTGGTTAATTTTTGGACGTGGTGGTGTCCCTGATCGAACTTTTGATATAAACAAAAAGAAAAAAAAAAAATTGCAACTAGTTTATCCATTTTGTTACACAATATCGGCATATTTATTACATGATAATCAAAAAAAACTAATATATATATTTAATAAAATATAAAAATTGTAGTTGAAAAGTTTCTTTACTGAAATCCTTATTTACCAGAAATAAATTTTTTTCTAGAACATTTGTTCAAGATATTCAAAAGTTTATTAATCGCACTAATTCTAAGTAAATCATATACAAAGCTGCCCACTGTAAAGGTTTTCTCGGTAGCAAAGCTCTTTAAACAAGCAGTAAAAAAAACTTGAAGCAGAAGAAACGGAAGTTGAGCTCGGTCTGATGAAGAGAAGGCTAATGTATTTGCCAACCATCTGGAGCACGTGTTTCAACCTGATCTACCTACTAACAAATTTGCGCTTCCTCACCAGACAATCACAAATTCAGTAAATATGTCTCCATTGAAAACAAGCTCTAGTGAAATTGTATCTATTATAAGGACTCAACTGAAACCCAAAAAATCTGCGAGTTATGATAGAATCGTGGCAAAAATGATAACTGAACTTCCAAACGCAGCAATAGTTTTTCTCTCGTGTCTTTTCAATGCTATCCTTCGAATTGGATACTTTCCAAAGCAATGGAAGAAATCGGTTATTACAATGGTCCCAAAAGTTGGGGAAGGATAGGACATGTCCTTCTTCATATAGACCTATAAGTCTGCTTCCATGTCTTTCTAAGCTGTTTGAGAAGGTTCTTAAAGCCAAACTCATTCACCATTTACAAGCAAATAGTTCAGTCCCAGATCATCAATTTGGTTTTCGAGGAAAACATGGAACGATTGAGCAAGTCAACAGAGTTACTTTGGAAATAAGAACTGCCTTTGAACTGCGAGAATATTGATCAGCAGTATTCCTTGATGTAGCACAAGCGTTTGATCGAGTATGGCATGACGGTATGATTTAAAAAATGAAATGTTTGCTACCCCAAAATATGCATAGAGCCCTGCAATCCTACATATCAAATTGAGTGTTTATAGTAAGGCAAAAAAATTTCGTTACAAATGAATTTAAGATAAAAGCAGGAGTTCCCCAAGGTATTGTCTTGGGACCAACTCTATACATGTTATTCACTGCCGACATTCCAACAAGTAGCCAAATTGTTACTTCGACTTTTGCTGATGAGACACTGCCGTAATCAGTCGCTCCCGTTGCCCAGTTAAAGCTTCTCCAGGCTTGGATGTTCATCTTAAAAGCCTTCAGGAGTGGTTATCCAACTGTAGGTAAGCACATTACATTTATATTGAACCGACGGAGTTATTCTCCCGTAACGTTAAATGGTGTTACAATTCCTCAAACTCAAGTGGTAACTTATCTTGGCGTTCATCTGGACAGACGGCTCACCTGGCGGAAGCATATAGAAGCTAAAAAGATACATACGAAACTAAGGGCTCAAAGCCTTCACTGGCTAATCAATTCTAAATCTGAACTGAGACTTGAGTACAAGGTGATGTTGTATAACTCTGTTATTAAACCAATTTGGACTTATGGTTCTGAATTGTGGGGTACCGCGAGCGCGAGTATCATTGAAGTTATACAAAGAGCACAATCCAAGATACTTAGAACAATCACGGGAGCTCCATGGTGTATCAGGAATGAAGACATTCACAAAGACCTGGAAGTACCACCTGTAAAAGAAGAATGTTCCAAGCATAAAGCTATTTACATGGATAAATTAGTTCGACATGTTAATCCTCTAGCCAGAGTCCTTCTCCATACAAGGAACTCATCTCGACTGATCCGTAACGATCGTGATTAATTAGAGGCTCGTAGTGCTAAGTGAGGTCCTTCCTCTTTATTGTAGGAGGGACACATGTGTATTAGCTTTTAAGAATTGTAACCTTATTGTTAGTCCTATTTATTTATATAGGAGATTCATTAAATACCATCAATATAAAAAAAAAAAAGAAAAAAAAATTTTAACCAAAATTGTATATTTATCTCTATTGTGTCTTTGTGTTTTTATGCCGCCACTTTCATATACTCGGATATCTTCCTTCAGTCCCCTTTCTTCCATTTCCTTTCTGTTATTTTTTCTTTTTATTTGTTTATGTTTTTGTAGTTTCCAACTGATTTATTGTGTGGAAACACACATATGGAATGAAAACGCCTTTGTGAGTATGCAAAGCACAAAAAGTGAGAGAGAAGAAATTATTTAAAAACATTTACTTTGAATATTTGAGAGAGAGAAATTCAAAATAAAAATAATAATAATAATATGTAACAATAAATGTAAAGAACAAAAGGATAGCGAAATACAGCATAAATCAATAAAATATCTTTAGGTATTCATACCAACATCAGAAGGTACCCTTCCTAGTGGTCTGAAAAAACTGAAATTTGGATACTATTAATTTCAAATCCACTTCCATAAATTATGTAAATTTCAAGATCCTAGGGTTAGTGGATCGTATAACTCCCAAACAAACAAACCCATATCTTTCTTGTATGGGGAACCCTTTATATTTTTAACTTAATTTAGTTTTACTAATTTATTGCTAAAGCCCCGATAGAACAAAGTACAGCAGATGTCTAAAGTAAAAATGCCACAGCAACTTGGTGACTGCAAGAAATAGAGAAATATATCATTTGGGAAACAAATTAAACAGATTAAAGGATTGGAATATCAAATAATAATCAAATGAAGGCGGTACATCCTTCTATTTCCCCCTCCTCACCCTCCTCACCCGCTTCATCCAACCATCTTCCTGTTCGTGGAATCATAAAGGGCATAAGTGAATTGCTTTTGGTCCCGTTTACTCTAACATAACTTAAAGTACACATTCATGCAAAAAGAAGTGTATAATAATTTGTATTTATTGCTGATTGAGAAAAATTTGATTTAAATGTCAAAATATTGTAAACCAAAATTCAATATAGTCACATAAAACATAACATAGTTGGCTTTACAGAATTATTTACATTTATTTGAAAAAAAAACCTATCAGTTCAGCAAATTATTACGTAAAACAACAAAACAAAATTTTCAGTGTTATGGCTTTTGATAATTCCCCACAGTCAGCGTCCAACCAAAGCATATTTGCATCCTTGAATAAAGATCCTCTCGGACATTGGATACATAATGCTGCCTATGCAGGAGGTGTATCGCACCTAACAGTGAACCTAAGCCACTTGGAATTCAAGCAACACATTAAAAAGAAACGCACCACTGCACCCAAGTCTAATTGTCGTAAAAATTCGAAATACATGTATACCACCATGTTTAAGGCAGATCAAAAAGGGGCCACTCCATACAATAACGGTTATTTCAATTTTTTAAGGACTTTTCGTGCGCGACATCATGACGAGTCCCATACTAGTACTATAGTACGAAATGCGTCATTGCTTTGGAATAGCCTGAATGAAAATCAACGTCAGCTTTTTAAACCGGTGAGTCAAAGTCTTTAGATGGGTAGTAGAGTCGTGTTAATTAACACTAATCTTGATCTAAATATTAGACAAATTTACAACGAGGGGTTGCCCCGTTATCGATTCTTAACTACTTGGAGCACTGCAAAGACCAACAACTGAACGATTTGCAAAACCTTCACAACACTGATGATGATAGTGAATATTGTTCCGAAGAAATACGGCGGAAGCCTTCCCGTTGTTCCGCCCGCCGCAAAAAGCGCACCAAATCCCGTAAACGACGCACCTTCAAAAGAAAACGGTCGTCTTTTCCACGAAAACGGTCGTCTTTTCCACGAAAACGTCGAACGTCCAGACGTAAAAAACCATCCAAGTCCCGGAAGCGACGCGCATGTAAACCCAAGAAAAAAGTGGGCCGCCAGAAACCGAGGTCTAAACCTCGTTGCTAGGCAAATGCTACGCATTGCAGCACTCATCGAACACAACATATTCCAACTGAACATAGAGTAGATCTGTGAGTAACGTTCTAAATTTGTAATTTTGTGAGAGTTTTCCAATTGTTAGAATAGATTGTCAGTTGGAATTGGTTAATTTTTGGACGTGGTGGTGTCCCTGATCGAACTTTTGATATAAACAAAAAAAAAAAAACCTAGTTTATCCATTTTGTTACACAATATCGGCATATTTATTACATGATAATCAAAAAAAATTTTATATATAGAAATAAATAATAAGAACTACATGACATATAACAATAAAAAAAGAGTACTTTCTCGAAGTTTCATTAATTCTTTTAGGTCTCCTGTCCAAAACAATACAAATGCAATTTTATGGATAACTTTAAAATAACTAAAATTATGATTTTTTTATAGCCTTTGTTTGCTATAACTGCAGCACATCATTTTGGCATCGAATCCACATGATTTTAACACCTTTGGAAAGGAATGGAGCTCCAAGCATCTCTAACTGCTTCCCAAAGCATTTCAATGTTACTTGACGTTCTTCACGTCGCACTACAAATTCTCAATTGGGTTAAAATCTGGCGACTGTGCAGGCCATTCCAGTACATTTATTCCGTTGGCCTGGAACCATTGTTTGGGCACTTTTCTTCTATTCTTAGGATCGTTGTCTTGTTGAAACACCCAAATCAGTGGGAATTCTTCACTAGCACCATATGTCAGCATTATCTCTTACATTATCTGTTGCACATACAGGTGCCGAACTATGGTATCCTAGATACAGTAAATTGGTCTCACGCCGTAATATGGAAAACAAGCCCAGATCATAATGCGAGATCCTCCGTGTTACACAGTTTTCCTTATGAATCTTGGCTGCCATTCAGCCTTTGGTGGCCGCCTGATATACTTACGAAACGCAGTTCCACCATAAAGCACGATTTTGGCAAATTTAATTCGTGCGGCTAGATGTTTTTTTTTTTTTTTTTGTTAGAAGGGGTACCTTTCTTGGATTCCGAGCATTTAAGTTGCTTTCCCTTAAGCACTAAGTTTGCCATCAATATGAATAGTAGTTTTGTTTTTTTTTTTTTTTTCAAATTGGTAGAAAAGCATCGAAAGCATGACCGGTTCTACAACCGAGTGCGGGACTTTAACCCGCTAAAAACTACCCCCGTGTTCTAATATCCCATAGAACTGTTCTTTAATATTTCGTCGGAAGAATATGAATAGTAGTGGATTGCTTAAAAACTGGTTTGTAACTCTGCTTTAAACTTTAAACTTTAAAGCTATGTACGAACTATGTAAGAGCTTTTGAGCTTCCAACTTTTGCATCACAACTCAATTGTTTATTTCTTTCTCTAAAAGCTTTTGAACTTTTATTTAACTTAAAGCTTGGCATGTGCACACAATATATATAATATTTCCGGTTATGTACTTGCGTTCGGAGGGTAATATACTCTATGTTGTTTGGTCATGTATGTGTGTGTGTGTGTGTGTTGGTACCGTTTACCATAATCAAAAAAGTTTACAAATCTTTCCTAAATTCTATAGAAAAAAAACTCCGAAGAGGATAATTTTTATAGAAAATTTATGCCATTTGAAAATTCGGAAATAAAATGTACAATATTTATTATAGCGAACTGCTTGCCCACCATATATGAAACAACTTAACCGACCGCAACTAAATATGATGACACAAACTACTGTATTCATGCACAAGAAAGAGATGATGGTAAATGAATAGAATTTTGACTCGGCTACGAAAAAGACAAAAATATTTTTAAAATGTAAAGTAAAGTATGCTGGCCTATAGTATGTAGTTTTTTTGGTATAATAGTATGAAATGATATGGCATTGGCTTAAGCATTTGTCAAGGGAGTCATGGTTCGGATTTATTATTAAATGGTCGTCGTCGTTGTTGTTGGTAATGGTGATGATGGTGGTGATGATGATGATGGTATGGTTGGGTGCTTGCTTGCTTAGTGATTGCTAGGTACCGGCGTCATCATTATTGTCGTCGTCGTCGTCATATAGTAGATTTGTAATCTTAAGGTATTAGTACGGAGAATTTATGGAATATTGTTTGCGAAAATCAAAACGAGCAAGCGAAAAACCTATGGAATTGTATGGGTGAGATGGCATTCTATAAATGGCTAAAGCTTTCTCCATAGGGAGAGATGGTATTTTAAGGGGGTGGGTGGAGGTAATTTGAGGTTGCTAGGGAAGGAAATACAGACAATGAGAGAGATAGACAGATGTTGCACTTACGCATGTGTGCACTTTTGTTGTTTGGAAGATTTTCGAATATTAAACGAATCTCAAAATGAATATGAAGTTATGTACTCTATGTGTGTGTCTGTGTGTGTGTGTGTGTGTGTGTGTTATAAGTATATCTGTGCATGTAGGCGATTAATTGGAATAACCTAGAATTGGTATCAAAAACAGATTTAGCTGAGAATTTCAGAAGCGTAAATCATGTTTTAATAATTTCATTGAATTTATTTTATTATACCTTTTACACTGCCAAGAAGAACGGTATTATCACACATTGCTATATGGTTTACAATGCATAGAAGCATGTAAATCGGGGGAACCCCCATATACAGTATACTCGTATGGTAATGATCAATGTGATATGTGATATGTGATGTTAAGCTATGTACATATTAGTCCATTTGTATTAAGACTCTCAAGGACAAATTTTTGTATTCACAAATGTCATCAGATTTTTTCAATATTTTTCGTTAAATGGTAACAGCCACCATAATGTTTCTCTTATAGCCTAATGGAATTTTTATTATTTTGAAATGACAACTAACTGAATATAAACAAAAATTTTGTGGTATGAAAGGTATGTAAGCTTCGGTGAACTGAACTTAATATTTCGACTTATTTTGCGTTATTAAAAGAATTTCATTGGAATTTTATGCTACAATTGGTAGACTATACACACACACACACACACACACACACACATAAATACACACATTGTATAGTATTGGTTAGTATTAGCAAAAAAAAATTAGTATCAGCCTAAGAGATGTGATCTTAAAATGATGATGACTAAAATGAATATATAATCTCTTATCTTATCTTTGTAAATTTCTAAAGTTCATATTCATCATCTTCAAAGTTTCATGGGATCAAAAATCATATAAATGCATTTCCATATTCTTTCTTTCTTTCTTTCTTTGGAAACAATGCTGCGATGGCCTTGAGATCTGGGAACATTAAAACAAAATGTATTATGACTACCACTAATATAATCGATCACAAATATGCTAAGAGTGGCAATCGAAAAAAGAAGGTTCCGTCCATCATAAAAACCGGTGGCCAATCTTCTTTAGCAATCTCACTATCTTAATGATCACACCTCGTGTCAAAATATATATTTGGTATAATTCAAATTCAAAATATTCAACAAATGTGTCAGGGTTTTCAATTGAATATTTGCAATAAAGTAAAACTACTGGTTTTGGTTATGAAGGGACTTACGGGCTTACAAATATTTATTGGCCTTGTATGTAAGAAATATAGAGAGAAGGAATTAAAAGAAAAAATAACATGGCATTAAATTCAATTAAGCGAATTTCGTAAATATTGTCACACCTTCCCCAAAAGTCAACAAAACAAAAAATATATACATATCTTTACGTCTACATGTATCTATTCATCTATCTTTTCTTTATTTTTTTTTTTTTTTATTTTGTCATTTTGAAGTCCCTTATATATTGTATATATACAGTATTCCTACAAAGAAGAAGAAGAAGAATGGAGAAGTTCAATAGAGAGTGAAGGACAAATGTAGTGATAAAGCGAACAGAACTTGCAATGCTATAGGCAGGCAAACAGGCAGAAATAACGCAAAGAAAAACAAGTATAAAGAAGAAGAACTTCGCCTATGCCAAAGTTGAAATACCCTTCACGCAAATCCTAGAAAATGTTTTTGCCTAAACTTTGTGATAGAGCATTTAGAAATATTTGATTGTTGGTTTAACGTATGTGGTCAGTACACTAAGGCGGAAATATTTGTATGGAATCTAGTAATCCTAGGGTCTTGAAATCTACACGATTATTGTATATTGGTCAGACACTTATACTGTTGAAATTTCAGTTCGATAACAAAAAAAAAAAAAAAAAAAAACAAGCTACACGATCCAGTACTCTAGGGTCTTGAAATTTACGCGTTTCGTGTATATTGATCAGAAATTTATAGTTTCTAAGTTTCAGTTGAATAAGACAAAAAACAAAAAAGTTTTTTCTAATAAAAACCAAAATTCTAATGGGTGGTTTGTATGGGAAGTACCCTCCTCCCCCTAGTGGTCCGATTCGGCTGGTTCCAACAAATGTACTGCATCTAGTAAAAAAAAAAGATTCGTGAAAAATATTAATTTTATAGTTCAAAAACAAAGGGACTAGTTTGCATACATGGCTCAATCCATTTTGTCTCATCGAGCTGATCAAGGATATCGAATATACAATATATTATTATTTTATGGGGTCTGTCTTGTCTCCTTCTGCCTCTGCCTGTTACAAACTTCATGACAAACTTATAATATTGTACTATTCATTGCGTGAAGAGTATAAAACACTGGGCAGCATGGGAAGAAGGACCGTTTGTATGCGTGTTTTATTTTGTTTACTAGAAGTTGGATGGCTCATTGGATGTTGTAGGTATTGGCATTGGCGATTTTGTTGGTGATGGGTGTAGTATCTGTATCTGTATCTGTATCTGTGTGTTCTCCGTTATTGGTCCTACCTCACTCTTGTCGTTCATTTCTTATGAATGCTACCTGTTTATCTGTTTACAATTTTTATTGTGTGTTGTTTTGTCTCCTTTATTTTTTTTTTTTTGCTTTATGCTTCACTTGATTTTACAACATGTTTTTGCTGTTTAAGTGTTACCGCCTTTGTGTGTATACACATACTTATTTGCATACACACAGGCTCACTGATAGATAGAGAGAAACATATAAATGGATATTTGAAAGAGAAAGATAAAAAAACACATGGAAAGCATTGTAGTGGAGTGACGTGAGATTGTAAGCAGTAATAGGGAAATGGAATGTAAGTACAAACATTTCTTCTCACACTTGAAAATACAAACAGATGCACACCAACCAACAGAGCGTCCTGCAAAGTAAAAGCAACAAATTATCGTTAGTTGTTATACATATTTTAAGATTGAAAAAAAAAAGTCATATTCAATTTAGATTAGTTCTCTTAACTTCATTAAATTTGACAAGCGACTATTTTCTGAATATGCTACAAATCCTTACAACAAACATGTTCCTAACACCTTAGATACAATATCCACATTACTACATCACGACTACTTAAAAGGCAATGTAAACATTTCAATTTCTGACAGACTCAACTCGAATGGAATCCCATTGAAAACCACTTCCACCAATTGCTGTGCTTTGGTGCTTTTACTTTCCAACTATAATTATCTGTTAACAAATCAAATGACTTCTTCCTATTATTGGCAATTTCATTATATCAATCGCGCCTTCTTCAATTTGAATAAACAAAGTTCAATATAAACATTCACACTCAAGTATGTGTGCATGAAATAATGACATAGATACATATAAACGAACCAACACAAATGCTCCCCCATTAGAATCATGTAACAGAGTAGTAGCATACAGGCCTCTGTTCCTTCTCACAATATTCTTCGTTGAGAAATAAATCTTACCATCACTTCAGAAGAAGACTTCATCCTAACGACCTCCTCAAAAGGATATCTAAAGTTCTTCTTGGCACTTGTGATTATTTCTAAATTGACGATACAAATGTTTAAAAATCTTCTTATTGATTTGACATTATGAAAATAAAGAGTGAGAAGAAAACCTAATCAATTGTACAATGTACAGTTTTTTGCTTTTTAGGGGCCAGATCGGACCACTGTTATACAAATGCACCAAAAACTAATAAGCGATTCAAATCAATTGTGTGGTTTTTGTGATACAACATTTTTAATAAATTCCCATTCAAAAGTAAGATGTAACAATTATCTCTAACCAATAATAATTATAAAACATTCCAACATCATCAACAGCTGAGCCCAAACCAGTGTAGGGCCCGGCAAAAAGGAACAACGTTCCAAGGATCAGGAGCGATAACTCAACAGGTGCAGGAAGAAGTTACAGTGCATTATTTCTTAACACTGTCATTGCGTTTTATTACGCTGGCTGCATTATTTCAGATATTTATTTTTTTAAATAATAACTTATTACTTAATAAAATAATGATTTTTGAAAGAAAAACTATATTAAAAACAAATATTAATAATAATTTTTTATAAGATGATACAACAAATTTAGCATTCATTTCATTCAAGTTTATGTATTGGGAGTACAAATTAATTTTCGGTCCGTTTTTTTTGTGATCAAAAAAGTGTTTTTTACTGACAAAAAAAAAAAAAAAAAAAAAAAATACATCATTCAAAGTATTGTCCGCTGGAAGCGACTACTTTTTCCCATCTCTCTGGTAATTTTCGAATACCATCTCTAAAAAATGAGCCCTCTTTGGGCTCGATCCAATCATTGAGCCATTTTTCGATTTCTTCAAAAGACCCGAACCGGTGACCCCCCAAATCGCTTTGCATCCGTCGAAAAAGCCAGTAGTCGGAAGGAGCAAGGTCTGGAGAATACGGCGGGTGGCGTTTTCAGGCAATTTCTGATCGTCACAGCTACGTGGGCCGAGCGTTGTCATGTTGCAAAATCACCTTGTCATGCCATAAACTTTCTCAAGCATTTCTTCCCATTAAAAAAGAAATTCAAAACTTCAAAACATAAATCATGACATTTTCGAAGAGACAAAAAACAGTGTTGTTGTCAGAAACAGACGCTGATGCACACTAATTATTGTTGACAGATGTCAAACCTTTCCTATTACCTATTGGTAATCGCTTCCAAAAATAGGCCACAACTTGCAGGTGGAGCCATCTTTTGAAAACGGCCCGAACTAATTTGTTCTCCCAATATTATCTTTCTGTAAAAGTTAAACAAAACACAACTTTTTAAAACTAAAACTTAAAAGCTATGAATATAAATAAATACCTTTATATCTTTTACTTTAGAGAAAATCATAACAAAATGGTGTCAACTTAAAAAAAAAAAAATATTGTAAATCAGTTTTAAAATATTTTGCAAAATGAATATTCTGAAAAATAAATGTTTTGTGGTAATGAATGCTCTGATTGATACTCGTTTGTAACTAGATTTCATATAATACAGACAACATTTCATGTCAGGCATTGTTTTTTTTTTTCTGGTTTTACCCAGCCTTTAATTACTAAAAATCACAATAGTACCCAACTATTGATGCATAATTATACAAGCAACCTGTGCAGCCAGCACAGAGTAATTATATGTCATTAGAGCAGCTTCACTGAGTCAAAACTCTGTGACAAAAATAAAAAAAAACAAGAAAAACAAATTAAATAAATGTAATCATAAGTATAAACTTACCCGAAACAAATAAACTTTGGAAATAAATTAATAAGCATGAATAACAAACATGTTGTTGTTGTTGTTGATAATAGCAAAATTGTTATTAAAAATATATTTAGAAGTAAGGGTATGAAAATGTATCCTTAATCACAAATTGGCAATATAAAGAAGCCAATTATTTTAATTAAGCTAATAAAAGCAGAACGCTATCACCTACGCAATAGTATATTACATAAATATGACGTTAATAAGTTTGCAATCAAATGAATTATTGCTAACCAATCTGTTGGATTGATCAATCAGGGATAAAAATATTTATTAATTAAAATTAACCAAGAATAGTAGGAACAAGTGACTTGAGCTCTTCATACAAACATAGTACATACAAAATTTCAAAGTCGTTGGTAACAAAATTAAAAACAGAAAACAAAATTACAATAATTCATTAATATTTAAAAAAAAGAAAATCTCAAAATAACAAACAAAATATTACATATTCCAATAATTATAAAGAACTCCATTTATACAATAAAAACACATCATCATACCGAGACTACCGAAGGATATTTGGCGGTACATACGAGACTTACTTAAGTCCTTAGAGATGGGGGAATGGCGTTCTTTCCACCATTGTATACCCACCTTCGTATAATCGAAGGCACTGCAAGATTTTAAATGGTCTTAGAGCAGGACAATGGGGAAAGTAAACTCAACTGCCTGTACTGTGTACCATCAACCGATAAGACCTAATACTTATGTTTGGCCAATCCATTGCGTCAATCACAATCCCCAACCCCACAACTGAGAATGCAATTAAAATAAAAAAGGGAAAATGGAAAATGGAAAAGGGGAAAAAATTGGTATTCCGTCACTATTTTGAATTTCTCCTTATTTTATCCGAATAAAGAAAAGCCTCCGGTGGTACTTATCCCTTTTGTAATGGATTTTTCGTATAACATACGTCAGCGTAATACGGAGATACAATAAGGTTGTTTTCATTACTTACTTAGAAAGCATTTTTCTATGTGATTTCTAATTATGTACAATATGAACATAGTTTTATTATAAGAATTCGCGGCATATTTTGACTATTAGAGTAATTCTTTGTGTGATCACTTTCTGGAGATTGTTCCACCGTTCCTTATTGGAGACCCTTAATAATTTCAAAAGTTTTCGGGCTGGTAAGATTATTATTATGTATTATGAATTGTTTTCCACAAATCATATTATACATATATTAATGTTACCTGTTCCAGTAGGCTATCCACATGAACCAGGAAGTGTGTTGCAGTTCATGTTGGCATCTTCGGCCAACTGGGACGGGATCTGTGAACGTGTGACAGATATCCAGCTGGAGCTACGTCATCTAGAGAATGCTAGACAAAATATGCAGGCGTTGTAGTGAGTGCCCGGTGGGGATTTCGTAGAATACTGACTAGTAGCCATGACCCACGTACGAAAGCAGCACAATAGGTTACCTTTTCAAATAGGACTGATTGTTTTTCGAGCAGCAATGCTCCAACCTTCCTCCCGACTTATTATTTAACGACCGTTCCGGGGGGACAATAGGACATAGTGCGGTAGTTTTTAGTCGGTGAAAGTCCCGCACTCGGTTGTAGACCGGTTGGCTTTCGATGCTTTTCTACCGATAATGTCAGACACTATGCGTTTTATTGCATATATATGTACATACAAAATATATTGTCGAGTGCTTGAATTTAAAGCCGAATGGCTTATCGCCAATAAAATTGACTTGTGAGCAATAACTGTTTATATTATTATTTATTTATTTATTTATTTATTAGATCTAAGATTATAATTACAAATTTTAACCTAGTATTTTAATATGAGCAATAGTGACAGAGGACTTTAGCTCTTCTGTAAGTTAAGAAGGAAAGGAGGAGATTAGAAAAAGGCATAAGGCAGCTTTGCCTTGAGTCGGAATCGAACCCGCGACTCTTGGGATGTCAGCCGAACGCACTAACCTCTCGGGCAACGAGCCAGTCTGTTTATATTATTGTTTATGCATATTTCAAATATTTTGCTAATGTTTGGTAAAAGGCATAAAGGACGTAGATTGTTCATTGCATAAGTGTCTCTACTTTTTTTGGTATGATAATCTTGAGCTTGAGCGTTTTCCAGTAATTTTGAACATATTCATTGTTTAGCATATTGATAAATAAGGCGCAGTATTCTTGTATAAGAATATTTGGGTATCTCATTCGGTTCTAGCTGAAAGTTGCCAAACATATCTTTCAATTCGTGCATGTGAATAAAGTAGTTTTTGCAATTTCCTCTTCAGAAAGTATTTAGTGGATGACGATAATTTTTTAAATTCCCAGCCCTTTTTTATAAAAAAAAAATGTACATTAAAGTCTATAGAAGTTATGGTAAATATGAGTGTATAGAATAGTGAAGTTATTGAAAAAATGAATATCATATTAATGCATTTCTTGCTATTGTCTCAAAAACGAAACATAATTTGAAACACAACATCAGCCGAATGTGTTCGCAAAACTTAAGAGTTTCCCTTTCAAATTCTTTGAATTGTATGTGTGAAAAATATCACATAAGGAACAACAATGTAAGTCGATATACTAGCATGCCTGATAAGAACATTGGGGTAATTCAATTAACTTGTATTTATAAGAATAAATGATTCAACAGATCTCCATTTAATCTATCACGGCGAAATATCGACTCATTATCGTATGTGCTAAAACAAAAAGTTTACAGGAGAGCATTTTTTTCTGCTTCTCCATGTAAACAATGACAATGTAAACAATACAATGAAATCTGTAATATCTCCGTAACTAGTAGTAGTGATTATCGGTTTTATTAAATAGAAAATTTATGTAAGATAAGCACTGTCATTCTCACACTCACTTGAATAAGAACACGACTAGTTTCAGGTTGTTAATGTTCTGGCAAATCTTCTTGTACTTGCCATTTTTAAAGAATTCTAATTTCTGATATTTTCAGAAGGAATGTAAGACAAAAGCGAGTACCATTATACAATATTTTATTTCTGACATCTTTTCAACTTCCACGCAATGTTTTCATTTTTCATGTTTAGTTTTATTATTTGATTTTTCTTTATACATATTGTATTTTGTTAATGTGTACGATTTGCAAGAACATATAGAATTGAACGGCAGTGTATTATAAGGTAATCACACTCCATATGAAGATAAAAACGATGAAAGTACAATAGCCTATACCTATTTTAAAAATCAGAGCTTAAAAAAAAAATACTGTTCGTTTGTTTTTTGACTAATAAATTTTGTAGCCATTGGTGTTCTTGTGAGTATGTACATACTCGAAGTTGTTTGAGGAGTAGTCATTCTGTAATACTTCTTCTTCAAGTCGCTGTTTACCTTATAGGTATGTTATGCGTTTTTGCTACAATATTTAAATACAAGCTTAGGCTTTTGCTTCTTGAGTCATTTATTTTATTTTTCATCTCCACTTTCATGTGTCGGATTGCTTTCAACAGTCGGATCAGTTACTTTCAATGTGTTTTGCATTGTTCAATAGGCCTCTTTCACAGAACCTCGCAATCCACAAGCGGAAATTTTCATTTAACATTTATCTTCAGCTCTTCCATAAAAAGACTCAATTTAAGTATCTCTGCTATTTCTTTTGTATTTATTCTTTCTTAAAGTTCTTTTGCTGATGTTTTTTTTTTTTTTTTGGTTTTTGTGTATGCATTAAAGAAACAAAATCAACTAGAAACAAAAAGAAAACTTCAAAACTTCATTCAGATGTTTCTCCTACCTCAGATTTTTTAAAACTGATATTTTGTAGATTTACTGAAAGTTTTCTTATTGCATGCAAAGAAGATAATATGATTCAGTATGAAAACTTTTATTTTAATATTTGTAATCAATAGTTGTTCATAAATTGTTCTCGTGTGTGTGTGTGTGTGTGTGTGTGTGTGTGTGTGTGTGTGTGTGATGAAGAAGAATAAGGATAGAACGGAGTTAACTTTAGGTCTCACAATCTTAAAGGCAATTAAAACATTTTAACCTATGTACATATACTCATCTCTCATCTCATATTTCCAGGTAAATTCTTTTCATAAAATTTCCTTTCTAACCAACTAACAGGACCGCTACGAACGAGATACTTTTACAAAAATCAGGTTAATGAATATTTTTTATAGGAAAATAATATGTCTCTCTGACCTTCAATCTGCAATAGTTGACTGAACGAGTTTCTTTTTGGTCAACGACGATGATGGTGATGATGGTGATGGTGATGATGATGATGACGTAAATAAATCTGTTGCACATTTCATTTCATATGTCCTTTTTGTTTAGTATACTTTCGTTGGAAAATATTGTAAGCGGCACCAATTAACCAGTAGAAAAAATATGCAGCATTTTAATTTTTATATTTATAATCTTTCTTTTGAACACATGCAAGATTTTCTTTTAATTGGTTGGTCACTTTCTTCTTTGCTTACAAGGAATTTTTGAAGTTGACGGGGGTCACTGTATTATTTTACAATGAAAAACAAAAAACAAATATCATTCTAGCGGGAAGTTAGCAAACAACATATAGTGTGTGATTTTCTATTTATTAAGTTGCTACCAACCAAGAAAGATTTCCGAGCTCCTGCATAGGAATGATATTGTCCAATACACTGATGTACATACTCTTGGTCATCATTATTTTTATAACTGACAAAGCAGAATTCATAAAAGTTTATTCAAAAATAATAGAATTGTAATAAATAATTCAATAAAATTCATGTGTAATAGCCACAAAAAAGAAAAAAAAGTATATAATGGAATCTAAAGGACGAACGAATGAACGAACGAACGAAATCTTGCATAATTAAAAATGGTTAATGGGTTTCTTATGCCACAGCTAAACTAAAACTAAAACTAAACTAAACGATAATTGGTAAAAGTATCTTTGTATTGTATTTATTTTTTATTTCATTTTATTTCTACATGCGAAAAAAGTTACAATAGTGTTTTCTTTTTTTTTTTTTTTTTTTTTTGTGAAAAAGGTGTGTAAGCGAAGTGTTGATTGTTTACAAATTTCAAGTAAAGTAAAGAAAAAGTTTTTAAAAGTTTTGTTAAGTTTTAGTTTCGATTGCCTTGGGGTAGGTTGGGTTTTTTCTTGTTTCGCACTAAAAGCTAATGGGAAATTTTACAATATAGTAAAATAATAAAAAATGTTGAATAAAACTAAAAGCAACTTCTCAACTGAATACTTTCGGTTTCGGCTTAATTCCAACCATGATTTTTTTTTTTTTTATCTCTTTCTGAAAATTAATTAAAATTATTTCAAAAGTATGAAGACACACGAAAAAAAAAAATAAATCCATAAATAATAAGTAAAACAAAAAAAAAAAGAGAAGTGAAGCAGAAGCAGAAGCACAGCAAGGATTTACGAGAATTTATTTTTTCACATTATTTTGTTGTTTTAATAAAAGTGCAAGAGAATAAAAAATAAAAATAAAAATGATGAAAACTGTAAGCAAGGAAACACCGTGAAAAAGTTGACCATAAAAGCAATTTTTGTGGCTAAGAAGATTAACAGCGAAAACAGCAGCAACAGAAAACCGCGCGCGCGATGGTTGATGCCAAATGAATGAAGAGATGAAGAATTGACTGACCAAAGTTTTATTTCATGGAAGCAGCAGAAGCATTTATAATGAGCAACTTATAAACATGAAAATGGAAACAAAACATTCTATACAAAACAAATCACAAAACCACCATCATCATCATCATCATCATCAAATTAAAAAATGTATAAAAAAAAAGGAAAAAAAAAAAATTATAAAAATGGATTGCAGTGAAAATGCAATAACTTGAAAAGAAAATGCCAACAAATTATAAACTATTTTCTTTTATTAAGCTGTTTATTTAACATGCAATGTATGAGCATTTTAGTTATTGTAGATTATTCGTTTGTTAATAAAAATTTAATTTATTTTTTTTTTTTTTTTTGACTTTTATTAAAACATGAATCAACTCAAAGGTTTTTATTTCTTTGTAACGTCAAAGGAAAGTCACATATGCTTATTGGAAAAAGATACCTTAAGTATTTAAGTATTTGAATTAGAACCATTTCTTGAAGTCCGATTGAGCTGAAATTTTGCATACACCTTAAGTTCTGTTGACAATGTGATCAAAAATTTTCTGGAAAATCCAAAGAAGTTACAACTGGTAGATAACTTTTTTCATATAAGCCCTAGAGACTTAAAATCAAGTCGTCTCTGGGTTTGCTTTTCTAAACGTTACAATATAAGCTTTACAAATTATTGAGATAAGTCAATTAATCTTAACATACTCGTTGATGGTAATCTTTCCCTTATTATTATAAATGATTGGTCTTCGAGTTACTTTAAGCGCCCCTAAAGTTGCATGACATACTACTTAGTACTACCAGACCATTTTCAGCATAAATTTATAGGGGAATTGATGATGGGCTTGTATGGCCGATTTGCCTGATTCCAATAGATATGCAGCGCCTATATCAAAAACTCATAGTGTCTAAATTTCAGTTCAATAGAACTAAAAAACAAAAAATTTTTGGTTAGAACTACATTTCAAATCTCTAGCTATTACGGTTCAGGATAAATAACCCGAGGACGGACGGAAGGACGGACAACGAAGTCTTTGCAATAGGGTACCCTTTGGGTCCGGAACCCTAAAAATCAATAACATATGTATAGGACTATTAATATACTTTCCTGTTAAAAATCTTTGTATCTGTCTTCAAAAATTTTAAGGTCTTGGTGAGAACGTTTGCCCTGCTTGTCACTCACTGCGCCCAAGTTTCCAAGGAAAAAGTCCAGATGTGAGTAGGGAAAATGTATCTTGAAAGACATGTTCACACCCACGGCAATATATATATCTTCTTTGTAATTAACATATTTATTTATTATTCTATTTTAAAAGAATCCCAAGCATTTATTTCCTTAGTAGATAAAAGTTGCTCAAAGTCCTTATCTTGCCATTGTTTACATATCAGTGGATGTCTGAAATTCATGGAAAATTTTTGTGTAAATTTTGAAAAGAAACACTGTTTTTACCCATGGCTTTGATGAAACTTTTTATTAGGCCCAATTTAATGTTGTACTCGTATAGTATTTAAATTATATTTAACGGATCCGTTAAAGATGGATATTTCATATTCATTTTTCTTGGATTAAATTAATTTCGGACAGGCGAATATTTTTCGATGTAATGATGTTGTTTAGCACAAAAAATATGTATATTTGGTATATCCGCGCTGTATATCCAATACCAACATACCAACTACTTTTAAATCGCCACATATTTGCCAATCATTGTTTGATAGACTTATTTACTGTTTTCAGCATGGCCAATAAGTTAAAGTGATGAATGATGACTTCTCAATATGAAATTCCATTTGGCATTGTTGTGTTGTGTGTCCCCTGATCTTCATAGAGCTCTTACTGGTACTTAATTTGTTATCCATTCTTTTAAAGTCCTAGAGACAGTGGGGACTTATACTCTCCTGACTCTCCTTTTGTTCATAATAAATGCTGCCAGTTTTGTTGAAAGAAGTAGGCATAGAACTCGATCCTAACAGTTCGAAAGCTACTTATATCAATGAATATAGCATATACTGTGCCATCTGTGGGTTAGCAATCACACATCCCATTCCAAAGGGATGTGTTTAGTTTTTGGGACACCAACCCGGAGCTGTTTTGAAACTCAAATTGGTAGTAACATACCTCGAATAGGAAATATGTCAGTGGCTTTTTTCTAGCACCACGGATGGTCAGGAGCCCATGGAACTTGTTTCCATCCTGGGTCGTCGTCCCTAAGATTCATAATATGATCAAAAGAAGTATAATTCGTATTTGGTACATGGGGACCTTGATTGAGGTTTAACAAACTTTGCCCTCGCACCGTGATATTAAATGTCCATGACAGGCGTTTACTTTAAACAAAATCGAGTTTCATTCCATTTGCCATAGCTTAAGTTTATGTTCGTAAAGGAAACACATTCTATCATGGCCTGTATTCAATATAAGGACATATTCTATGCTTATATTGTATGGTAAGGGTGCCAGAACCCTTTAATTACCTAGGCTACAACTTAACTTATGAAAGCTGGAAGAAATCTTAATCAGAGTAGAACTGAGAATGATTTCAATAAAAGCCCTTAAATGATGATGATGATGATGATGATGGTGATGATGATGATGACTATTAAATTCCTACATACTAATAGACAATCGACAACCACTTAACATTCATGTATGGTACTCGTATGTGAGGTATGTAAGGCTAATCGGTCTCATCTTAATTAAAATGCCATTAATTTGATTGTTGCTTTGTTGTGTCATTGTATTATTGTATTTCGCTTCATTAATTATTGTGTTTATTGTTGTTCTTGTTGTTGAATTTTGTCAATTTTCAGTTCACATATAAATAAAAATAAAAAAAAAAATAAAAATAATTTTTTACAATGAATAAATTAGAAATAGAAATATGAAACGATTTTTGGAACTATTGTTATTCTTTTTTTTTATACGTTCATTTCTATTTATCTTGTTCGAATGCCACATTATTTAATTCTATTTTAATTAGCACCTTTGCATCGTTTAATTAACTTTAAACTAATTTTTGTTTTCATTTATTTTATGTATTGTATTTTTATTGTAAATAAACAGATTAAATATCAAATAAATAAAATATAAAAATATATTGCATAGAATGTAAGTACATACAATAATAGTATTAAGGCGTAAATGCGAAATGAAAGCAAACGAAATATTATTTTATTTAATTATAAATGAAATTCTATGTTTAATGTAATTGTATGTTAATTTAGCTAATTAATGAATTATTGATAAAAGGGTAGAAATGTTCACATATTTAAACTCTTCACATAGTGAAAATAGTCATGTTTTGTTTTGTCATGAAGTTTGTAACAAATAGAAGGAGACATCAGACATGAGTTTTATTCTCACCTAACACTGTATATTTGTCGGAATCTGCCGAATTGGACCACAAGGAAGGACATATCCCATACAATGCCAACTTCAAATTTATGTTCTTATTACAAAAACCTTTTTCCTTTTTTTTTTATAGCATCGAACTGATATCATCCATGTACATTTCAAAGCCTTGAGATTACTGAATCATATAATTCCCATACATATATTTCGGTCTCATTGAATGACAAAGAAGTATTTTACTCTTTCATAAACATAAGTGAAATCAATAATGTAATATTTCCGTATGCTCAATCAAAGCGTAAATCGTGAAGGGTATTAACGCTTTGGTATAGCCAAAAATAACCTTCTTGTTTCGTGTTTTCAAATACTTATGAATAACTGATAGCTTATTTGCCTTTTGCCTTTTGCCTTTTGTCTTTACTTTACTTACTTACTTACTTGCTAACTTACTTACAAGCGGCAGCTTGTGTTTCAGTTGTGCTTCATGATGGGGGCAATACCACGTTTCATGTTCTCCTTAATACGAATAACTTCAATTGTTTGAATCCAAATTTGAATTCGTGTTCCGCTTCCTTTAGTGACACAAACTGATATCAGCCAGCAATTGCCTGCCAACAGGAGGAGGAGGAGGTGGAGGATGCTATGTGATAGAATACTTGTGCCCTCTCACTCAGTTCATCTATTAATTTATGGAACGAAATTGCGTTGATAAGCGTAACCTATCTCTATATAATAAAGTATGTAGAAATTGACAGTAGCAGGAATAGAAATACGAAGACTTCTTAAGCCAGAACATGATAAAAACAAGGACAAAGAGATAAAGGAGACACAACTGTATAAAGAAATAAAATAATAATAATGCTAATAAGTATCAATATCGACAAACAGATAAACAAACTGACTGACAAAGTGAGAGTCATGCAGGCAGCCATGGAGGAAAATGACACGCATGCATGCAATACTAAAGGACTAAGACAAATGCGACAAGGAGATAGTGTCGGGATATGCGGTAAAGTTTGTGGTAATGGTGGTGTATTAGTGGTCGGAATGTCGGTGGTTGTGGTGATGCTGATTGTGGCGGAGAATGGTGGTTTTTTTTTTTTTTTTGAAGGAGAGAAATGTGAGTTAGAATAAAACAGGTAGAACTCTAAGAATAGCAAGAGAATTGCAATAAATTATTAAATAAAATCCCAAAAACCCAAACACGTAGGAAGTCCTGGTGAGTAACATATAGGTATGTATGTATGTATGTATGAAGAAGTAAAGTTCTAGACATATAAACAGACAAACAAAGATAAAAGGTACGCAAGGCAAAGAGAGATATTTGAGCAAAAACATCAAACATTAGACTGAAAAAAAGATAGATAGATAGATATATAAAAAGTTAGATAGATAGATAGATAGATAGATAGATAGACATACAGCAGACAGTCATTGGAATGTTGTACGTCTAATATATATACATGTATTTGTAGATGGATAAAAAGATGGATAGATAGACACAGAGAAAGATAGAACATCTTGAGGTTAGTTAGGTGATATGATGACTGTATGAAACTCAAACTGAAAATGAAATTAAATGAAATGATCCACAAAAGTAACAAAAGAAAACAAAATAAAATAAATCTAAGCAAAGCAAAGCAAAAGGAAAGCAAAACTAAGACATTCAAAATGCCAGACAAAAGTTATAAAAGTCGAAATTAGGTCACACGGCGTATGATGAATATAACAAAAGAAATACAAACAAACCAACTAACAACAAACATTAAATATTGTACTACAATATTGTTCAAAAATCTTATAAGAAAAACAGATATGGCACACATGTATTGTATATATATATATGTATTCTATGTATGTATGTATGTGCGTATTCAACCTCATTCACTTTGTAGTACAATAGTATGGAATACAATTTACTTACCATAGACCGAGTATAGAGTATTGTATTTTATTATATTGTATTGCATTGCATTGTAGTTTTGTTGTTAGTTAAACATAACGAACGCATGGCTAAGATTTGATGATGATGATGCCTTCTTCATTTTTTTTCTTCTTCTTCTTCTTCTTCTGCTTTGGTAGCTGGTAACTGGGGAAATTGTAGAAAGTATTGTACTAGCTAGCAACTGAAACGTGCAATTCATGATGTGTTTCATACATACATACATACATACTTCTACATATACATGTACATATTGCACATACATACGAGTTATAGTAGAAGCTCCCTTGAACTCTTCAGAATGATGAAAATCATTATGTGTAGAGTGTGAAGTGTGGTGTGTTTGGTGTGTAAGTTTAACTTTTATATTCAATGATAGACAACAGAATCAGAATCACAACCAGAACCAGAACCAGAACCAGAACCAGAACAGGAATAGGAACAGGAACATGAAAACAAAACTGAAGTGAACTGAAAAGATATGATAAACTCACACACTTTATAGTACTGAATAAAATATGTACAATACTTGTATGTATGAACGAGTATCTCAAAGATAGCAAGGACGGCGTGAAGGCGTGAAAACGAAAAACTTATGTTCGTTGCATTCTGATTAGGCAAACAAAGTTAATTGGATGTGACAGGAATGAAGGCCATTTATACATTGAAGGAGATTCGTACATACATGTACACAAGATGGAGGCCAAGAATATAATGTCGAACAATAAGTTGATGACAAAGGAGCACAGAAAGATGATGATGATGATGATGATGATGATGATGATGGGGAGAAAGAGAACAAAGACCAAGACAAAGACAAAGTAGCAGAAGTATAAATGCAACAGATAAAGGTATTAAAAATGGGTAATGGATAATGGATAATGGGAGAATGTTTTTAGAACAAAGAGTTGCCACAATATAAAATTTTTGCCACCTCAACTAGTGTGTGTGTGTGTGTGTGTGTGTGTTATTGCTAAAGGTTTTAACAAAAAAGTAATTATCATTTTCTACATACTCTTACATACAGTTCGCGCCACTTGAATAAGACAGGATGTCAGAATTGTCAGTTTGAATGCAAATCCTTCAAAAATTAACATTAAAAGTAACGTTATTTTCATGCTTGAATGCTTGTTCAATGACTATTTAGCTGTCTATATGAAAAAAATTGATGGCTCGAAATAAACCGTATAATTTTTTTTTTTTTTTTTTGTTTTCTTGGTTTTCTTAAAGTATGACCAAATTTTTGGGCCACTTGAATAGAACATTTGTTTTGTTAGACTCTTACATGTGCTGTGCGGACACGTGTTTTTGTGTAAACACTTTTTGAGGTGAGTTCCAATATTATTAAACATCAAATTTAACTAAAATGGGTCGAGGAAGAGCCTTAACGGAGATGGAAAAGGTCAAAATGAAAGGACAACCTATTGCATCAAAAGCAAAAATAAAATAGAAAGAAAGCGACAAGTGGTGTCAGCATTCTTAGCCAACGAGAAAAAAAATTAAAGACCGTACTAAAAGTGTCCTCTGTGATTCAGACAGGCGACTTATTTCGAAAAAAGCTTCAAAATCTTACGACTCAATATCCAAAACCAAGCTAAAATGTGGACTTAACGGGAGCCTAACCACTATTCGGCGTCTAATATGGAAAGCTGCATATTTAAAAAGGTTAACAATTACAAAAAAAAAACCACCACTGAATGCACTTCGAAAGGAGCAAAGCCTTACTTTTTGCCGTAACCATATGAGCTGGACTATAGATACAAAAATGGCTATACCTATTATAATATTTCCATGATCTACGAAAGGAAGCCCATCATTTGGACCGGGTGAGGTGTCATGGTTTGGAGTTACAATTTTTGTCAACAAAAATAAATGCGATGGCATAGAAAGGAGTCTTAAAAATACCTTTCCATTCTTCCATAACCTTTTTGGACCCTTGCAATGGACGTATCAACATGACAATGCCATCAAACTAGCTTGGAGTTCAATACAACTGAATTATTTACCACAGTTGTACGAATCAATTCCAAGAAGGATCTGTGAAGTTTTAGAGCAAAAAGGGGCACAACCCACTACTAAAAAAAAAATTTCAATTGCATTTGACATTAAATAAATGAACTCCAAAAGAAGAAATACACATGTTTGAAGTATAAAAATTTTAATGAACGGATTATTTGAAGAGATGTTTTATTCAAGTGGCACATAAATCTTCGTGTGTTTTTTTTTTTTTTATGATTGTTTAACAAATTAACTGTATCAGTTACAAAAGCAAATCCTTATGTATTTGATTTATAATTAATTGTAGTATCATTCAAAATGAAAGACAAGAAAGGTATTTTTTCTGGATCTGCAAAATTAAGTTTGAAAAAAAAAATTTCTTTGGTGTCCTATTCAAGTGGCGCGGAGTGTATGTACTTACTTACCTTTCGTTTATGTAAGCCCATCACTACAGACAGATTTATTTTTGACAAAGGAGTTTAGAAATTGAATATTAGAAATGCATTCAAAGGTCATCTTAGATAAGATATATATGAACGTACATATATTTGTATAGAAGTCTATGCCACAAATGCTTTGGTATTTAGTTTATTTAATTGTTCAAATATAGTTTTGAGACTTTCAATCACTAATTAAATCTATTTTTGATTAATTATAAAACAAAACAATGGTATTCAATTATTGTATAACCAAAGTAGGAATATTTTGAATTTATTTTAGAAAATAAATACGAATAGAAGAAACAATGTGATGCAAGAGATACCGAGAAATCTGAATTGATTCAAATTTATCAATAGAAAACTCACATCAAATTAATAACAATAATAATATCAATAACAATAACAATATCAATATCAAACTTGAAATTCCTTTAATTATTTTCCTTTTGATTAGAAAATAATTATAATGATAATGATATCTTTGCATACAACATAATAATCTATGGAATCAATGACTCTTTGGAAAATTTACAATCATCATCATCATCATCATCGTCATTATCACATAAACGTTTCATTGTTTTATTGTTTACATAAATTTCAAACAAAAGACTAAGCATAAATTTTTATCTATTGTACAATATAAAGAAGACCATATAGTTAAATGTTTACTTTAATGTGGCTAAAAAGGACAATGGCCAAGGCAAAGAAAAGGTGCTGTTGCTGTTGCTCTTTTCATTTGCTTCCTTACAAAGCTAACATTCTCCAAACAAAGGAACAGAAGCAACAACAAACAACAAAAAAAAAAAAAACAAAAGAAAAGAAAGATAAGGCAAGGTAAAGAAAAAGGACACAGATTTGCTATGTCATTCTTGGCTATAATGTCGTGTCCTGTAACCAAAGCTAAGTGTGTGTGTGTGTGTGTGTGTATCTTTGTTAAACGTTATTTATCCTTTTATTGCATGTTCTTCGGTTATTATTGTTTAGATCGATGTTTATGAGGTTTTCTCATCGCATCTCATCTCCTTTTCTCATCTCTTACTTTCACATAATTTCAAAATTAGTGCTTCTATTTTACAAATGTGTAAATATTGTATCCCCTTCTATTTTTTTTTCTTTTTTTTTTTTAAACATTTTGTTAGTTTTTATTAGAACAAAACTACAAATGGCATTTATATCTAAGAAATAATAGATAAACAGACACAGAAATAAATACCATTAACAATATACGAGTATAGAAGATCTGAACAGACAAATCAAACATTTGTTTAAAATCTTCAACCTGACATTTTCTTTTTAAGGTTCCGGACCCAAAGAGTACCAAAAAGGAACACTATTGCAGAGACTTCGTTGTCCGTCCGTCCGTCCGTCCGTCCTCGGGCATATCTCAAAAACCGCACTGGCTAGCGAGCTGAAATTTTCACAGAATGTGTAGTTCTACCCGGGTATCAGCAACAAATACTAAAACAAAAAATATTTTCAAAAACTTAAAAGGGTCCCCATACAAGAAACATTTTGGTTTATATGGCAGCTATACGATCCAGTAATTCCACGATAACGAAATTTGGATGGTTGAGGGTTATATATTAGAAACTTATATTGCCGAAATTTCAGTTTGATCGGACTACTAGAAAGGGTACCTCCCATACAAACCCCCCATTAAAATTCAAGGTCTTATTAGAAAAACTTTTTCATTTTTTTAGACTATTGAACTGAAATTTAGACACTATAAGTTTCTGATTTAGGCGCGGTACATATGCTGGAATCAGTCAAATAGGACCACTAGGGGGAGTACCTCCCATACAAACCCCAATTTGGTACGGAGCCCTCCGTGTAACAGTCTGGCTCGCACTTGGCCCATTTTTTGAAAGTCGCGTTAGTTATGTTATACATGTTGTCTAGTTAAGGAAGGTTAGATTGAAAATACATGATTTAAATTATAAATAAGAAGATATGAATTCATGTCTCATACTGTTAATAATTTCAGCACGATAGCTTACAAGCAGAGATATTAAACAGGCGAAGGCCCAATTGATGGAATTGTCTTTCAAGGCAAAAAAACACAATACTAAAAATGTCAACAGCAAGAACGGTACCATTAGTAACGGTATCTAAACTGATATAATGTATTTGAAAGGTTAAATCTCGTAACAACGCAATTCAACTTTTTAATTAGAATGATAAAATTTGTCAATTCACTTTGAACTTGTTTAGTTTAGTTAATTCACCTTCACATCATATCCATCATTTCCTTCTCACAATCTTCCGCAATCACTCCACTGTTTCTCTAGAATTGTTAAAATTCATTTTCGTATTTCAAATGAAACAGCCGTTAATAATATGCGGATGACTTTCTGTCAGAGTCACAAGTAAAGCGGCTATATGAGGCCAGGCGAAGCCAGTTTAGACATGGGTTTCCTTTCACGTAGGCAATGCTGGCAATGACGACAATCCCCAAGATCCCACAAATTCAATGACGACGTCATAAATGATGACGACGGCGGCGATGGCGACAGCGACAGCGACAACGACGATTATAACAATTATAATAACAACAACAACAACAATAATAAGTAATGGCGTCGGACGTGGAAATGGCGATGAGTGCATCAAATACGAGAATATTTAAAGTTTGTTTGGCTTGCAATAGAAAATTTTATTGTTTCTCTGCCATCATCGTCGGCTGGCTCCATTTTCACTCACTGGGTCAGCAATTTTTAGTTGTCTGCGTTTTCTGGATTATCCTGCTTATTTAATTTTTATTTTTTTTTTTTATGTGTCATTTCCAAACGAAAAATAAACGAAAAACACGTACAATGTAGAGAGAGAGAGAGAGAGAGAGAAAAGGGAGTCATGGTGAAAACAATAAGAATACTAATAATATAAAATGGATAAAGACGATGGAAATTGGAGTTAAAACAAATAAACAAATGGATAAATAAATAATAAGAAATGAATGAAAAGGAAAGGAAAGGAAGGGAAATGTAGGGACCAGATAGACAAAAGGATAAGCAAATCAAAAGAAAAAACCAAAACAAAGATACATTTTGATTTGATTGACAATTCAATACTGTTTACTTAAGAAAATACAAATCAGTCAACCATAGTTTTGATGTAGTTTTGGAATGACACGGGTAATTGAGATTGAAAAGATTGCGAACAATGAATCATTTAAAAACATCATACCATCCACCTCTTCTAGATCCCAAATTAGAACCATCAAACTGGTTCTTTTCCAAATGTTTGTAGGATTAAAAGTAAGCGGTGGTCTAGAGTTTACCAAACCATGGTTTCTTGGTTTACAATTTTACAACCTATGATAAATCTGCAAGTATTTTACATTTCTTAATTCACTGATCTGTTTTTTTGCGGGATCCAAACGATTTCATATGTTTCACAAAATTCAAATTCTATAATCAGCAAAATTGTCATTAAAATATTTTAGCATCTTATGAGAATTTTTAATTCAGTGTCTTCAAAATTATAGGCATTGCCAGATCTGAAGAATATGGTGGGTGTGGCAGCATATCCCATTCAAGCTGCAATAAGTTTTTCATATTATCTTAATGAAACTCTACACATTTTCTATTGATCAATTTTCGACTTTTTTGTTTAAGTGCCTAGCTGATGAATGGGTAGAACCTCAAAAAATACGTTTCCCTTAAAATTCCATTTTTTCTAAGATCTCTTGCATTTAACATTGTTGTAGAAAATCCATTTCTTATCCCCAGTGATGATGCGCTTCAAAAATAGGATCATTTTCTTGACGCTTGAGAAGGTAATCATAAATTTCCTTGATTAAGAACATAGTGAACCCATATGTCGAGCTTTGGTATCTAACTTGAGCTTTTGAAATGATCAAGAATGGTCGAATTTGATAAATATTAACTTTCAGCGATCTCACGAGTTGTTATTTACCGATTTGGATCAATTAATGCTTTTATTTCGTGTTCATCAACTTTAATTGGGCTTTCAGGACGTGGTGCATCTTCAACATATAAAATTGCCAGGTGAAAGTCCTAGCAACACCAAAAACAAAAGATGTTTTTCATGCAAGCCAACCAAGCCAGATCTGCCAGAACTGTCAAAATATTGTATACACATGTAATGAATTGCAGATTAAGTGTGAAGATGACTGTGAAATTACATTCCAAATAATCCAATATGTACTAAGTCTTCCTACAAACATCACGGTCATGTGGTAATACAATTCAGATTATGTGTAAAAAGTATAAAAAAAGGAATATAAAACATGAAAAAACAATACAAAACAAAAAAAAAACAATTGTATTCAGTTTATAGGGTAATCTAAGGCAGTCCAACAACAAAAACTTAAACAAGAACAACTAGAGTCATAAAGAACTCCAGACATCAACCTTCAACTTGGACAACACGAATGTGTTGTTGTTGTTGTTGGCCACCACTCGCGCCCACACTCCATGAATGTACTCAATTCCATCCAACAACTCCAAAAAACCAAACTAAAAGCAGAACCGAACGCAAGCCATCAAGAACAACCCCCAAACAAACAACTAAAGTGACATACTAACATACTAAAATACAAAACAATGTCGAGTTACATAGTTTGGTTTATGAGAGTTTATGTGGTTGTTAAAGGTTAAAGGATGCCGACAATGGATTGAGTTGACTTCTTGTCTTCAGTTCACTTCAGTTGACTTCATTGAAGAAGTTGATAAGCTGAAGTTGAAGGCAAATATATACATAGACGATGATGACGATGATGACGCTGATTATGACGGTGATGGGCATTTTAGTTTAGAGTAAGTTAGTTCATTTATGTTATAGGTACTTAGGTAGGTTCTACCATGAAGAATAGTTTCATAACGGTCGATCGATTTCCTATGCTTCTTCACAATTAGTAAGGAAGGAAGGCAACTGGCATGTGGCAATGTGAAGAAAAACGTGAATGAAATTAAAGACAAATCACAAGCACAATAACATAGAATTAGGAAGAACAGACGTTAGACATAAACAAGTTGTCCATGTAAACATTAAGGTGGCCCAAAAAAAAAAAAAAAACAAAAAAAAAATAAATTGTATGCAAAAATTATTTTATGTATTTAAGTAAACTTTATTTTAAAAAAATTTATTGTATTAAGAAATAAACTTTGATATTTTTATTTACATACCAAACACATAAATCATGATTTCTTGAAGATTTCAACAAGAAATTCTATTAATTTTACAACATGTTGTAATATTTAAATTTAATATTTTTATGTATATTTTTTATAATATATTTTAATTTTTTAAAATAAATAAGTATGCAAATATTTGTTAATAATTATGGAGATACAGTGACAATATACCAATACTGATAATGAATGATTGAAGTTTTATTATTAGAGATATTAAACGGATATTTTAGTTAATTTTCATTTGAATATCTGAGTATCTACTTGATACAAGCCTTTCTTACATTGATTATTAACATCAATACCATTGGAGGTATTGTACTGAAATTCTAAAAATTCTAATAAATTTAAATGACATTTTATTTCAATAATTTTTTTTATTTTATTATTGTAAAACTCTCATCGCTAATTATTATTTAATTATTAATTATTTTTATTAGTTAATAAATTTTTAATTAAGTTCAGATCAGACAAAACCAAGTTCAAGTCAAGTTCAATATTTTGTTCACCCTAATGGCCATGGCACACACACACACACACACACACACACACACACACAGACACCATTACCATTACCATTAAAACATAACCATTGCACCATTGCCACCATAGCCACCATTACCAATTCAATTCAACCTCACCCACCCCAATGGGACATTGGCTTGAGCTGCTTTCGGGGCCACTAACTCAAATTAAGTGACAAAAGCGTCAAATACGCATAATGAATTATTCCTTAAGCAGTTAACCGCATCGAACCGAGATAAAGAAGGAAAGGGTCGTGTGAGAGGGAGAGGGAGAGGGAGAGTGAGAGGCACAGCTCAATATTGTAATGGAATAGGTGGAGAAGGATAATGGATGGAGGCGAAGTTGGAGGTGGAGATGGTGAATTAAGTGATGTTAGCTGACGTGCGGGCTCTGTTCTTTTCTTTTCTGTCCTGGTCGAAGAACGTGTGAAGAACGAAAGAAGAAGCTACAATAAAATAAAAAGCAACAAGAATGTACAATATTTTTTTTTTTATTTAAATATTGCATGCGTTTCTTTTGTTGTTTTCTTTCTTCTTATCGTAGACATCATAATTGTTGTTGCTATTTTTGTTGTTGCTCTTGTTGTTATGTGTGTGCGTCTATCTGTGTGTGTGTGTGTTCTATGTGCTATGTGTGCTTCTGTGTGTGTGTGTGTGTGTGTGTGTGTGTTTGTTGGCAGCTTTCGAAACTGGGTCAATTGCGGTTAGAGAAAGTGCAGCCGTATTGCCTTTTGGCCAAATGCGATAAAAATGCTAGCTCCCTCTGTTCGCAGACGATGATGACGATGGACGGATAAACGGATGGACGGACATGGATGGACGGACAATGGACGGATGGTTGGTTGGTTAGTTGGGTGGACGAGAGCCTTATTGTTATGTTGCTGTATTGGCCACACTGGCGTCGAGTCGAAGCTGTTTAAAATGGTTGTGTTTTTTGTTTTGTTTTCTTATGTTTTTTTTGTTTTTTGTTTTTTATTAGATGTTTTCTTTCTTGGTTACGTTTCGGTTTCGCATAAGATTGTAGTGTGTACAATAGTAGTAGCAAAGCTTGTACTACTACTATATATTGTCTTGGATCACAGAGAGAAACCTGCGGCTGTGGTTTAGTAATGTTTTGTTGCTGCTCAGTTAACTAAATCAAAAACAAACGCCAACTGCCAACGGCATGCGTCTCAATGACCCAAAGAGGCAAACACGAATACAAGCAACAATCAACCAAGCGAACTGAACAGAAGAGAAAAGAACAAAACAGACGTTTCTCCTTTCAAAACACAAAAAAAAAAAAAAAAAAAAAAGAAAAGAAATCTCATCCAACCCAAACCAACCTAAAAATGAAACTCCATGCCCAAAACCGCCTTTGTGAAGCCTTAGTGAAAGACCATCCGACGACCATCAAGGAATAAAGTCTCAAGGGTTTACAAGCTGCAAGCTGCTGTTGCGTTGTGTTTCTTTTGGGTCGCATGAGCTTGGATATGGACTGGACATCATCATTGTCATAGTCATAGTCATAGTCATCGTCATGGTTATCATCGCTGATGTTGTTGGTATGGCAATCATATGCAGGGACATACTAAGTAGGATCGAGCGTCTCGGTCTTGTATGCCACAATTATGTGCGTTATTTATCGCCTGCAACACAAAATGGTATTTCACAAATTATCGTCACCATACCATAGAAGATGATGCCATGACGATGATGATGATGTTGTTAATAATGTTCATGTTCATGTTTTTACTATTAAAGCGTGACTTCAGCTTGACTAACTCCGTTCAACATAGAGTTTTGGGTCTATTTTTTTTTTTTTTCATATTCTTATTTGTAACTCACTTGGGAGTTATTTCTGTCAAGCCTGGTGGCTCCCTCTCTTTCTCTCTCTCTCTCCACCCATCAAACAAAAACTATAAAAACTGAGGCATCAAAAGAGTCCGTGAAATGAAACGAAATGAACTGATGATGAAATGACAAAATGGCATCGCGTATTCGTCGTCATGGTCATCATAATCTTCAAAGATCAAAAAAATTAAATCATTTGAAAAAAAAAAAAAACATTAAAGCTACATGGGGAGTTGCTTCTTTTTTTTTTTTGTTGTACGACAGCCAAACCTGAAACCAAAGAAGAAGACTTTGGCATTTGGTTGATTTTGAGTTGAGTTCAGTTCAGTTGAGTAAAGTTAAAGAGTAAACCGAGTTGGGCTTGGTTGTGGTCAGACTGACAAAATGCTGACTAAATGACAAAAGGGCGTTAAATGACCAGAAGGCAGAAGGCATAAGGAGAATGTGGAGGAGGTGGAAAAATGGAAGATGAGATATTGTTAACACAGAACATCATTTTGTTGTTGATAAGAAATAAAGATTAGCTCCATGGAGAAAATGTGCTAAGAATATAAATGAAAAGTTAATGCTACTGATTTTATACTAATGATGGTGATGGCCAGAATCTTCATATCATTTACAGTTTTTGTCTGCGACAATTCTCGTCATTAAAAAAATAAATCATTTTAATTTAATTTGTATCAAAATTCGTTAGTTATTTCAAGAAAAAATAGAAATCAATCCAATCAAATGTTTCTGCTGAACTGAACAATTTTTACTATATAAAAACAATCAAAACTCATGTTTCAGTCTAATCTGTTGCGAAGCAGCATTAATTTGGGTATTCACTGATGACCGTCGGTCAGTCATAGACACAGACACTCCGCATGATGCTAATCAATTTGAAATCGGTCTGCTGGACAACAACAGATAAGCGTGTCATCTGAAATAGCATGAAAGTGTGGAACTTCCGGTTGCCAAGTGACCGAGGACACAGAGAAGGCTCATTATATATTTGTCATTCTAGAAACCAATTAAAGAAATCAATTCTTTAAATTATCACCATTTGTCCTTCATCTTTATCCCCTCAATCTAATAAATCTTCTCCATATTCATTTGCATAATGTTGAGTTCTTAGGACGAGTATTGTTTGTTTTTGTTTTTTTTTTTTTTTTTTTTTTCAAAAAACTCAAACTTCAACAAATTGATGTAGAGATTCATCCCAATTAAAAAAGATTGTTTGAAGCAAAAATCTCTTCTATTCTATTCTATTCTATTCTATTCTGTTCTGTTCTGTTCTATCATATTCTATTTTATTTAGTTCATTTCTGCTTCTTCCTTATTATTGCCTTCAATAGAGCATGAATTCTTGGAAAGTCAATGAACTTTATAAAACAATTTTTAATCACGCCATGTAAGTTTCACTTATTTCAATAAAATTTTCCATCATCTACCCGGATTTTGTAGTTAAACTCATCACTCACTTTAGGTTTGGTAGATTGGGTGGATTGGGTGGATTGGATGGATTGGGTGCACTGGGTGGACTGGGTGATCTGATGGAGATATACGTACATATATTGTATTTTGCTATTCATGATTAATATAATTGCTATTATGATTGGTTGTTGCTTTTGCTGCTGCTGCTGCTGCTGCTGTTGAAGCCATGTTTTCATTCTTACTTTCGTTGTTTTCGTAAAGAATTTCCATGACTTCTCTCATTTGAAATCTTGTTTTGAGTCATTGGCACGCGGCTGTTGGTGTTGGTGTTGTTGTCGCTGTTGCTGCCATCAACTTTGCTCGGTTGAATCCGAAAGTAAATTAAATAAAATTTAGCCTACGCACATTCCTAATCCAGGCTTCTTACTCGTGTCACTAAGACCAAAGTGGTCCATAGACGCACAATATATGGTATTTTTTATATTGCAGGGCAACAAAATATTAAGTTAATAATATATGGATAAAATTGAATTGAAATGTATTCAATGAATTGAGTAAACTGATCACAGACTTTCAATTTTATTGCTGTGTGTGATTTGCGCTGTCTCCTTTCATACACCACAATGTTTGTTAACACTGTTTTTTTTTTTTTTTTTAGAAATTTGTTAATACTAAACAGGTGACAACTTCTATTTCATCTTCTTTTCTTTTTTAGGCAAACTGCAAACTTAATAAAATAATTCACATTTGATTTGAATTAATTACTTATTTAATCAATTTACATATTATGGTTAATCTATACATTCCACATATAAATCGATTACATAGTTTTTTCCCCTAAAGTCCCACAGATGAACTCTAAAATTAATCTTTTCTCATCCTCAATTATCATTTCGATTAAAAAGTTAGAGAAACTGAAAAGATTAATATATAATTTTATGCATAAATTTTATGTGTCCACAGCCACATATCAATTTAATTACAAACCAAATATTCGGCAATAATATTGTACATCTATGAGCCGCTTGAGTGAGATTTCTTTTTTTTTTTTTTTTTTTTGGTTTTGGTTTTGGTTTTGGTTTTGTTGTTGAAAAGGATGTTAGTGTCGTCGTTTCGAAATGAAGGTAGTTAGATGTAGATAAAATATAGAAAAGAAATTGGGTTGATGTTGTTGCTTAGGAAAAGCAATTTTCCAGCAAAAGGTTTCGCATTCACTCACTCACTTACGGACGCGAACACGGACACGGACACGGACATGGACCAAGAAAATCTCACAAAAACTCAAGGTAATTCAACCGAAAAGTAAAAATTTCTTATAGTCACCAACAGAATTTGGAATATATTATATATACAATATTAATATAGAAAAAGATTGAATAAAGGAAAAACATTGTGAAATATAAAAAGAAGCATCAGCAAGGGAAGCGAATTGAAAGTGACGCCTTAAAGTATGCAAAAATTTATGATTACGCGGCTGATTTATTTTAACTGTTTACATTTTTTTCATTCTTTTCATTCTTTGTCCTCTTTTTCTTCTGTATCATTCATTCTCAGTCTGAGTGAGTATTTTTCTCTTGATTATCGTTGGCAAGGATGTGTATGGGTGCGAGCTTGGACATTGCTTTGAAGGCAATTTCCTATTGCGTTTTAGGTATTTTTCATGCTTTTGTGTTGCCAACAAATGGACGGATGCCCCATTTACCATTGGCCAATTAGTGTTAGTTGCTTGGTTTAACTGTTGCTGCTTCTGTTGCTTAAGCTGCACCTCAACTTAACTGAACTGAACTCAACTCAACTCAACTCAACTCACCTCACCTATGCTCATCACAGCTCTGCTCATTTTTGAGCCAACAAATCTAACATAACATCATCTGCCACCCATTTCAACTTAACCGAATTCATTTAGATGAACGAAGGTCATTGAACGTGAAATTGTAACAAAGTGGCAGCCACCAACCGTGATGTCAACATCAGTGAGCGAGCGAGTATATTGCTCCTCCATCCTTCCAGCCCTACAACACTTGACTAAAAAGAGCAAGGATAACAAACGCAATCTTTCTTTTTTTTTTTTTACTGCATGTGCTATTACAACATTGTAACCGTGTAAATGAATGTTTTAGGTATATGAGAAGACGACAAGAGGGCGAGATGAAAGGACGAGACGAGAGGACGAGAGAATGGTGTCAAGATTGGATTAAGCCAAATATGATGCTCTCCTCCATTCTTCCATTCCGTTTGCCTCTCGTCAGTTTCAGTTTAAGTTTCTGTTCACTATTCTATTCTCTTCTGTTTGTCTGTTTGTCTGTTGTCCATTTAGTCTTTTCTTTTTTGTTGTACTCATGCTTGCTTTCTCTTCATTTCGTTTCGTGTCTGATTTAATTGTTAATTGGAAAAGTAAATGTAATTAATGCATTTAGTAACCCAACTCAACGCAAGTCAATTTCAAGCTCTCCGAGTTTTTCTTCTATTTTGCTTTGTTGTTTTTTTCTGTTCCACTTTTTAAATAGACATTGTTTTATACTTTTGTTACTTACTTTCATTGTCATTTGAGTAGAGTAGAGCTGAGATGCGGGAAATGCAAAAGTGACGGAAAATCAGCATTATAGTTTTATTTTATATTATATTGTTTATATAAATGAATGCATACATTCAACGTTAAACGTCACGTTACGTTACGTTACATACAACGTTACTTTCAGTTAAAAAGTTTATCATTAAATAATTAAATTATTCAAAATCAAAATTAGTTAACAAATTTATTTCCAAGCTAAAATATCATATGAAACATGAAACATCCTTCACAAATAAGTCGAAGGAAGTAGTTTTCCCAGTTGCTGGATTGTCAGTTTGTGTAAGCAGTGTTGGACGTAACGTCGAACGCGAATACTGAATTTAAAAGTAACTCAAGCCAGGCATCACAATGAGTTGTAAGGCTTCTAAATAAACTGCTCTTCACAAATTCGAAAATGTGCAATGGAAGAGTTTCTTCATTTGTTCTTCTTTTAGAGCTTCAATAGCCAGAGATTGTGTTCCTGTTAATGTAGATTTGATCTTGGGAAAGTGAAGAGAATGTTTGTATAAATGAAATTTCATGACAGAAAAATTATGTTTGCTACAAATTTCCAGTGATGCTTGACTTGATTGTTGATATAATAAAACACAACACCGCTCTGAACTCATCAAGCTAATGATATATGGCTTTGGAACGGATTTGGCAGTGGTTGAGTCTACATGCAAAATATGAAAATTAACAATTATTGAAAATTATTGAAATTTCCTAAAAATGGATATGAAATATGATTAAAAGTGGTTAGAACACTGTCCGATGCAATATACTCGTATGAATAAGCCTCATTAGCTGTACAGTTAATGAATGCATCGCTTTGATTGGATTAGTAAGTAAATGTGATTGACATCAACATGATTTACAAATGTCAAAAATAATTTGATCACCAGTTATATCGTCAGTTTGTGAAACATCTTATTGCCAAATCATTTTTAATTTTAGTGGAAACAGTAAAACTGTGCCTAAACAAAATAAAAACTGATGAGGATAAAGGTTTTTTGATGGATTCCATCAAAGTTTACCGGTCCTTCACTTCGATGAAGTGGATGTAGACTCAACAAAGCATACAAAAGAGCGGTAACATCAAATTTTGTAAGAAAAATATCTTGAGGCAAACAAAATATATGTAAATAAGAATATCCATATTTTACGAACTAAAGTAGATATGGAACTGAAATACAATTGGAGAATGGTTCTGGCTTGTGGTAGCTTCATTACTTCAAGGAATAAAAACTAAAAATTGACAGTTTTAACGTGAAAACGTTTTCAAAAAGGATTCCATGGACATGTAGAAATCTGACATTATGCAACACCCAAACGCTTTTAATGTCGCCAAAAATTTTAATATATCTCGTGAGTCAAAAGTCGTAGTACCAAGTAATTTATATATTCTGAAAATAGATGAGTGCACGGTACACCCATACATTTGTTTTTATCATTTCGCACTTACTCCATCAAGCGGGGAGTGGCATTGAATATGACAATTATGAAAATGCGGTTATCTTAAGAACAGTTTCATCGATTTGCCTGATTTTTCTTTTATTGTTTTCGTTATAAGCCAATTTAGATGAATTTCACAGAAAATATTTGAATAATCCACCGGAATAGTTAGACAATTGGTTGTATTTGGATTTTTGTATTAACTTCTCAACATACAAAAAAGTAAAGTATACTTTTAGGGACAACATTTTTATGGAGTTTTTTCTTTATTCCTTTTGTTATTATTTGTCTGTTGCTTTTGCTATTGCTATCGTAGACATTTTCGGGTGTGAAGTGGTTGGTTGGCAAAAAATTAAATTAAATTTCTGTATTTGATACAATGGCACAAATCATCCAACCAAAACATGTAAAACAAAAAGGAAAGTTATCATCGACTATGCCGAAGATGAAATACACTTCACGCAGTGTATATTTCTTTGTAGTATTTGAGCTTTATTCGCAACGATATTTTTACAAGCATATTGTCGTTTTCAAATCTTTTCATTTCGATAGAGTTAAATTTTTTATTCAAGTCACTGCCGTTACCATCGTCATTGTGTAGTTGTTGTTTTGTAGCAATGATCTCTTAGTGTGAAATATTTTGTAAGCGCAATCTACTATGAATAAATACTGAAATTTGCGTTGCCAACATTTTGAATTTATTGTATTGGCAACTCTATCAATAGGAAATATTTTATCAAATTAATTCAAATTATCAATTAAATTAAAAAAAAAAATACATTTACAACAATTAGCAGTAAGAATAATATAATCCTTATTGCAATTTCTGAATTTCTTACTGAACTTAACATTTTACTGGCATTTTGAATTGTTTGTTATTTGTGCGATTTACATAACAAAAAAGTTTATCTTGAATTTCAATGGAGATATTGTATAAGAGGTACCCTTCTTAGTACTCCAATTCAGTTAGTTTCGATAAATGTACTGCACCTATCTTGGAAACTGATAGTGTCCAAGTTTCAGTTCGATAGGACAAAAAACAACAAAATCTTCTAATAAGAACATGAATTCAAATGGGTGGTTTGTATGTGAGGTACCCCCTTAGTGGCTGGTTCCGGTAAACGTACTGCGTATTTAAAAAAAAAAGATTCGTGCAAAATTTCAGCTCTCTATCTCAAAAACTGAGTTTGCATACAAATAGACGGACAGACGGACACGACTTAATCAATTCGTCTAATCGAGAATATATGTATATACTTTATGTGGTCTCATTTCTCTCTTTCTGTCTGTTACAAACTTCATTTAAAATTTATAATACTATTCACTCCTGTGAAGATTATAAATATTACATCCAACTTGGCTTGGAGATACTTTGTATCTCTACTTGTTGTTATGTAAAAGAAACATAGGCTTAGTAAAATATACTCGTATTGAGGACAACTTAATGAAAGAAGATTAGCAAGGAGATTCTCTTCTTTCTCTATATATTGCACATGACTTATTTTCCTACATACTTGTTATGATTTAGCTAGGCACCACAAGGAAATAGCAATTCAAAGTGAATTCAATGGTGGCTCAAAATATACTATACTTCTGTACTTAGTATACTCGTACTGAAAGAACAACGAGGAGAAAATTCTTGGAATTTTCATACGGTTGATGCTGCGATTGCTTGTGCAATGTCACTTAGTAGTTGCTAAGTGATAAGTGATATACGAAAAGTTTTGCCTCAGCTAATATTGCATTCGCTGTCCTTCTCATCATTGTGTTAATTTATTACTCTGTTGGAAACGAATTCGAAAGATTTCTTTGAACATGACTAATTAAAAGTTGTATGTTTGTTTGTTTGATAAGGCCAGGGTGGTATGCAGTGTTCTTCATTTGAAAAGTCACATGAATTTTTAATATATGTCTGTCCATTTGGCCTTATAAAGGGAAGCTGAAAGAATGAAATTCCTAGAAATGTAGAAATGTATAGAAATGACTGCACGTATGACCTAATTTCGTTCTATTGCAAGTGAAGCAATTCCAGCTTGATTTTTACAGCGAATCCCTTTTATGCGCAGTAATTAGTCATAAGCATAATGACATAAGCAGTCGTTGGATCATTGTGTTAGGCATCGGCTCACTGTGCATACATCGAAGATCACAAAGCCAGTTAGTTTGGTTTTTTATTAATGTTAATACATTTTTTTATTCATTATTTGCTATCACAAATCAGTGCCAAACATTTATAGGGCATTCGTTAATAGAAATAACAAGGCATCGTTACCCCAGGGTATTAAGCACCGGTTTTTCAAGCAGAATATCAAAGGTTCAACGACAGATTTCGGCGTGTCTGGAAACATTAACGATGATATTAAAATTTTGAAATAAATAAATGAATATATTTTTAACACAAAGTAAGCAGTATTCAGTGTTGCACAAAAAACCGAAAGCATTGACAACACTGAAAACTAAACTAATAAGAGCAAAACTATTATTGAGGCTTGGACTTAACCTGTGACTAACTGACCACATAAAAAATGCTTTACTGTCTTGTTTTGAGGGCTTTGCCAAGTACATATCAAAAACTTGGAGAATTTAGAAAAAAAGTTTGCATTTATGAAAGTTTGAAAGCTGGACAAATGTAGAATAAACAACAAAACAATATAGCAAATGTTCCCACCGATACATGTGCCGCTAAAAATCTTACGCGGAGTCAAAAGTCGCAAAAAACAGTTTTTCGCCAAAATCTCGTTTATATTTTAGGATTATAAAAGTCTTCAGTTTAAATGCAGAGACCTTCAGAGGCTCATATAATATTCCATAAAGTAATGCAAGCTCATTGCTGTGAAACAGTTTTAACGTGAGAACGTTTTTAAAATGGGTTCCGTAGATATGTCGAAATCTGACGTTGTGTAACACCCAAACGCTTTTGGTGTCGCCAAAATTTTTGAATATACCTCGTGACGCAAAAGTCGTAGTGCCAAGTAATTTATATATTCTGGAAATAGATAAGTGCACGGTAAACCCATATAGGTGTTTTTCCATTGCGCACTTATGCCACCAAGGGGGGAGAGTCGTTGAATTTGCTGAAATTTTGATAATTTCATAATTATGAAAATGCAGTTATCTTGAGAAAGGCTTGACTGATTTGGTTAATTTCTCTTTTGTTCGGTATAGGCCATATTAGTTCAATTTCACTGAAAATGTTTGGTTAATCCTACGGAATAGTTGCTTGCACTTGGATTTTTGTATTAAATTCTTAATATACCAAAAAAAAAGTATACTTTTAGGAAAAAGATTTTTACAGATTTTTTTTTTCTTTATTTCTTTTGTTATTGTTTGTTGCCTGTTGCTTTTCCTATTGCTATTTTAAGCATGTTCCATGGCATACATAGTAGGTCAAACTAAGTTGTTTACAAAATATTTATGTAAGATCCCGTTATGTTGGGTTGTATTTACTTTTTCATTGTGTGTAATTGTGCTTTGGTTTTGCTCATCGCGTCTATTTGAATTCGTTGCTTAAATAAACAATAAATAAAATAAAATTCTATGAGTGAGTCTCGAGAAACGTTTTCACTCAAAAAATATTACGGTAGTTTCCCTTTTTGGTTTCATTGTAAATTGTCTCCCACAATTGCGTACACGTAAGGTAAAACTTGTTTTCGATTAGGATTATGATTGATATTAAGTTGTGTATATTCAATATTAAAGGATTTTAAAAACCTGTCGTAATTAATTTACCTTCTTTTAAGGATTTTTCACAGCTATATCAATCATATCAAGTCAATGTTGTTCAATGTCGAATCCTGTTGCAAATTATGAGCAATGTCAGTGTTTCCCTATTGTATCAAGTATTTTGTTATTGGATTTGAATTGATATTTGGATATCTTGACTTTGGTTAAGCGAAAAATCGTTATTTCATTAATCAAAAGTTTTATTTACATAATAAAGTTACCATTTAACAGTTCGGGATCTTTGAATGAAACCGATTATGTATCTGCCGAAGGAACTTATGTGAAAAATACTGAAATACCGTCAAGAGTTACCCAATAAAATTTAAAGCGGAGGGTAAATATATTAATTTAGCAATCTAATTGTTAACATAAAATTAGTATAAAACTTATCTTAATCATCGTTCTATTGCATTGAGTCAAAGAGATGTCATTGAATAAACGCAGCAGATGGTATGTTAGAAAGCTATGAATAACTCTGAAATAATTTTCAATAGAAAAGTAGATGAAGATAATTTTTTTTCTTTCACCTCTTTGAAAATATTTTCATTAGTGTTTTCTTTTTCGCGTCTATAATCAATGCAATGCAATCTAAAAAGAGAAACAGCTGTGAATAGAAACTCAAAGGAAATAAATAGTAGTTCATGTTATTAAAGTTGTTATGGTTACTGAGAAAATCCAAATGCTATTAGTAGTAGATCAAATACTTAGAAATGAGAATTGTGATAGTGATGGTGATAGTGATGGTGATGGTGATGGAAACAAGGATGGAGATGGAGATTAGTATAAAAAGAAAATGAATAACTTCCAACAGAGTGTCATGCTGAGTGATTCAAGTGACTTGAATGAGTGAATGACAGTGACTTGCATATTCAACGATGTGCAATTCAAACTAAAAAATAAATGTATGTTTGAGGGTGTGCTTTAGAGTATATTATTCAAAACTATTGATTAACATTCAAAAGCTGAGATAAACTCATGAAGGGAGGCTGTTACTAAGACTGAGACTGAGACTGAGACCGAAATGCTACATGCAACACTAAGCGAGCTAATCTACGCTCTCAAGTTTATATCAAATAAAAAAAAAAAAAAAAAACAAAAAAAAAAATGGCAAAAGGAAAAGCAACAAGGAAAAATGTAGAACATGCACCAAAGCATGCATAGATACATAGTAGATGCCAGGCGTTGCCAAACGATTTGTGTTGATGGCTTATGCCAGCAAGTAAGTGGGCTAACAATCAGAAAGGATATGGAATGGAATAGTAGTTGTAGTATGGCATGGCAATGTGATGTGGCATGGTATCGTGTTGTTTGGCGTGGTGCGGTGTGGTGGGGTGTGGTATGATGTGACGTGGCATTCATTCACAGTATAGCGATGAATTGAAGCAAAAAGGCTCTTCAGCAAGAGCCACCAACAAGCAGCAGTAGCACGTAAATAGGCAACACGATGAGCCATGCCAAATGTATTCAGCTGAAAGACTGAACAAACAAATGAACTAATACTAGCATCCATATTCAGAGGTAGGCTGGCAGGCTGGCAGCAGCAGGTAGGGAGAGATGCTGGGATGGAGGATGGCAACTTACTAAAAGAAGGCTACAAAGAACAATAAAAGCCTAACAACATCAGGCACAAAAATGGTAAAAGCAACAGAAGAAACAGAGGTAGAGCCAACCAGAATGGAGGCGTCGACGACGACTTGATTCCGAGATGATGATAATAATAATGGTAATGATGAAGACTATGATGACGATGATAATGATAATGACGATGACGACGACGATGATGATGATGATGAGGATACACACACAACTAGTCCAACTATAACATCAGCAATAGCAACAAACAAACAAACATCACCATCAACAACTGCTTCATCTGCTTGTTCCATCTTCTTTTGCCACTACTGACCTAGTTGCAAAACTATACTATACTGTACTGTGCTGTGCTGTGCTTTGATTTGCTGTGTTCAACGGAAAACACACAAAAAAAAAAAAAAAAAAAAAACAAATTAAGAAGAAAAAATATCTACAAGAAAATGTATGAAAAAATGTGGCAAATAAACAAAAACAAAAAGCGAAAGAGAAAAATCAGAAAAATTCTGATAAAAATTTTCGCAGAAAATAAAAACTGTGAATTCGATTCTTTGTTTGATATTTGCTTCATAAAAATAAAGTATTTTTCTCCATATTTTTTATCATGTCAACTTTTCACTTTGAAACGCAAAGCAACGCAAATAATAAGCATTCCATTGAGCTTCACTGAGCTCTCAGTGTAGGATTTTATCAGGCGCAGCTGTATTCTTTCTCTTCATTGCAAGCATTGAAAGAATCAAAAAAAGAAAAAATAAAAAAAAAAATAAAAAAAAAAACAAGCGCACAAATGAACGAAAGTATGAAAGAAGGAGCGAGCGTGCGTTTCGAGATGCGATAAAATGAGATGAGAACCAGCAAATGTTGACAGAATGAACAGTAAAAGATTTACAGAATGTAGTATGTAAGAATTCATAGAAATTCAGACGGATTCCATTCTTTAGTCAGAATGCGATGGTAAAGCTGACGGTGTATAATCCAACAACACCACCAAAAAGTTTGACTACGTGAGAGAGAGTAAAGTGGAATGCAACAAGAGGTAGGATAAGGATGAAGAAGCATAGAAAATATAGTGAAAAAACAAGAAAACCAAAGACAAAAATCAATTTAAATTTGTTCGCATTACATTGCAGACTTTCTTTACGAATTGGAATTCAAATTTAAATCTTAATCTTGAAGTATTCAAGTTCTTATATTGTAAGATTATTTGTCACACCTACTTACCTACCGCTTACCCAACTCCTATCGATCAATTCGCCTACCTATTCAGCCAGTTAAGTAACCGTGTGTTATCTGTCATCCTTGTGTTGATGGAAACATATAAGAAACGAAAGGAAGAAACGAAGAAAAGGCAGAAAAAAAAAAAAAAACACACCATGTAACCTTGAAAAACAAAAAAAAATACGTCTTTTAAAAGTGAAAATGTCATTTTTAGATTTAGCGGTATGAGCCCCTAAAAATCATCAGATGCAGCAGACATCAACATTCATGAATAACTTGGTAAGTACCAATAACAACCAAATGATGTTAAGATGGCAATATCAGAGATAATTCCACATACGAGTACTTTGTAACAAAAACCATAAGAACGATTTGCATGCATGTCGAGGGTGTGGAGTGGTTGGCATAAGAATTGAATTGAATTTATGGAATTCATATTTAAAAGGAAGAAATATGCAAAATTTAATAGAGGAAATGGCATAAATCATCCAATCAAAACAAGTAGAAATATAACATCCAACTTGGCTTGGAGATACTTTATATCTCTACTTGTTGTTATGTAAAAGAAACATAGGCTTAGTAAAATATACTCGTATTGCGGAGAACTTAATGAAAGAAGATTAACAAGGAGATTCTCTTCTTTCTCTATATATTGCACATGACTTGTTTTTCTACGTACTTATTATGATTTAGCTAGGCACCACAAGAAAATGGCACTTCAAAGTGAATTAAATGGTGGCTCAAAATATGCTATACTTCTGTACTAAGTATACTCGTACTATGGTATATCTTTACTAATTGAACAATAGGAGCAGAAACTACATGGCACCTTCATACTGTTGATGCTGCGATTGCTTGTGCAATGTCACTTAGTAGTTGCTAAGTGATAAGTGATATACGAAAAGTTTTGCCTTAGCTAACATTGCATTCACTGTCCTTCTCATCATTGTGTTAATTTATTACTCTGTTGAAAACGATTTCGAAAGATTTCTTTGAACATGACTAATTAAAATTTGGGTGTTTGTTTGTTTGATAAGACCAGGTTGGTATGTATTGTTCTTTATTTGAAAACTCTTTTGAACAATGAATGAAATTCCTAGTGCGAATCCTTGACTGCAGGTCGTTGAATCATTGTGTTAGGCATCGGCTCACGGAGCATACATCAAGGATAACTAAGCCAGTTGATTTGTTTTTTTTATTAATGTTTTAAATTTTTCAATACATTTTTTTATTTATTATTTACTATCACAAATCGGTGCCACAAGGAAATGGCACTTCCAAGTGAATTAAATGGTGGCTCAAAGTATACTATACTTCTGTACTTAGTATACTCGAACTATTGTACTTTTATCTTTTCTAATTGAACAATACGAGCAGAAACTACATGGCATCTTCATACTGTTGATGCTGCGATTGCTTGTGCAATGTCACTTAGTAGTTGCTAAGTGATAAGTGATATATGAAAAGTTTTGCCTTAGCTAACATTGCATTCACTGTCCTTCTCATCATTGTGTTAATTTATTACTCTGTTGGAAACGATTTCAAAAGGCTTCTTTGAACATGACTAATTAAAATTTGGGTGTGTTTCTTTTTTTTGTTTGATAAGGCCAGGTTGGTGTTCATTGTTGTTCATTTGAAAAGTCACTTGAATCTTTTTAGTGTCTCTCCATTGGGCCTAAACAAAAGGTAACTGGAAGAAATAATGAAATTCCTAGAAATGTAGAAATGTACAGAAATGAATGCAGGTAGGGCCCAATTGCATTCTACTGCAAGGAAGTAGTCCCAGTTTGATTTTTAGAGCGATGCTCTTTTATGAGGATTGTGGAGTAGTAAAAATTTCAAAATCGTCATCGTTTTTCCTTTGTGTTTGTTGTTTTGCAATCAAAAATTAAACAAACATGAATCGCTTTTACTGTTTGGTTGAGGTACCAGCTGAAAACACTCTGAGTATTCTCAAATATTAAAAAACAATTGCCAAATTGTACAATGAATGTTTAATTAGTCATAAGCATATCGGCATAAGCAGTCGTTGGATCATTGTGTTAGGCATCGGCTCACTGTGCATCGAAGATCACTAAGCTAGTTGGTTTGGTTTTCGATTATTGTTTTAAATTATTCAATAAATTTTTTTATTTATTATTTGCTATCACAAGTCGGTGCCAAACATTTATAGGGCAATCGTTACTAGAAATAACAAGACGTCGTTACCCCTGGGTATTAAGCACCGGCTTTTCAAGCAGAATATCATAGGTTCAACGACAGACTTCGGCGTGTTTGGAAACATAAACGAATCATGATATTATAAAATAAAATAAATAAATGAATATATTTTTAACACAAAGCAAACAGTATTCAGTGTTGCACAAAAAACCGAAAGCATTGACAACACTCTATTTTTCTTTTTTTCTATTCATGATCAGTAAGATCACACACGTTCAAATAATTCGGTTGGCCGTGTGGCGCACTGCTGAATACTCTAGCTGTTAATATTATAAACTTAGGTATGGATCAGTTAAGAAACTCTTAAAGAAGACTCCTTGGCTAAATAAGTTTCATGAAATAGTAAGAATCAATTTTATTTTTTCTTTAAGCTCATATTCTTAGTTTTCGAGCGAAAGTTTGATGATATTCAAATAAGATGCAACTAGTCAAGTTCTATATTCTTATAATTGTGATAATTTTTTTATTCACTTTGTTGTTGTTTTGTTAAATTCAATAGAGATTTATCAAGGCTAAGAAAAATGGTCGGATCCTTAAAAATACAAAAATGCACAAACACAAAATCGTCCACAGAATTGAAACAAATTGATGAAATAGAAATTCATAAAATACCTAGATCTAATAAGATATTGTAAATGCTGATGTTATTCTAAGTATAATTATAATTATCATCATCATGATGTTTGTTACACTTTAAATGAAGCCATGGATTAAATTTTATTAAGTTATCCTTAAAATCTGTTTACAGATTTTTTTGTTTGGTGCTTTCCTGAGTTATTTCACAACTTTTGAAAGTAAAAACTTTCGTTTTTGGTTGGCATACATTTGGCCTAAACATGCATTCATTCGTTCCTTCGTTCTTTCGTTGTTCCGTTTATTCATTCTTCCATACTTTCATTGTTCAGTTTGTCCATCATTTCATTCATCCATCCATCTATATATCTATCTAACTATCCATGTCAGGTTCCCTGTCTGTTGACTTGAATGTCTGCTTGTCTGGTTTGTCTGTCTGTCCATTCATACATCAGTCATTCATTCATGCAGCCAGTTGGTAGCGGGAGCAGCAACAGCATTAGAAGCATCAATAGCATCAGTAGCGACATTATTCGGTGTCATGGTTGAAGGACAAGCAAGGATCAAACATCATGGTGTGGATTGAGGAATTGGTTCGAGTAGGTGAGCTCTTAAGGCTGCTTATTGAAATAGTTTTCAAGTGACTAAAGCTACAACAGCAACAATAAAGAGAACAAAAATGATGACGACTGCTATGCTGAGGCTGGTACTGCTGATAATGAGGATACTAAAGCTATGGATACTGATTTTGTTCATACAGTTGATGATTTTGTTGTTAATAATGATGATGATGATGATGATGATGATGATGATGATGATGATGATGATGGTAATAAGGTTGCCTATGAGGATAACTACCATAAGTAGAAATACACAAGTACGTTTAGCATAGATAGACAGACAATGAGGAATTGTGGATATAGTGATTATGGTGCTGGTGGGTTGCAAAAATAATGAATCTACAACTGTAAGCTGTAATCGCTTGTTACAACCGCTATTTCTATCATATACCGCATGCATATGCCACACGGTATGCATGTTGCACATACAGTCAACCTCAGCCTCAACCTCAACCTCAACCTCAGCCTTAACAGTTTAGTATAGTTCAGTTCAATTTAGTTCAATTTAGTTTAGTTTAACTGCAATTCAACTCACTCATTCAATTCAACTTGACTCAATGCCACACAGCAGCTGCAATTTGCGGCACGGTAACTCAGCCTGCATACAAAGTATTTGTTTTTAAATTTACGTTGTTGCTTCTAAAACTCTTCATGATTCTCTTCTCACCACTTCTTTTTACCACATCACACCACATTAATCTTCTTGTCTTTACAGCACGTTATCTTTGAGTTCCCTCTTTCCCTTTTTTTTCCCAGTCTACGACTTTGCCTACTTCCCGCCTTGACTTTGCTTACTTACTTACCTTCCTTATTCATATAAAAGTTTATATAAATATATATATATATATATATATATACGTACTTACATTCATAGATATTTACATTCAGAAATGGCAACAGCTGTTTCGGTATGCGCAAGCGTATTACAAATATCCCTGTGCCATAATTGACTGCAAAGCAGTTTTTCGACCAGAATTCAAGCAGTTTTCCAAATAAACATTTCAACGTTAAACGCCTTTTGAATATGCAATCATCTGTGCTTGTGTGTGTATATGTGTATGTGTAACTGTGTGTGCGAATGCCAGCTGAGCAAGGCCATCATATCATATGTAGGCATCAGTACTACGTCAGACAAGGATGATAACAATGGCCCAGCACTTTTTCCTCGCTATGCTTTGCTTTGCTTTGCTTTGGCTTGGCTTGGCGTGGCTTGGATTCACTTTGCTGTTCTGAGTTGACTACTGTAGCTCGATGTTGCTTCGTAATCAGTTGCAAGTGAAGACTTGAACGGCATGGACGTGTCTAGCGGCAGCCAGCAAAGCTGAGCTGATCCGAAAACTATAGAAAAGTTTTTTAAAACCAGCAAAGGAAGGAATCAAATTGAATCGAATCGAATTGAGTTGAGTTAAAAATTTTAAAAGTAAATCAAATATTTATTTTTTTTAATAGAAAGTAAAAACGTTGTTTTTAACAAAAAAAAAAATAAAAAAAAAAAGTAAATTCAAACTGAATTAAAAACTAAATTTTTTTTTTTAAATTGGCATTTTTTTTTTTTTTTTTTTGTTTCGAAATTTGAATTGATAAGAAAAACGGATGAAAAAAAAATAAAAATAATATATATTGTTAAAATATTGGTTGCGGGAAGTTTAATTTTTTTTTTTTTTTTTTTTTTGTTTCTTGAATAAAAAACTAAATGTTAAAAAACAAGTTATTTTTTTTTTATATATATTTTTTGAGAGTGAAAAACTTTTAATGACAAAATTGTTGAAAATTGTAATTCAAATATGTTTGAGTTTGTAAGAATGACTGAGTGTGTTTTGTGTGTCTGTCTGTAAGTTTGTGTTTGTTTGTATGTATATGTGTCATTCCAGGATATTCATAGATCACAGATTCATAAATTTATTTGCAGATACTCGTAATCAACAATCAATCATTCATCCCAATCAAAATCGAAATCATCATTCATAATCCTTTCCCTTTGAGAAAAACGTCGATTCTTGATCATACAGGTAATCTGATGTAAGAACTGATTCCAAGCGAAAGTAGGTAAGCATTTTCACTTGTTGTGTATGGGACTGGTTTGAAATATAAGTAAGGAAAACGAAAGTAGGTCAAAAAAGGCACACAAATTATTCCCATACCTAAAAAAATTGAAGTAAATTAAAAAAATTTTAAAATGCACTTCAAAGTTTTTAATGAAAAATGTTTCTTTTTTATTTTATGAATCAAAATAAAATACAATATAAATAAAAAGAAAAGAAAATTTATACAAAACTAGGTTTTTTTACAATAAGAATTATTATTAGTAGAAATAAAAGTGAAAATAAAAAGGAAAAATTCATTATTTATTATACAAATAAATTACCATTAATTTTATTTATAGAAATTATATATAAATTAATATATAAATAATAGTTTTCATTTTTGAATAACCAAAAGATTTATTATTTTTCTAATTATTTTTTTTTCATAAACAATATAACGAAAAATACAATTCTGATTAATAAAAATAATTAAAACATTAATTAAAAGAATTCATAATTAATAATAATATAAATATTTACATCAACCAAAAAAAAAAAAAATATAAAATAAAAGAAAATTGTTTTGTACAATAAAATCAGGTAAAATAACAACTATTATTCTTTTTTTTTTTTTTCTTTTTTTTTGTTTTTGTATATTTTTATATAGAATTAATAAGTTTATTCAAAAGAAATGTAACTGCATATTTGTTTTGTTGGCATGCAAATTTAGACTATTAAAATGTAGGGTTTTTTTTTCCTGTAATTGTGATGTGTTACAGCAAAACGAAGGTCATATTTAAAATTTGGATATTCGAATCTATGTAGAGTTTTCTATGGTCATAAAATTAACAATCACATCGATTGAAGCTTAGAAAATAAAGCAAAGCAAAGTTATTCCAAGAAAACAAATAATAGAAAAGGTTCTGTATTTATTTTATAGAAATGCAACTCTTTCACTTTCAATTTCCAAATTGATATCTGATTTAGAATCTCTTAGTTTATAGGTCATATAATTTTCCTTAGTTAGAGTAGAGGAAGAGGAGAAATTTTGGCCCCCCAAGTCATGATAGAACTGTAATAATCATAAAAAAAGTTAAATTTTTGAAAAAGAAAATTCTAAATAAATCTTACATATCATAAAAATGTAAACTGAATGAATGAAATTTCATGATTATTAAAGAAATATTTTTAAAATTATCATACTTGTATATCAATAATAATTGCATTGTATTTTTTTTGTTTTTTTTTTTTTTGTCCTCTGTTTGTCTGAGAAGGGATGCAAGAGGTGGTGACGCTCTAATCAGCAAATGTACAGGCTATTGTCCAACAAATCAACAGCATGATGATTTTCGTGGAAATTAATTCACGCCACATGATGTGTTTCGATTTCCTCAGTCACCATTGACACCTGTAGATATCTGTGTATCACGGAGTTGCGGAAATACCATTCAGCATTGACTAGCAATGTTAAGAGCCTGGACTTGAAAAGTTTGTATCATTTGAGCGTTTGATTTGAAGTTCAATACTATAAGTCCTTAGCTTATTTCCTAAGCTTAGTTTGTTTGTGGTTCAGTTGTTGTTTTCTTTTTTGTATAATGTGAGGTTTTCAGCTCAGCTGCCTATCAAGTGTCAATCCGATGTAGATGAGTATGTTATTTCCGTTCAGCTGAACCGATGGACAGGATGACATGTGCATATTTATTTGCACTGATGACAATTTTATATCTCTTGAATCTCATTTGCAAAGCAAAGAGTGACCATTATTCATTTCTATGGCTCAGTTTTAGTTTGTATAAGGAAAATACTCCATTTTGTATAGGCAAAATTATAGTATTTTTAGATAACCTAAAACATAATTTATGTACATATATTTCTAATATTTTAATGGTATTACTTCAGGGAATTCCCTTCAAACCAAGGGATTCTCACTATGTTCTTTAGTTTAATCAAAGTGTTTGCATTTTTATAAAGACCTCATTTCTGTTTTTATATGAGTAAGATTTCTAATGTTTTAATGATAATGAAAATGATTTTATATTTTATATTATAGTTACTGATTATACTTTGTTTCACAGAATCCCTCTAAATTAGTTGAGTGAAAAGAAAAAGTAAATTATAAAATTATAACACTGAGACTTTTTTGTTTTACATTTTTTATTATGCTTTATTTTCTGTTAAATGAAAAGAAAGGAAATCTTAATTGCTTTTATTCTCGAAATTGAAGAGCTTTCGGCAATTAATTTCTTTTAATAAGTCAAAAACAGGAGATTCATTTCTTCATTTTTTTTTTTTTTTTTTGTTTGTAAAAACCATAAATTGTTTGAAAGGGAAAATATACAAAAGAAATTGTCATTCAAATTAACTCATCTGGAACACTAACAACAATAATGAAATACAGAAATTCACAACAATGACAACTAAATATAAAAAGCATCTGCACAAAATTATTGCTTTTAAAGTAAACGATGCGTAAATCACGAATTAAATAAATACTAGAAATATATAAATAAATAAATAAATAAATAAAGAAAAAAGGAAAAAAAAATATATATTCCAACATGACAAGAACATCGATAAAAAGACAAGAGCGACGACAATAATGGCAAATCGTTGAAATCGTACAAAAAAAAAAGGAGAAAAAAAAACGTAATACAAAATAAAAAAAAAAAAAAGAACAAAACATAACACAGAAAATAGTAGAAAATGGATGAAAATGAAAGGCAAAAAGGGAAATGGGAAAAAAGTTTGCGCACGAAAGTATGCAATAAAAAAGCATGTAATTCAATTCAAGTACAACAAGCAAACGTGAACAACTAGTAGAATGACTGAAATAGTAGTGTAAAGTGTTGCGTGCCTGCAGTCTCAACGTATCTATGTACTTGTGTGCATACATATATATATATATATATGTATATGTGTGCGTGCCTGCGTGCGAGTCTCTCAATGAATGAGTTAGTGAGTGAGTAATGTCACTACACATCCTACATCCACATGTATGGATGGTAAAGGTACTTGTGTGTGTGTGTGTTTGTATCTACGTCATTCAATGGAGGAAGAAAGACAAAATGAGAAACATTTACCATAGTAAAATACATTTGCCAAAGAAGAAGTAAAGAAGGAAAGATATACTCAACCCAAAATGAGTAAAAGCCAGAGATAAAAGAATTGCCGAGGGCGCCAAAATGACGCGTAGCGCATAGAAAAACATAAGTAGAATCATAGAACATGGCACATATCTCACACGGCTGATGGTGTTCATCATCCAGAAGGCATCTTCATCATCATAATCACCAAACGGTAGACATCAGTAGATTGTAGAGATGTAGAGTATAGTTCAATCTCAATAATTCGAAAAATCACTAAACCAAACAATCAATTCTTTTTCTAATGTCGACTTTCCAGACTTTAGATTTATTTTTATTTTTTTGTTTTTTTTTTTTTTTGTTTGTTTTAAACATCTGGGTATTGAATTATCATAAAAGTTATCCAATTCAACAAATCATTTATAAATGTTATCACAACCATTTTTTATTAAAATTTGTTGCTTTTTTAGTTAATACAATTGTGGTTAAATGTGTGTCATTGAAAAAGAGAGTTATGATGAAGAATGGGTTTAATCAGAGAAGATTTGAATGAGATTGATTAGTAATTGAATGACGATACTGAATTTATGGTGACGATGAGACTGAAGAACACAATATAGAGAATCTCAGTCAAAAGATCCAAGAATCTCAAGAATATTTTGCCATCAGGATCAGCATTCTAAAACTTGATTATTGTTATTTAAAAAAAAAAAAAAAAAATAAGTTTCATTTAAAAACATACTAGTTTAATTATCTTCGGTGATGCATACACCATCCAGATCTTATCCAAATTATCGAGGTTACATTGTATGTATGTACATATATGTATGTATGTAGATGATGTGGCAAGGCGAGACATGATGCATGCAATAATGATTATAAAAGGCGTCTCGCATCTAACACTTATACATATTCATTTATATTGTATACATACATACATACATATGTATAGATATGATAGATACATTATCACAAAGATATTAGTAAGATATTCTATATACTAGATAAAGAGATTCACATCTTTTCTGCTATTTTATATCTTTGTTTCAAATGTGAGACCACAAAACGTTCACTTGATGCTCATCAACATCATCATCATCATCATTGGGTGTGAATTGTTGTTCTTGTTATTCTTGTTGGTCTTGATAGTTGATAGTTGATGTCATTCTAGGACTCTCAACTTACGAATTACTTCAATGTTAACCACTTTTGTATTTATGCGTGATTGTGTATGTGTGTGAGTATGTTTGATTATAATTGAAGTGTGAATGTCATTAGAAAGTTCTCTTGTTTTTGAACACACACACACACACACACACACACACACACACACACACACACACACACACACACACACACACACACACGCGCGCGCACAGCAAGCTGGGTTAAAGCAACAGCAAAAGCAGCAGCAACAGTTTTATTGTATCTATGTTTGCATGTATGTATGTGTACTATATGCGTAGTTTACTATGAATATGAGTATATGAGAGAAGTATAAGGAGGCATGTTGCAATAAAACAAAGTGCATTCTTATGTTTCAAAACTTCGCCTTAAGCAGGCAACAGCAAGAGCAACAACAGCAGCAAGAACAGCAAGAGCAGTAGCAGCAGCAGCAGCTCTAAAAGCCTTTGAGGATAATAAAAAGGATAACTTAAAAGAAAAACACACACACACACACACACACACACAATAACAAATTTCTAAGAGCATTAAGAAACACACACCACTGCCAATGCCACTGTCACTAACATTTCTACATTTTATGTACTGCCATACATAGCGAACGCATTTAATGCCATATAATTATTGTATTTTGTGCTTCACTAATAACACCAACAGCAACATCAGCGACAACAACAACATCAGCAACTATAACAACTAAGTATAAGCAATCGGAAGCATTGTGTAAAACGACTACAACGTCGACGATAACAACTACAACTACAACGACTTAGTTACTTAGTAAGAATACTGCCAACCAAAGTTACTAATACTGCCAACCACTGCTAAGTCATAGCCTAGCATTGCACATTGTGTTCGTGTTGCATACACTGCCGTGTTCTGCACTGCCGTATCGTGTTCAAGTACATCTGAATCTGAATCAACATCTTCAACATCTTCACCATAATCAGTCAGTGACGTGCGACATCAATTTGGCACTGACAAACATTGTTTTCATTCAACTTCTCCCGGAGGCGGTAAGTTGACTTTTCCTCTTATTATTATTTCTATCTAACAATGAAACTACAATAGTACTGTATCTATCCATCTATGTACGAGTATAGTATTGTATCTATCAAGTAATCTTTTTTCAAGTGGATTCAGTTACTTTTTTATCATCATGCTCTCTCTCTCTCTCTAGTATTTTTCTTTTCTTTTCTTCAAATTTTTGTTTTGTTTTTTGTTCTGTTTTGTTATAGCATATATATACTATGTTATATTATATTATATTTCACATTCTGATTGTGCCATATACCAACTTACACTATCAGCCACTCATCTTATCATAACAAATAAACGAACGAAGCCTTGACTTGACTTGTTCTAAGTTGATTTAAGCTGAATGAGCAATGCCTTGTACTTATGTTAAAGTAGAATATTTTTCAGTTTCTCAGAACAACAGCAATCACTCCTTACCTCTGGTAACATCAACACCATCCATACAACTATAACTTCTTAACCATGTTCATACACTCACAATTCATAGACTTATTGTTGTTTGCCATTGTCGTCGTTCTACTCCCTGTCATTTCATGATTGTTATATTCTTTCTTTTCCATTCACTTTTCTTTTCTTTTTCCATTTCCATTTCCATTTTCCTTTCCCATTTACCCATCTCGTAAACTTTCGCTTTTCCATTTCTATACCTTAACCAGTCTTTCGTTCTGTTCTTTTGTTCACACACAAATCCGCTAAAGAATTGCAACTTTTATTCAATTTTATTGCATTCCTTCGCAAGAGAAAAAAAATCTTAAGTTTTTTCGTATCTTTTGTGGGAAGTTTGATGTGTTTGATAGAATTAATATGTATTTCTACCTATATATCATACATATAATATTCTATTGTTTTCAGATTTTGAAGATTATTTAAAAGAATTCGGAAGCCTTTATATTTACATTTCAATACTGAAACAATATCTATTAGATGAAGACATTTAACTAAGTTTAAAAAAATATTTTTATTGACATTTTCTTTCACCATTAAGAATATTTTATTATAATTTGAGGCTAACAAGATTTTGATTATGATTTTGTCTATATTATCCTTGGTAAGTGACATCATCATAATCATCATCAATAAAGAATTTGAGATTTGTACAAATGCATATTAATAATATTGTAATTACAATTTTGATTGATTAATCTTCAAAGAAATTATAGTGTCCTACAAAATTTTGACATTACTTACAATAATCTTGCATCAAAAGAAATAGAAAACATAATGATGTTATACATGATTCCAAGGAACCATAGATCTGTTAATTTATTTACTTATTTATTGCACTTTGATGTATATTTTTATAAATAGACTAATAGTTTTTGTTAATTTTATAATGAATTTGAAACTAACGTAAACTTTCTGATTTTTGATTATAAAATATTGAATGATTTTCTCTCATATTTCTAAAATCCCTTAGAGTACTGTATGTTTTAGGGTTCCGGACTCAAAGGGTACCAAAAGGAACCCTATTGCAGAGACTTCGTTGTCCGTCCGTCCGTCATCGGGTAATATCTCATAAACCGCAATAGCTAGAGAGTTGAAATTTTCATAGAAAATGTAGTTCTATCCTGGCATTAGCAACTTAATACTTAAACTAAAATATTTGGTAAAACTTAAAGGAACATTTTGGTTTGTATGGCAGCTATACGATCCAGTAATCTCATGATCTTGAAATTTGGATGGTTGGTGCCTATATATCAGGAACTTATATCGTCGAAATTTCAATTCGATCGGACTACTAAGGAGAGTACCTCCCATACAAACCACCATTTAAATTCAGGTTCTTATTAGAAAAACTTTTTTATTTTTTGTTTTATCAAACTGAAATTTAGACACCATAAGTTCTTGATATAGACGCTATATATCTCTTGGAATCAGTCAAATCGGCCTCCTACCATACAAATCCACCATCAGGTTCTTATAGAAAATTTTTTTGGTTTTTTGGACTGTTGAACTGAAATTTAGGCACTATAAGTTTCTGATATAGGCGCAGTATATTTTTTGGGATCACTCAAATCCAACACCAATTTGGTACGGAACCATCCGTGTACGAGTCTGACTCGCACTTGGCCCATTTTTTAAGTAGAGAAATACATATATAAAGAGAACTAAGTCTTTTTAGTGCTTAGCTTAAATTTTTGTATTCAAACTACCCACGAAGCTACTTACCAAACAATTTCAATGCTCTCGTTGACATTGTACAATACTTACTTTGCTCCTTTAAGTGTGTCGTCTACAATAGTAGTATATACTGATATACAATAGTAAATTCTATGTTGTGTACAGTGTACTCAAGAACTCAGTCTTACGTGCCAAGGTAGCGGCAGCAGCATCAGTAGTCGAAATCGGCATCCACATTCACACATTCGAGAACTAAGGCTAAAACTAAGAGAATCACGAATGCAGTCAACCAACCAATGTCAACTTACGAAACTACACTCCTCTTCCATATACAACTTGGTTCTATACAAAGAAGAAGTATTCTCCTCTTTTTCTATATTTTCTATATAAGTACAAGCTCATACTCTTATGCACATACATACTCACTCACAGACACTAGGGTCTAGAACCAAAGAGCAGCCAGCATTCACTATTACTTGACAAAAAAAATAGAAGAAAAACTAAAAAAAAAAAACAAAAAAAAAAACCAATGAAAATAGAAAAAAAAAATGTAGTATAATTTTTGGCTAAAAAGACACTTTTGCATGTTTATCTCGCGCATGAAGTGAACGAAACCGTTAAGCAATTTCGATAACGCCAGCGACATTATCAATGCGTGTAGCGAGTGTTTGAGGGAGGAGAAGTTACTCACCATTCTACCATTACATCAGTCACCCAATCAGTAGAGGTTGGCAGGTATGTAGGGGGGCAATAAGGCAGGCATTCGTGTTGTATGGTACTGAGGGTGTTTGATCCTATGCTTCTATTACTGATGTTGGAGATGGTGATAGTAACGGTGACGGTGACGGTGACGATAACTTCGAAGACGAGTCCATTGCCGTCGTCGTTGGTGGTGATGGTGATGGTGATGATGGAAGCAACAGAAGTGAACAATTTATTATGCGACACTAGCTGTTTCTGTTGTTGTTGTTGTTTTTGTTGTTTTTGTTGTTTTTGCTTATCAAGCAACCAACCGAGCGACCGACCGACCAACCGATTTGAGCTTTAATGGCATTCCATCGAGGACGGACGCGTGACGTTAGCATTTTCGTTAGTCTTGGCTTTAGCAAGGGCAATTTCAATGGTGTCAATGGTGTTGATGATGGTGCTGGCACCCGCTTGAAAAGTGTTGCATAAAATTTAATACATGAAAACTCAAATTTAAATTGAATATTAATCAAACACATACAATTACACGCACACGCACACACACACATACACACACACATAGATACTATTTTCCATTGACCTTCAATGGCATTTAGCTTGCTTCTTTATTATTCCACTCCACCTTTGGTCCTTCGTCATCTTGCATCTTTTAGTATGTAGAAATGTAATGTAAGTTAACTTCAAATAGTATAAAACCGAAATTGTTTATTAACTTTACACAAATTTTTGCGATAACGTTTTGCAAGTGCATAATACCATCACCCCAAAATTGACCCCTTTCTGACCTCCCTGTCTGTCGTCTCCCTGACCCCTTTGTTATCGTTTCGTTATCCTTGCCATTACCATCAACAGTAGAATCTACATCAACAGCGTGAAAAGTCAAAGTCGTTTTGAGTCAAAATCATGTGTTTGTGAGCAAAAAAAAAAAAAAAAAATCGAGGAACGTTTGCCATTTTGACTTTTGCCCATAATCTTTCGATTAAACTACAGATTTTCTTTTATGACTTGTCCAAGGGAAAAGCTGAGAAAAACAAGATAACTTTATTTCGTTTGCTTTTCATTCAATTCCTTGTATATATTTCGATTTACTTACCCATCAAACTCTCTTTTTACCACCACTCAAAGCTTAGTTGAGTTCAGTTCAGTTGAGTTTAGTTAAGTTTTCGTTTATTTATGAATTGAGATTTATTTAGTTTAACTTTTGCTTTGAGGAAAACTTTTCTTTTTCTTTTTTTTTTTTTGCATTTAATTTCTATTCTTTCGTTTGGGCGTCTCGTTTCGGATTTTTCACGTTTTATATCTTCTTTTATTGAACAAAAAACTAAGTAAGCAAAGTGAAGTGAAGTGAGTCTGTCAGAAGAAATCGTACAACAGAAAGAGCAGAAACAGTAGAAGAAGCAGCAGCACCAGCAAATGTCCGTTTTCATTATTTTTTCGTATTGTATTTTAGTTTTACTTACTTTATCGTTTTAATTAAAATCTCATGATCAGCACTTTCAACAAGTTCTAGCTAAAACTACTTACTACTTTCACTACTTCCACTACTTTTAGTTCTTCTACAATAGAAAACTATGGTTGCTGCCTCATTACTTAGCCCTTGTCATCACCGTCATCATCATTTGCTTTACCATTTTTTTTTTTCATTTCTTTTTTTTTTTTGTTTTTTGTGCTCTTCTTTACATCTTCTTAGTAATTTTGTCCTTCAGAATAGATTCTTGTTCTAATTAAAATCAAACAAAATGGCTGCCAAAAAAATAAAAGAAAAAAAAGAGACAAAAAAAAAAACTTTAGCAAATCTTAAAGTTCGATTCAACAAAACTTAAAAGTAAAGTTTTAAAACAAAACCTAGAAGAAGAATAAGGAACCACAATAAGAATATTGTTGTAAAAAATAAAAAATAAAATAATATAAATGAAAACAAATAAGCACAACAAAAGTAAAACAGAAATGGAACAGAAACGGAAACAATCCCAAACAAACTAAACATGCCACGCTCTGTCTTGTCCTATTCTGGCAGGTCCTGATTTCTTACTTCCTTGGTAGCTTGCCTGTGTTTCCTTATGGAATAAATTAAATCAAATCAGTCTCTCAGTCTCTTTGTGAGTAAGTGAGTGAGTGAGTGAGTCAGTGTGTGACTGTGTCCAACGGATGTCCTCAATATTGTATGCCATAACAATGCGTGTATCCGGAAGGGGGAGGAAAGCTAAAGCTTTCTGTGACCAAACCACTAACTAGCGAATTATTTAAGATTTAATTTCCGTTTTCTGTTTTTGTTTATTTTTTATTTTATTTTATTTAATTTTAGAATTATATTTGTCTTGAAAAGTTTTACACATTTCCACGAAATTATTGTTACAGGAAAAATGACATCTGCATTATTTCAATGAATTTCTATTTCCTTTATATTACAATAATATTGTTTTCTTTTCTATTTTTTTTTTTTTTTAAATGACTGTTAAGTGACAACCCAAGCATGATTCATAAAAACTGATAAGAAGTGAAAAAAAAAAAAGAAAATAGGTTATGATCTTCTTGGGTTTCAGTGAGATCAGTAAGCTAGTCACAAGCGATTGAGAATATATTGTACTTAGTATTGTTAATAAAATCAGTAAGTCAGGAGCTAAGTAGAGCATGCTAATCTAAGTTATATCTTATAAATAGGCTTCCTGTAAGTGAACATTATATTCAATTTATATTGACTTGTGACCTTGCGGACTTGTCGACTTTTCTGAAGGCAGTGAAGTCAGATGGGCTAAGGGAAGCAACGCATCATTAAACAGACACAATGCTTAAAGGAATTAAACAACGCAACATCTTCTATTGTACAAAACAACTAAGAAACCGAAAATATGTAACACAAAGACAAGAAGTGTTATGTTTTGTATAAGATTACATAGTGCAAACATTACAAGACGCAATGAATAAAAGCAAAAACTTAAATGTGCCACTAACACAAGAAGACGGACTCTCCCTCTAAGACTGTCATTCAAGTTAAAAGATTGATTAACACTAACAAAAATCACAATTCCACTTCACACGTACCAGACGGTCCTCCCGGTGGGAGATCTGCTCTTCAACTTTTCTATTAACAAACCGACGTTACCATACTCCATCAGCGATTTTCTCCTCAATCCAAACTTTTCAGGGACACGCATCATGCATCGATAAATATGGAGGTGAAACATCTTTAGCTAAGGGAGGTAAATCCAAAAATTAGAAAATGAAATGTGACGAAAATCAAAATGCGATGATGCTTCTGAGACGTGCGCATTGTCTTTTTGGGGGCTCATCTACAGCGGAAAGAATGAATGTTTATGCATGAGTAACAGAGAGATACAAAATGCGTTACTGATTGTGTTTACTTTAGGAAAGAACGTACAACTAAGTGGCCGAATGACCGAAAAATAAAAAAACTCTTTTGTATTGAAACAATATTACAATACAATATTCTGTATTATTGCTTGACCTTCTACTTTAAATGTTTCACTTCCATATTGTATTTGCCTAAATAGCTCCATATTTTTTGGATTTACTACCCTTCAAAAAAGAAAAAAAAATATTCCCAGTGCAGGACTCAAACACCACGCCCTCGATTTGCAAATCTTTCTCTCTAACCACTATGCCACGGAGACATTTCAATTGTATTTGCCTAAATCGCTTCAATATAATAATAACATTGTCAAACTTTGATTTTCGTCACATTTCATTTTCATATTTTTTTGGATTCACTCCCCTTCGCTAAAGAAGTTTCACTTCAATATTATTTTTTCGATTAGGACAGATATTGTTTGTTAAGGGAATGTTATACCATATGTTTAACTATACCATAACAAATGAAAATCTATATAGTACAGTTTTTGTGATTTTCACTCAATAGACAAAAATATAATAATATCGAACAATAATTAAATAAAAATTGATAGTGCCCTTGCACCTTCATTATTAGCTACAAAATATTAAAAATCAGAATTGAAATGAGGGCGTGCAAGATGTTAAAAGATAGTCAACGCCCTTCAGTTTTATAGTTAGCATGATATAATGATAAAAGATCAGATATTTATAACTACCCAAAGATTTTTATTTTTAAACTAACATCAAGGAATAATGAATTAATTAATAATTAATGTATTTTGTGTCCCCTTCAAAGTATTTGTCCTCGGATATAATACTTAAAGTTATGCCATCGTTTTTTCCAATGGTCAAATCACTTAAAAAAATCATTTATTGTGATCTTGTTCAGCTCCTCCTTCGTCTTTATCACCTCAATCGTGGCAAAGCGCCATCCTTTCATGGGCCTCTTTAGTTTTAGTAACAGAAAAAAGTGGCAGGGCCTAGGTTGGGGGAATACGGTGCATCAATAGTGTGTTGTTTTTGGGCTAAAATTCGCGCACAATGGTGCAAAAGGTTATTTTTGTTCTTCTACAAATCCGGGCGTTTCTAGCGGGTTGCTTCGCACAAATTGCACAGAACTTTCATGTTAAATAATATTCGTTATTGACCTGCCTGTGGCAAGAGCTCATGATGCACCATGCCCCTGCAATCAAAGAAAACTGCGACCAAAACCTTCACCTTCGTTTTAACTTGGCGCGCTTTGTTCGGTTTTGCCTCATCCGGCAGCTTTCATTTGGATGATTTAGCTTTTGTTTCCACATCATAACCATAAACCTATAATTCGTTACCCTCTGGAGCAAATTTGGGTCATCGTGGACCAAGTCCAACAGCTTTTGAACAATGTTATCACGATGCTATTTTTGGTCGAAATTAAGCAATTTCGGCACAAATTTCGCGGCGACCCATCTCATGCCAAAATCTTTGATGAGAATCGAATATCACAAGCCAATCGATGTGTTTAGGTCCTCAACAACTTCTCTAACGGTGATTTGACGATTGGGCAATACTATTTTCTTTATTTTATCATTGTTACCGTCTTTTGTTTGTCGCTCACCTCTTCTCGGCACTCTGAAAACATTTTGTAACACCGATAAACGTTGCTTTGGTTCAAGGTAGTAGCTTCACCATATCCCACAATCAACATTACGATTGCGTCCACGCACTTAATTTTGTTTTTCTCTCAAATTTTGAAACAGATTCGTTGATTCATTTCTGGGAATAGACAAAAATCATAGACGAGCCAAAATATGTGCTGTCAAAAATTAGCTAAAATTCAGGTGACAACGATCACTCCTTTTACTTGTACCATTTTGTTTTTTTTTTTTTGGCATTATTATTTTCTTAGTTTCAAAATATACAAATGATCATTATTTGCAGCCCCTAATTTTCTGTAAGTTTTTAATTGAGTTCCTGAGACAGCTACTTTTTTAATGGCATGAGATGTTAAATATGAAACAGCCGTCGGCAGATGAATGACATGGTTAAATTGCCGCAATGAAGAAAGATTATGAAAACAAATAATTTCACTAAAACCAAAATTAAATACTGGAGTTATAGGACTAAAAGAATCAACAGATCGAAAAAGAGAAGCGTTTTGGGCAACTTAACATAAGTAAAATTGAAATCCTAAAACAATATGAAAACAAGAAGAAAATGCTGCTTCTTAAGATTTTATAAATATGCTTTTGTAATTGTAGATATTGATTTTTATGAACTTAGAGCCTCCACAAGTCAATACGTGCCACTGAATAGAAAAAACAATCAATCATTTTCAATTACGATTATCCACTCGTGTCACTGATTTAGAGGGCTATAGGAGATTTATGTACTACATATATATAACACTTACATACGATTATGTACTACTTACATGTGACAAGTAATGAACTAAATTGATAAAATATTAAATTAATATAAGTACATAAAGTTTAAGTGAGGATGGAAAAAATGAATATACTCGTAAGGGTATTAAATAAAATTGAATTCATGTTGTCATAACATTATGAGTTGAGTCATACGAGAGTACTTTCATAGTTGAAAACGAAAAACCAATTATCAGATCAATGGAATTGGTTATGAGTTGTTAACTTTTGCCAAATATATAAATCCTTTTTAAATGTAGTAAAAGCACCTTATTACACAAAATTTTGTGTATGCAAACACAAACCGAAAATGTTGTAATGGAACAAAATGACAACCAAATTGTTAATAACTTAATCGGTTTATTAGGGAATCACAATTCCCAAAGCGTATGTGTCGTCCTCATATTTTCTCCATTAACATAAACAATGCTTAGAGGCACATGCGTTTAATTTGTCATATAAAATTTTGTTAAGTAGGCACATTAAATGGTAAAGAACCAAAGTACACAAGAACAAACACGTATACGAGGAGTACATCATTCCCATTCCCGCAGTCTCACTCGGAGAACGAGAGAAAATATACTATAGTACAAAGCTTACAATTTAACGGAAGGATTACGCGCAAAAACAATGTTGCCTAACATGACACAATACCGAAAACACAAGAAGAAAAAGAAAATATAAGTGGGTTAGAGGAGGTTTGGCATATTATTGGATGTTATGGAAGAAATAAGTATATTTTGCCTAAAAACACGAAATGGAATGTCACACCGTTGAAGTCTAGACGGAAACGCTTAACTGACAAACTACAAGCCATGAAATCCATGAACGTTGATAAAAAGTCAAACGGATACAGAGAAAATGAGAGGTGGGGAGGACTCAGGCATAGAAAATGTGGGTGCGATGGCAAGTGGCAAATGTAAGTGAAAGTCAACACAGCTAAGGCGACTGAGTGAGCGAGCACGTGTCCCAACACGACCGACCATACCGAATGACATGGAATGAACGGTCCTGGGCAAAGTAAGATCAACGAGTGGCATAGGAAGAATGTCAAAAGATGGGGAGAGGAGGAGATGATGAGGTGAAGAATAGTGGAGTGGACTAGAGGGTCTAGATTGTGTTAATGTCGCACGTTAAGCGCTCCCTATTTGGCTTAATTTGCGTTAAACTTTTCATTTGTAATTTTGTTTTCGTTTATTTTTTCTCTGCTTGTATTTCTGTGTCTTTCTTGTTTCTTTTAGTATTATATGTTTGTCATGAAGTTTGTAACAGGGAGAAGGAGCCAAAAGAGACCACATAAAGTATATATTTTTTTGATCAGCTCGACTGGACGAATTGATTAAGCCTGTATGTATGCAAACTGTTCCCTCAGTTTTTGTACCTCCCATACAAACCATCCATTTGAATTCAAGTTCTTATTAGAAAAACTTTTTTGTTTTTGTCCTATCGACCTCAAACTTGGACATTATCAGCTTCCAAGAAAGGCGCAACACATTTGTTGGAACCATCCGAATCGGACCACTAGGGGGGTACCTCCCATACAAACCACCCATTTGAAGTCATGTTCTTATTAGAAAAACTTCTCAGTTTTTTTGTCCTATCGAACTGAAACTTGGATGGCACTACCGGTTTCCCGGATAGGCACAGTACATTTGTTGGAACCAGCCGAGTCGCACCACTAAGGAGGGTACCTCCCATACAAATCCCGTGAAGAGTATTTCATCTTCGGCATAGTCGAAGATAACCTTCTTTCTAGTTTTTTTTTTTTTTGTGTCTTCGGTTCGCTCCGCTTTTCTTGGGCTTGGTTTGGGTTGACTTGTCATGACTTGACTTGACTTGATTCGACTTTGACTTACGGATGTTTCAACAGGAAATGAAAGCGGTCGCATTGTACAAAGAGGAAGTATGTACAACAAAATAAAACTAAAAGAGAATAGAAAACAAAAAAAAGAAACAAAAACAAAAACAAAAATGGTTGAAATGTAAACAACAACATTAATCATGAATGCCGGAAAAGTCAGCCAGTAAAGGACAACGCAACCATTAACGGTTAGAATTTAACACGCCTCTGAACCACCCCCTCAATCTCTTTCAAGAGTAATAACTTACGGCTATTATTATCAATTTCCTTTATCATATCATACTACAAATATAGAATTATCCACTCTTAAACTACTCACATTCCTTGTGTTCAAAAAAATATACGTAGCGGAGTAGGAAAAGAATATCGTAAGTGTGTGTTCGAAATTATTGTCTGGGCTTTAAAAACGATATAAACATTTTTGTAACATTGTATGTAAGTGTTTTTATAATGGAAGGGAGAAAGAGGAAAGTAAGTGATATCGACTGTATATTTACCCACTAACAAAAAAAAAAAAAAAAAAAAAAGAAAAAAAAGAATTGAACGCAACACAACACAACACAACAACACAAAACAACTCAGCTCAACTCAATTCAAGACCAAAATTTACTAAACTTAATTGTCACAATAAACTAAACTAAACATCGAGAGAAGAAGAGCAATAATTCTAAGTGCTCAACAAATAAACAAACAAACAACGAAGAGGAACGAACAACAACAATCTACATATACATGTAAGTAGTAAATAGTACTGCGAAGAAAAAAGCTATGGGTAAATCGGTATATTGGTAAACGGGTAAATGGGTAAATGAAGGTGAATAGAAGGCGACAAACAGGAAGCATTCAAGCGGCACACTCAGAATGAATAAACAAAACACACTACGGAAACTTGAGCTCCTTACACCATGAGTAACTACTATCATGATGATGATGATGATGATGATGATGATGTTGATGATGAAAATGAAAATGAAAATGAAAGTCAGTACAGAACAGAACAGGATGGTAAGAAGGACAATTGTAAACACATGATATGATATGATATGATATGATATGACATAGCAACAGACAACAGAAAACTGTGTGAATCTGAATTTGATAGCAGCAATTGTATCTGTCTATCTGTCTATCTTTTACCATTGTACGACACGACTACGAATATTCTTACAAGTTATGTATGTACATAGTATACATATACTACTGTACAGTATATTACTGTATAATAACTATGATATATACATATTGCTATTTGATCCAGTTGTTCAAATGGTTCGTTGGTTGGTTTGTTTGTTTGTTCATTTGTTGTTTTTGTATTTGCCACTTGCTTATTATTATGATAATCGTAGGCATAAATTATGTCGCATTTGTTGAAATGCAATATGACAGTTTAATATACAAACATACACACACACACACACATTCACAATACTCATACGCACTCATACAATAAAATGTACATATGTATTTGTAAATATGAAGTGTCCTTAATGGATCTTCTTTGATAGCGACATTCAACACTCGACAGTTGTCAGTTGCCGGTCTCTGGCATCATCATGACCCAAGTGTCTATTTAAAAATAAAAGCCGCTTTCGCTTTCACATTCACTTTCGCAAAACCAAAATTGTTGGCGCAGGTAAGTTTTCATGCTAACCAAGAACAAATAAATAAATAAAGATGTAGACCCACCTCTCTTTCACACACACACACACACACACACACACACACATACACATACACACACAATCATCATATCTCATCATCATCATCATTATCATGCTTTCTCGTAAAAAAGGGAGTACCAAGAATTTGAGATATAAGAACTTGAGTTTTCTTTTCATAATTTTATGAACAACAGAACTGTTCAACCTCTGACTTGAGATTCTTTGTTGTTTACTGTGATTGTTTGGCTTTAAGAACCCTAGAACAGAATAATATTAGCCTCCATTGCCTAAGCCAAAGTCAGTATTTCTTCAATATTTCTGCCACATGATTTCTTGGATTTTTTACCTTAACCATTATGCAAAAACTACGATAACAAAAATTTCTATTGACAGCCCACCAATGTCAGTCACTAACAAAATGAATAAATGAATGAAACTAGATTCATGAAAACATGTGAGATTCAATTGAAATCAAGGGAAACAAAGAAAAATCATAATTACATCGTACAGATCATTCAGTACTCCGATTGAGAAATGCATGTCCAGATAGACGAGGTTAAACTAATATATTCTCTTATTTTTCTTCTGTCTCAATATATCTATTTCCTTCAAGGAATAGTGTGTGAACTGTTATGATTTCAGTTAAATTACAAATTTCCAATTGTCAGTAAAGACTTTACAAAACTGGAGAACTTCTTACAAGTTGAAGATTATAATACACTTGAGACCCGTTCCAGTTTTGCAGCGGTGCATTAGACATTCTGATTTCCATTTCTTCATCGGTTTCGTAATTGAGAAGCAAATGATGTCTGTTTGCGTTTCTTGTTCTAAGATCAATAATTGAACGACTTCTTGATAAAATTAATTTAAAAATGTTTTTTGGTTAATGTTGCCAATAAATGGTATTTTTAAGAAAAGCTCGGCATTGCTTTGCAATAATTGCAAGGACAGGATTTGGAACTTTTCCTTATATTGCAAGTGAACAATTTTCTACTGTAAACAGTGAAAAGCTACAACATAAATTGTAGAATATCCCAATATTTCTCACCAAAGATTAACAAAAAAAAAAAAAAAAAATTAATGAAAAATAATTTTTTGTTTGTTTTTTTTTTTTTGTCTTAAATTTCAACTTCTTATTAGTAAATGATAATGAATTAAATCTTTTAAACCTTCCACGAAAAATTCTCTAAAGGACAGTGTAAACCGCATCAAAATCTATTGTATGGTTTAGAAGTTCTGCATAGCGGGTTGGACATGAATTTCGATTTTGATAATATTTAATTTTATTCAGTATAAAAGATTAAGGAATGGCTTAAAGTTATTATTCCATATGAAACCACGATTTTATTTAAAGTGGTAAGGAAAGGAGTTGAAATTTCAATCGATTGTCATTCAGAACATTATGAAACATTAAAATATCTATGTATACGATTATGTTATGTTGAAATTTCTTGAATTTTAATTAATTCAATGAATTCATTATCCTCATCAACTGTACTCACTCACTCTTTTCTCACTTTCTATTATTTAATATTCAAATGAATATTTTATTGATACCCTTCACATCAGTGTGAATAGATATAACTATTTTAACTTGATGTTTGCAGAACATAAAATCCTGTAACGGAGACCCTATAAAGAATATGTCTATCATTTCTGTGCATGCTATGTTTTTGAGCTTTTTGAAATTCGGTTCACATATATCAGAGTTCTCCAAACTAAAATAATGAATAAAAGAAACCCTATTGCAGAGACTTCGTTGTCCGTCCGTCCGTCCTCTGGTAATATCTCATAAACCGCAATAGCTAGAGAGTTGAAATTTTCATAGAAAATGTAGTTCTATCCGGGCATCAGCAACTATAATATTTTCGAAAACTTAAAGGGGTCCCTATACAAGAAACATGGCAGCTATCTGATCCAGTAATCTTACGATCTTGAAATTTGGAAGATTGGTGGCTATACATCAAAAACTTATATTGTCGAAATATCAGTTTTATCGGATTGCTAAGGAGGGTTTTGTTTTGTGGACCATTGAACTGAAATTTAGACACTTGACATAGACGCTACACATCTGTTGGAATCAGCCAAATCGGCCACGTAGGAGGGGTACCACCAACACAAATCCACCATTAAAATTCAGGGTCTTATTCGAAAAACTTTTTTGTTTTTTGGACTATTGAACTGAAATTTAGACACTATAAGGCACGCGGTATATGTTTTGGAATCAATCAAATCAAACCCCAATATGGTACGGAACCCTCCGTGTATGAGTCTGACTCGTACTTGGCCCATTTTGTTTTTTTTTTTTTTTTTCGTTTAGAAGAGTAATTTTTAAAAGGATTGGAAAGCATGTAAAGGTCGGTGAACTGTTTTCATCTCAAGTCTATTCTTTTATTTTTAATGGGCAATTTAAATTCATTTTTTTGTTTTGTTATTGTATTGTTTTATGTTTGTGTTATTGGTGATGATGGTTTTGGCACACCCTAAAATTATGCTAAGCTTCTTGCATCTGCTTTATTTTTGTCCTCATTCATATTCGTTTGTTGTTCGTTTGTCGTCGGTGTCTTAAGCTTACTTCTACTAACTGTAGTTGTATTGTGTGTTTTTTGTATCCTTCGTTCGTTGGTTAGTTAGTTGATTCGTTGATTTGTTACTTCGTTCGTTTGTCGGTTGTCGCTTTGCGGCACTTCGTCTTAGCTTTACCTTGGGGAAATTAAGTTTGTGTCATGTTTATGTCACGCACTGCTCAAGTGGCAATGTAAGGCTAAAACATCAACAGCAACAGAACCAGCAACAATTACAGCTAACAACAAGAAGACCACGTCAAAAGGAACCACATCAACCAACCCACCAACCAACCAACTGCACCATGTCAACTAGATTTATTCAGATTTCAGATTTCACTTTTCAGATTTTGTTTTGTTACTCAAACCAATTTTTAACCTCGACTCAAACTCAAACTGAAACTCAAACTCAAACTCAAACTTGGATCTAAAAATCCAAAATGTAAAATCAAAAAATAGAAATTAAAAGTTATGCGCGAATGTTTGCCACTTTCTACCTTGACTGGTATACTTTCTCTCTCTGTCTCTCTCTCTTTCTCTCTCTCATCCTTTTAACTATTTCATATTCTAAAATATATACACTACGATTTTCTATATACCGATACCATATAAGTATTCAGTAGTATTTCAGTATTTCAGCATTTGCATGGATTTAGATTTTTCTACATTTCATTATGACTTGCGACATGCCATACGCACATGGAAGGCAAAGTTAGGTATATGCGTAGGTGTTAGATGGTGAAGGAAGGAAGTGGCAATGGTGATAGTAATAAGGATGAGGATGGTAGCGAACGAGTTACGAAAATCGACCATACAATAGACTAGGATAGAACAGAATAGAGTGGAGTGGAGTGGAGTAGGGCGGAGCGGAGTGGTGTGAAGTGAACTGAAGAAGAGTGGAGTAAAACTGAACCAACTCACACGATGCTTATGACGTGACATGATGGATTAGAGTAGATTGCTTTAAGGGAGCTGAGATTGAGATTCTCCTCTAGTGTGTGCACAGATTTTTTCGTATTTAGATTTGGGTTGAGTTTTGCGTTAGTGGGCCATTTTTTCTGTTTTCTATTTTTTTTTTCTCTTCTTCTTCTTTGTTTTCGAATTGACTTTTTGGATTTGGGTTTGAGGTTGTGTTTTTCGGTTTCGGTTTGCGGTTGGGTTTGGGGTTGGGCGTTTGAGTTAGGGTTACAGTTTGTCATGAAGTATGTGAAGGTATGAGTGACACTCAATTAGCGCACTGAATGGCCTTCTTTATTGTTGTTGCTGTTGTAAAGGAGCTTCTTCTGTCTCTGGTTCTGAGTGTCAGTATTAGTATGAGTGAGTGCATGATCATATGAATACACATATGTGTGTCAAAGGCGTCACCACTAACAGAAAGCCTCAAAAACAAATACATTTTGACAGTCAGCAGGAGATGGAGGTGAATAATGATAAGGCGATGGTGGAAGTGGAAGTGGAAGTGGAAGAACAAAAATAATAAAGAAACTGAATAAGAAAGATTAGGAACTACAACAAACACAAAATCATTTTCATGACACACACACACATCGGATGACAAATGATGCAATAAAACTTTTTCGGGATCAGATTACAACCGAGACAAAAAACAAAGTTGGGAAAATCTTTTTAAAAGTTTTTTTTTACAATTTTTTTATTATTTTTTTTTTTTTTTTGCATAAAATCTCCATTATATCTATGAGGTTGAAAGTTCGGTTATAATGAAACATCTGTGTTTTGGTTTACCCAAAACAATTAAAAATATTCTGTTCTTTGTAAGGTGTCAAAATGGAGGGAAATGAAAAGTGTGAGAAAGGCGAAAAAGATATTTTCGTTTATTGCGAGTATATAAAAGTTTGCACTTCATACTAATATGAGAAAAGCATTCATTCTCATTAGAATGTTTGTATTTATTTGGGCCTTATGCAGATTAGTTTGTTAGTTGTAGAGATAATGCGATAAACATTGAAACAATGGCGAATGACAAAGTTTCCACTATCTTCTTCCACTTAATTATGTTCATGAGATGACAACCAAAGCTTTTATCCAATGCAGATGACTTGGATAATTAGGCTACAACTTACGGCATTCTACTGGACATGGGAAACATGCTCCATTAATAAACCATATGAACACTAGCTCCGGGGTTTCAGCGAAAAAGAATACAAACGGAGGACAGTATAGTTGGAAGAAGTGGAAGACTTAGTTGGAGGCGCTATTGGACCAAGATTCATACCTCACTCAGGTGAGTTCAGTTCATTGAAACCTTTGGCTAGCCTCAACAAATGATTTCAAATCGTCTCATGGAAATGGGTATATTTCGCAAGCAAGGAAATTGCGTTCCGTATAAACTGAAGCCAATAGACCTTGAACTCTGTATTTTCGTGAGGGAACAATTGCTCCAACAGCAAAATCAGAAAGTTATTTTGTATCAAATCGTGATTGGGGTCGAAAAGTGGATCCCCTATGACATGCCAAAGCGCAGGAAATCGGCCCAACTTAAACAAGCAAAAAGCTAATGCTGTACATCTATTGGGATCAGCTCGAAGTGATCTACTATGAGCTAATCCAACCTTACTCAATAACAATTGATGCAATTGACCCGAGCACTAAAGCTCAAACCTTCCCGATATCCCAAAAGACATGACCAAGTGATCTTTCAGCACGACAACGCTCGGCCACATATTAGAAAAGCCGTCAAGGGATCTTTGGATGCGCTTCAATGGGACGTCATACCCCAACCGCCGTGTTCATCACATATTGCTTCTTCCGACTATTACTTGTTCCGGTCGATGACGAATAGCCTGGCCGAGCAGTACTTCACTTCTTATGAAGAAACCAAAAATTGGGTTGATTTTTGAATCGCCTCAAAAGTCGACTACATTTTTCTAATGCGGAATCCTTATGCTGCCTAAAAGATGGAGAATAAATGTGCTAACGATGGACAATACTTTCAATAAAAAATAATCATATACCATATTTTACAAATAGATGCCCAATTTTTGATTAAAAAGGTGAAAACTTATTACTTATTACTTACATTAAAAATCAAAAGAGACACATGAAAGCAAAGAAATCTATATAACTGTCATTCAATGAAAAGCGAGTAATTTTCCGTGATTTATATTTCCTTTTTTTTTTACCAACACACATCACCCACACATACATACACACACGTGCCTATGGATAGAATATTTTTATTTATTTTTTTGTATTTAGTCTCTTTTATAAATAAAAATATATGTATGGTAAGATACTTATGTATCTGTGTGTATTGAATGTGGGCAAATAAAGCACACCTGTTGTTGTCATCTTAGACCTTGTCATCATTTTTATGGTCTTCGCCTTCGTCGGACTTCGCACCTCTTATCCTTTGTTTTCGTTTTTTTCGTTGTCATTGTCACCAATGTTATCGTCTTGTGTCTTATGTCTTGTGTCACACATCACCCGTCACCCATCACCCAACACCCATCATCTTTTCCTTTTTTTTGCTTTACTTTCTTAATGTCGATGTCGATGCCGATGCCGATGGCGATGTCAATGTCGATGTCGATGTCCTTTCTGTTCATGCTGTCCTTATTGCCTGCCATCTTATTGTCAATATTTGACAATTTCTCTTGGCTTTTAGTTTATATGTTTTCACTACTTCCAGACCTCAACTCAACTTCAATTTCGTCTTTGACATTCTTGATGTAACACACATATTTCATTATTTATTTATTTTGCTGCTACACTTGATTTCTGGTTCTTTACGCTACTATTTTTCTTTTCTTCAAATTGATTGCAATTTGTAATAAATAAAATTCTTGGAATTTAGCCTTGCTGCCTGCTTACTTACTTACAATCTAAAGAAGTATCTCAACCATAAAAGTATATTTTCAGCTTTAACGCGTCCATCACAACAACAACAACAACAACAACAACAACAAGGAAAACAAACAAAGCAACTAAAACAACGAAATCAAAGGGAAAGAAGCATCAAACTAAGTCAACTCAATCTAATCCAATCCAATCCAATCCAATCCAATGGAACCGAATCGACACAAGGTATATACTTATATAGTTTTTGATAGACATATACGAGTAAGTATGTATGTATAAAAAGGACAAGTTAATTACTTACTCTCTATTCCTTGGAATCAATACAATTATTCTAAATCTGGAAATGTTACAAATGTTTATGTCACCAGCAAATGGCAGAGGATGCTCATCTAGTAATGATACTAGAAGGACTATACAACATCAACAACATCGTCATGATGATCACCCTCTACTTTATCATCTACTGCTTTCTGGTACGATTGACACACTACATCCAATTTGCACTTTAGATGATGCCTTCAAGTGGGAGAAACTAATTACGATTATGTTTTTATTGTGAAAATTTTTGTGAAGAAAATAAGTGAAGTGAGTTAATCACATAATAAAATTGAAAAAAAAATACAAATAAAGACAAAATAGACATCGAAGAAAACTGGCAAGAAGAAACAATAGTAATAATAATCATACGAGTAATAAACTAAAACAAAACCAATTAATTAAAAGCGAAAAACACAAAAAAAAAAAAAAAAAAAAAACAAACAAAAAACAACTAAGCAACAAGAAAAAGTGAAAAGAAGCGAAGCGAGTGTATAGCCAAGGAGAAGAACAAAAAGTTTGAACAAAAGTGCGAACATCGGAAAACGGTAATCACTAAACAAGCCAAACTGAAATTGAATACGGTAAGTATATGTACATATGTTTATATATAAATATTTTCGATTACCAAATGATTTATAAAAGTACATGAGAGGGGAACCAATTATAATAAAATCAAGACAAAACAATAGAGAAAAGAAAACAAATCTGAACAGTATTTAACTTCAGTTCACCGAAACTCAAATACCTTTCACATCTTTGTTATACAGAAATTATAGTATATAGCAATCATATTAATTAATTGTCCGATAGATTACATCTTTAGAAACATTTCATTTTAATGTGAAAATCTTTTTAAAAAGTGTTCCCTATTCATTTTGAAATCTGACATTGTGTAACACCCAAATGCTTTTAATGTCGCCAAAAATTTTAATATATCTCGAGACTCAAATGTCGTAGTGCCAAGTAATTTATATATTCTGAAAATAGATAATTGCACGGTGCACTCATATAGGTGTTTTTGTCGTTGTGCGTTTATGCCATCAACAGGGGAAAGGCGTTGAATTTGCTGAAAATATTATAATTTCATAATTATGAAAATATGGTGTATATCTTGAGAATGGCTTGACCGATTTGACAGATTTTTCTTTTGTTGTATTTATTATAGGCCAAATTAGAAGAATATTAAAGAAAATATTCGGATAATCCATCGGAAAAGTTGAAAATTTGGTTCTATTTGGATTTTTGTATTAAATTCTCAATATGAATGATAAAATCCAATCTAACTCAACAACAATTGATGCAATTGACCCGAGCACTAAAGCTGAAACCTCCCCGATATGATATGATATGAAGTCGGGCAGTAAAAAAACTTCATGCTGCCTATAAGGTTGAGTCGTTTTAAACACAAAGTTCAACGCTTTTCGTTTGGATCAATTCAAGCAATTCGTAAAACATAATCTCTTTTTAGTCGCACCGTACGCATAACATCATTTTACGCAGATGTTGATTTTGTGTATCGCACGGTGTCGCTTATTTACAGGAGCTAAGCCATTCCTTGCGCTGCTTCATATTGATGCTGATTGATTTTCGTCTGCAGTAATAATTTGGTAAAGAAATTGTTGCTTGTGTTTACAAGTTGAAGTCAGAATTTCCAATTTTGAACTTGGCATACCAATCAAGTTCAGTTTTTTCAGCTGTTACTCCAGCTCTCCATACACAGCACAACTGTCGCCAACAGCTTTGGCAACCATACAACCTTGATTAAAAGCAAAAACAAGAAGGCATCGGAAATGCCTATTTTAATGATTTGAAAATTAACATAAATTAACTCGAACAAAAAAAAAAAAAAAAAACAGAGACTCACCCTAGAACAAAACATCGTCGTTCGAAAAATGTAAAACATTTTGCCAAAAATATTTATTCAAATACAGAATGTTAAGATTAATAAGATTGCGGGAAGTTAGTTGCCAGCCTATTACTTATGCAAATAAACCTTACAGTTTGCACTATTAAAATGAAACACATTCAAAATGAATAGCAATATTGGAATCAATATAAGAATTTCTTGCCCACATAGATTTCAGTTTTTAATTGCATGAAATAATTTTCTATATACCAGTATTAATAGTTCATTCAATCATCAGACAGAACAATTTTTTTTTTGATCTTATTATAGTATTTATCAGGAAGATACTATTTTTTTGTTTTCACCTTTTAAAATGATCATATAAGGTGAAAACTTAATATAGTAGAAATGACATACGTCCGATCTTGGCGGCGTTCTTATTGCAAGTGAATTCTAGTCCATGGCTGATTCACAAATAGTGTAATAAGGCTTTTCATTGCTAAAGAAATTTATCAAACCCCGCACACACAGCGTAAATCGAAATTGTTGTTGCTGTGTTGATTGCATAAATATATTTATTATCTTTATGAAACATCTTCAATTATAACATTCCATTTTATAAGTAGAGTATTAAAAAACAACAAAGACCAAGGATTTTTTGCTTCGTTTCACTAAAATCTTTATTCGTTTACCATTCAATAATATTGACAGCAATTACAATTATTTCCAGTCTTTGATTTGTATATAAATAACATTTTTATTATCATATTTTTATTAATACGAGTATATATTATATATTTTTTCTTTTTCTTTTGATATTTATAATTGGATTTCTTTGTTTTTGAGCATCGCCAAAGCAATCACCAAAACAACCGATTGAACGACAAAATATGACTGTCATTCATATTGTATATTTTATTTTTCTAAAACATTTTGACTTATTTCATTCCATTCTATTTTAAATGGAATGTGGGGTATTACAAAAAATACAACAGCAAGAATTTTTTGCTGGATTTGAATAAAATTTTTATTAGTTTAGCATTTAATAATATTGAAAGCAATTACAATTATTTCCAGTCTTTGATTTTCTATTGTCAATTATGTTGGCAACAAACAAGGCAACCGATTGAACGAGAAATTGGAATTTAATTAAAATACTTTATCACCATTTGGCTTCCTTCATTCTATTCTATATATAGTGCAGTAAAAGAATGTGCTGCAAAATGATTCGAATGTTTTTCACATTTAGAGTAATGTCTTTACTCAATTTATCAATAATCTTCAGATAAAAAAAAATATAAAAATTTAGAAAATTGGTAAACAAAAAATATTTATACATTGTGTCCTTTCAAATCAAGAATAGCCGTTTCAGCACCAACTGAATCTCTCAAGTATGGCTGAACTTTCCAAACAGGTTTGAGTGCAAACTAGTCGCCATAATTTCAGAACTTATTCAAAGGCATATAGTGGGTTGTAAAAAAATGTTACCACTTTTCAAACACTTTCCCTACACGGAGCAAATTTGTCCATATATCTTTTCTCTCATCTATTCATAACATCATCAAAACAAATGACAGAATTTATATAAGTTAGTAAGTTCGCCATGCTCTTGCAATGCTTGTGGATTTAGCACGATGTTATCCTTTGAAATGTACATCGGATCGAAATGATTTCACCAGAATCGGTGTTGATCCGTTTGTCAGTCTCTATGTAAGTAAACTAGTCACTCAGTTCTTTAGCTAGAGAACTGAAATTTTACACTAAATACTATACATTTGTTGGAACCAGCAGAATAGGACCACTAGAAGAGGTACTTCCCAAACAAACCCAAATTCGAATTCCTGTTCTTATCAAAAAAAAAAAAACTTTTTTGTTCTTTACATTACCGAACTCAAATTTGGAAAGCATAAGTGTCTGACTAATATTGACGAACCATATAAGTTTCAAGATCCTAGAATTACTACATTACATAGCTCCCATACAAGCCCAAATTGAAATTCATGTTCTTATTAGAGAAACATTTTTTTTTGCATTTTTTTCATCTGCAAAACAAAAAATTGAATTGAAAATATTATTCTGCTACCAAAGTCAAAAAGTTTCATGATCATTCGAATAAAATAATTAAAAAAAAAATTAAAATTGGATTTGTGTGATTTATCACACATGGAGCAGATGAAGAAGGTTTAATTGGAAAGAAATGTTTTGGATTGATTAGTTTGTTTTGTTATTTATAGCAATTAAATTATTTTCACTCTTTGATTTTGTATTAATAACTTTTTATTTTTATTTCTTGTATTTTCATTGTTTTTATTATTTACCATATGTATTTATTCTATTCATAACAAAAAATGAAAATTGTGCGTTTTGTTTGTCAATCAAATTACTACAATAAAATTTATTATTTCATCTCTTTTGTTCATTTGTTTTACTGTATTGTATTGTATTTTATAGTCTTATCTTCTTCAAACATGCAGCATGATTTTTTAGTAATTTCAATTGAACTTATTTTTCCTTTACATTTTTGTGTTTTCATTAAATTTTTTTCGCCTGCACTTTACAATCAAAGCTGCAATTGTTTTATGCTACTGTTGTTGTTTTCTATTGTTGTTCATGTTATTATTGCTGCCACTTGCAACACTGTAAAGTGAGCAAGTGAACACTTCCGTTTCCTGTTCACCAAAGAAAGGACGAGGTCATAACATGGAAGCCTTTAGGTGTGTCGAGTGGCGGCAGCAATGCAAAACAGCAACATGGACAAAAAAAAAAAATAAAGTTAAAAATAGCAACATAAACAAATAAGTAGAAAAGAAGAAAGAAACTAAACCAAGAACAACGGACATGAAGGAGAAAAAAAAGCAACACTATTTTCAAATTATATTCGAATATATTTCGCCACGTTTTCCATACTCTAACAATTTTTTACTTTAGGGTATTATCATTTTGCTTTGATGTTCGTAACATAAGTATAAGGTCGTGCGTTCAAGGCCTCATACATTAGTATATAATGATTGATAATGATCAATGATGAGTAAATAAATTCTTTTCTGTGGTTTAAGTTATCGTACAGATGTTTTATCCTCTCATGCAACTAGTTAGTACAACTTATGTTAAAATCAAAGCTTTCCAATTATTGGAATCGATCGTAAAGTATATGAAGGAGCATAGAACCATGCCATGTTTGTCTGTACTTATGCAAGTTCTGTTCAGAGAAATCCAATTTCTGGAAGAGATATGACCCAACACAAGAATTAAATCATTTGCCGTTTATGTGAGCAATGCAATAATGGCAATTCAAGTTATATAACCCTTTCTATTAATATTATACTTATCATAAAACTTATCTCCTTCAAGAAATGTTATATTCATTCTAAGTTACTCAAGTATTTCGGCTTAGGTTTTTTGTTTCTCTTTGGACTGAATATCAGTTTTTCTGGAGATGGGAGCCAGATTTATAGAAATCATTAGATGAGGAACTAATTGAGAATTCGATTAGGATTCTTGCAATTTTATTATGCTTTCTGATGGCAAAATACCACCATTATAAACACGATTTTCTGCCAACTTGAAGGTATCTCTCCACTTTCTGATCTTTGAAAGCAATTTTCTGCAGTTTTCTTATGGTTTTTGAAATAACCAGAAACCTCACTTACTTCGATCATCAAGATTATCATTGACTCTTTATAATTTAAAGATTGTAACTATTTAAAAAAAAAAAAATTATGGAATTACCATTAGAAGTACCATCTACATATGTATGTGTAGTACTATTTTGTGTATGTCAGTCTCAATTTGATTAACCCCAAATACTATAAAAGTGATGTGAATGGTTTTTAAGCTTCGCTAAAGTGAAGATAAAATCTATGGTATTTTTGTTTTATAAAATTCGTTTCAAAGTTTCATACAACAACAAAATCAATATAAAAAATAGATTTTTTTTTTTTTTTTCATTTTAATTAAAGGAAACATCAATATTCTTCAAAGACAAAACAACAAAAAAGTGAGCGTTCTTCAAGAGGCCAAAAACCAAAGGTCAACTAAGAGAGCAAAGAGACGAGGTCTTATTAACCTGGCGCATTATTATTTCACATCACATCACTTATAAGTGCATATATGTTTGAGGATATACGCGTGCGTTTACGTGTGTGCTTATCAGTAATTGAAAAGTTTAAAAGTATAAGATTTGAAAAAGCAAAAATGTTAACAAAACTTTATCACACGGAAGAGGACCCAGCCTTTTGCTCTTTCATTTCGGGCGCTAATTTAACAGCTGACGTCACCGAGCTTGGACTAAATACAACAGCTGCCTATCCAGGAGAACTGCGTGATGATCTCATTACCGTAAGTAACATAGTCAAAATTCCTTAAGTTTGATGAATATTGTGATCTAAGAAGTCTAATGTGATGACCGGTTTAGTTTTTTTCTTCTGAAAATTCATATATTCATATGTAATATATTTTGAAAGGATGAGTCTCATATCTATTTAAGATATTTTCTAAAAAATTTAAACCTTTTATGCAACAGAAAGCCGCATTCTGTTATTTGATTTCATTTCTTGTTCAAAGTAACAGCTGTTTTGCTAGCATTACCTCAATTCTAGTATCGCAGGTCACATCTGAAATCTACTCGTATATCATCATGTTTGTTCTCATTGCAAAGACTTGCAAATTTTATCCAGGCCACAAATCGAAATCGATTATAAATAAAATTTTTACAGGTTTTTTTCTTTTTAATAAATCAATGTCATGACTTTCATGAATTTCTTGCCGCCGTTAACAAAGTCCCTGTTTTATGTATTCCAGTCCAATGCCTTATATTTCTGAACCAGTATAACTGCTTTCTGCTAATGCCACGTTTTCCTTTATGGTTGTTCTTTCTTATTATATGACCTAAATATGCTTGGTTTTTTATTTTCTTTTCTTATTAATAGCGTTCTTGTTGAATTCTTCGCAATACTTCAGCATTTGTGACTCTGTCTATCCATGGTATTTTCATGGCTCTCCGAAAAATCCACATTTCGAACGCTTCTAATTTATTTAGATCAATGGTCCATATCTCTATGGCATAAAGTGAAAAAGACTTACCGAATCGAAGTTTTAATTTGATATTAATCATGATTACTGAGAAATTTTTTGTACTTATGAAATTTTGCTCTTAAAACTTCTATTCGGGCTTTTATTTCCTTAGAAGGAACACAGTTTTCATTAATCCAACATCATCAATGTGTACAGTTTTTAACCACTGTTACGCTCGTGTCAAAATAAGTACTCTTCCTTCTTCACTGCTGACAATTAAGTAAAATAGTTGACCAATGTTTGTAGCCAACTTGGAATATATCTACTAAAAGGATAGTTCCGTCAGTATTTTGATATTATTGATGTTAATAACATTCACTTTAATACCACATTTTGAACTGGAAAATGCTTCTTGGAATATTGTTTCAGAATAAATGTGAAACAGTATAGGTGAGAGAATATATTCTTCTCTGTAATTTGCGACTAGTAAATTTCACATTTTTTGTGTATTCTGTGTTCCTAAGAAATATATTTAATTACTTGCTCATTAAACTTATCAATCTAATAATTACAACATTTCCTTGCAACAATTATTTTTTTTAAAACTGCATTAAAAGAAGATTTTAAGATTATTACCTATATCATAAATTTAATTGAAAATTATTTCAAGAATTTGGATGTTTCGTCATGATCATTAGTCTGAAAATTTCCATTCTAGGAAGTTCACCAAAGTCTGTCGCCTTGTTGGTCTTTAATGTTTTAATGGCATTTTTAATTTCCTCTCTGGTTAAAGCTGATCCTGTTAACGTCTCTATTGATTCATATATAGAACATTCTCACTGTATGTGATACTTTCTGTTAATTGTCATTGAACTGTGTGAATATAACCCTCCAATTTCTAATGCAGTTCTGATAAAATCTTCTTTAAAATGATTCATTTCACACAAACTTAATCATTGATTCTTTTACCTTTATTCATATGTGTGAATAATGCTAAGTTTCCTTGTCAGATCTTTTGTGGTAGATACTTATAACATTCTCTTTGCTATATTTATTACTTCATATACTCGTAGTTTGGGTATTTAAATGAACACTCCAGGAATGGCTTTGAGAAATCTACAGAGAGATAAAAATAAAACACAATACATTATTGTACCATATAAATCTTTTGCTTTTTCTATAAATTTCGTATATCCTTGATTTCTAACATATTTTAACTTTCATAATATTTGTGTGAATTTTTGCTTTGTAAGCAAAGAAATTTCAAAATCTGCAAAAAAAAACAAGCAATAAAAAAAGTTATCTTCGGTTATGCCGACATTATAATACTCTTTACCCATCTGTGATTAAGCATACAGAAATAAAGAGTCAGAATTCATACTGTATTTCAATACGGAGTTCGAAATATTTGCCATCCAGTAATCAAAGAATCTTGAAATTTACTTGGTTGTCAAATATGAGTCAGACACTTATGGTAAAGTATTAAAATTTCAGTTCGATAAATGGTCCGATTTAGTTGATTCCAACAAATGTGCAATATTCCACTCTCTACTTCAAAAACTGAATGACTTCTTTGCAAACATATTGACAGACAGACAGACGGACAGACGGACATGACTAAATTAACTCGTCTCGTCGACCTGATCAATAAAATATATAACATTTATGGGGTCTCCGATGTCTCCTTCTGTGTGTTACAAACTTCATGACAATCTCATAATATTATTCACTTTGTGAAGTGTAAAAAAATTGGATAAATAAATATATTACTGAGATAAAATTTTGTAGTATGCTTTTCAGCGAGCTTCTCTTTATATGCTTGCTTTTCTGCAATTTGTCAGAAAAAAAATTTAGAAAAAAATTGGGAAATAAAAACAAGAATTTCGTTCGATATCTCTTTCTTATCCTTTTTATTTTACTATTTCATTCTCTTCATGAGAGAGAATGCCAAGGAATCAAGTAAATAAGAAACGGCGAATCATCGTCGCGCTCAAAAGTATGCCACAAAAAATTCAAACTTGTACTTATGCACCGGTTGATGATGACACCGCGACAGTTAGAAAATTTCTAACAATGGACAAAACAACAAAGAGAACCATAAGCAAAGCAACAAAAAAAAAAAAAAAAAAAAAGAATAGGAGAAAGAAGACTTAATAAATTTTATGCAAACTGCGAAAACGAGAAAATTTGTAAAATACATTACAAAAAAAAAAAACAAAAATACAATAAAAGTGAAAATACTAACAGGAAAAACTGCTAAAAAACTGCAAAAGTGCAAAAAGTAGAAAACTAAAAATGGAAAAATACAAAAAAATACAAAAAAAAATGCGTTTGCGCTCATTTTGTGTAACACAAAAACAAAAAAACAAAAAAAAAACACAAGAACATTTGCCTCGCCATCCTTTTAATGAACTGCATACAAACACACACACACACACACACACACACACTAATCATTCATTTGTGTGTATATGAATTTATATATTGTATTTGTTGGTTTCGTTGGCTTGGTTAATGTCTCTGTGTCGTCCCCCCTTGGCTATCATTCTGTTGCATTGCTTAATTCTTAAAAAATAAAGAGCAAAAAATAAAAAGCCAAAAAGCTACAGCAAAATAGAAGATGCCAAAAAAAAAAAAGAAAGAAAGAAACAAAAGGAGAATGAGAAGAGAAAAGAAAAATAGAAAAAACAACGCACAAATAAATGTGTCAAGTTGACTATTGAATTTTTATCTCAGTCATATCGAAACAAACACAGAAACACACTGTGTACAGTAGGCACATGTACTCGTAGTATGCGGGCGGCATCAATGCTATGGCTAAAGTATTCAGATTATGGCCCAAAACACAACTGGTTGTCTGAGTTGCGTTGATTTGAGACTGAGTTGCTGTAGAGTATTCAACTCTTTGGAGAAAACCTTCTTATTTAACAGCATCAGCATAGCATTAGCAACAGTAGCAGTAGCAGTAGCAGTAGCAGCAGTTGGAGTAACATTACATGCGTTGTATGATTTACGAGCGGATGGACGCCATAAAACGCTATGTCACCCTAACCTACCATTACCCTTACCCTTACTCTTATCCTTACCATATTATATTAAATCAAGCCAAGCCAACACCTTCTCTACTCTAAAATCAAACAAGCAAAACATTCTTTCAATCCTTATAGTATTATATGTAGTATACCCTACTCAAAATGCCAACACACCTCCCTTTTCTCATTTACAATCTTTCTATTTTAAACACAGTACAAAACTATTGTCATCTAGTAAGTACAGTGCTTTTTAAATTTATGTTCACGGAACCTGCAGTCCGCATTGCTTATACCAATTTTATCATTAACTCAACTTCACCAGCATTTTAACATTTAATTTATTATTTTTGCCAATTTTTATTACACATAATGCACAATGAATATTAATTATAAAGAATCCACGCAGAAAATAATGCAAAGGAATCAATTATTCACTTGAAATTTAAGAAACAAATTTTAAACAGAAATATATACAATATTCTTTATTATCAGCTTCAGATCCCGATTATATCATATACTAGAGTTGATTTTTATAGCAGTTTGATTGATGCTCAGTCCAGTGATCTTGTCATTGAACATCTCGAATTATTCAGGCAAATGTAAAGAGATGAGATCCAATGAAATGTATATACAACATACCCCTGGTCTAGATGAGTTTAAGAACCGCTGTACCATTGTTGATGACAATAACAACTTTGTCTAGGAAAAGTAAAAGAAATATAAAATAAATATTTTTTTTTTTTTTTTTTTATCATTTCTGAATAAAAAGTATTTTTTCTTATTTTCTTTTGGTTTTTGTTTTTTTCTTTTTTTTTATTTGTCTTTTTTGATATTTGATTTCCATATTTATCTTCTATTTTTTTATACTCATTGTGTTGTTGTTGTTGTTGTTGTCACCCACAGGACGTTGAAGATCCACGCACCGAGGTACTACGCGAATATTGTTATGGCATCATTTTGCCCATTATTTGTGCACTCGGCATCATTGGAAATGTGCTCAACCTAATTGTATTGACGCGTCGAAATATGCGAGGAACTGCTTACATTTATATGAGGGGTAAGTAAGTGAAATCTAAAGTGACAGAATGCCAGCCACACCACACAATGATGAAATGAATGAATAAAATATACATAGTATTTAATATTAAGAAAGAAGGGAAATGGAATGGAAAATATGAAAAGGGGTACCTGGGAAATATGTACAATATTATTGAAGAAGATACTGTCACTTGTAACAATATATCTGCTGCTCACAATAAAATGATGATGATGATGATGATGATAATCATAAACATAATGATAATTATGTTGATGATGACAACAATATTGTGTTGGGTGTTCCTAGTGTATTATTTTTCTTTTTTTTTTTTTCTCTCCTTATATTTCTATAAGAATTAAGGCTTGCTAAGAAATAAAATCATCTGCCACTTGTAAATATTGAAGATGCGTGGGTAGGTGGGTCGGTGGGTATGGATGGTTGAATCTATCGTATTTTTTTTTTTTCTTTCATTGTATGGGAAACTTATTACATTACTCAAAGCAACGCAACTCATACAATGAGCTCATTTACATAAATTTTTATGTAAAGCCGATGCCGATACTGATGATAATGATGATGATGATGATGATGATGCTGATCCTAATGTTGATGCCATTGCCATTGCTATAGCTTATGATGATGATGATGCTAAAGCTGCGCTAGAAGCACCAACTCTGACACAGCATAACCAAATCTGTGACCAAATATGCCCAGCACTTTGAAAACAATATAAGCAACAATAACAACAAACTAAAGCCAACAAGTATAAGCCAATTGAAAGAACAAAAAATATTTTAGGAACTAGAGTGATGCCAAACAATACACAATACACAATAGAACACAACACATCACAACACAATATAACAACATTTGCCTTTTTGGGGGGTGGATGAAGGGCGAAAAGAAAAAGAACAAGGGCAATGTTACTGTAACTTTATTAGATGCGCCGCTTGCTTTATGGCATTTTAATTGATTAATGAGCACAACTCAACTCGAGTGTGCTTGAGTGAGCTAAGCAACTTGCAATGTCCTTTTGCTTCTACTCATTCGCCTCCTTAATTGTATTGCCAACAACAATGGAACTTTATGGACTAAGCTGACTAAGTGGGCCAGTTAAAGTTATGTTGACGACACCAACGAACGACAACAGCAACACCAACACCAACACCAACACCAACAACTCGAATAATACAATAATAATGAATAACTGGTGACAAGTAGCTAACTGCTGAAAATCCCATGATGGACTGGGATTTTGGGAGCACAAAATATTATTCACCATTGTATGGCATTGTATTATAGAACGCAACGCAACGCAACCCCAACCCAGAAGCAACAATCCAGAAAGACCAAAAGTGAAACTAAAAATTTATGAAGCGTTCTGCATATTTCAAGTATTTTGAAACCGAGCACTCAATCTTCAATGAAATGAAATGAAATAAAAAAAAAAAAATAAAAATAAAGTGAAAGTGAAAGTGAAAGTGAAAGTGGAAGGAATGGCAAGGAAAGTGAAAAAAACGTGGCGATGATGGTAACAGTTGTGGTGATGATGTTTGCTGAGAATGAAGTAACAAAAAAACAAAAAAACAAAAAAAAAAAGGAAAGCATCATTGTCATCATTGGTATCTTGTTGGGGTAGGACAAAGACTTCAAAAAGCGGAAATCTTCAAAGGAAGGAAATACAATATACCTATGTACATACTCGTATACTTACATACATACATTCATAAAGCCAATGATAGGCATATGTCCTTCATTTTACACACACACACACACACACATACAAACATAAAAAAGCTACTTAGGTTTCCGTGGTCCATTCATTCATATGTAATAATAATGATGCATACATCATCTAAATGTGCCCAGCATAATATAATAGTACATATAAGAAGCTATTACCTATACAACTTAGTATGAGTACGAGTACAAACGCATTTGAAGGCTGCCCATAAAAAACAAAACAGGACATGAGATTTTAGCAAGCATAAAGGACATTCATATCTACACAATAACAACAGCAACAACAACAGCAACAGTAACAATAAGAGCAACAGCAAAAAACCAGAAATTGAAAATTCAAAACAAAGAAACGAAAACAAAACACAAAATGGCATTTCAGGCAAGTCAAGATAATTGATTGCCTCAGTTAAAATGTAAAGCGCGCCCGCGAAGGAGACCAAAAGACAGACAAATGGACATAAAGATACATATAACGGCAGGAGGAATAAGAATGAGTAGTGAGTAGTGAGTAGCGTAGAAGGACCCTTTCACTATTTAAAAAGAAAAAGCTTTAAAAGAAAAAAAAAAATACACACGCGAGCATAAAACAGACAAGTCAAGACAAGTCAAGTCAAGACAAGACAGAACAAAAAGCAAACGAAGTAAAAAAAGAAGAATGAAGAGCTCAGATATGCGGGTGCATGTAAGACATCTACATACTCGTATATCATGGACATGATACAGAATATTGTATTGTAGTACAAAACCCAAAGAGAAAACAATGGAAAATATTACAAAAACCAACCAAAAAAAAAAAATAACTGAACTAAATTTAAAAAAAAAAAAAGAAAAGAAAAGCAAAGCTTCAAAGACAACCAACCAACCAAGCAACAATAATATTGCATAATAATGTATTAACAATGAATCAAAATTGAAATATTCTATATAGCGAATTTTAAATAAATTTCAAAAAGTTTGCACAGAAAATTATGAATAAGATTTATTGATTCTGCACTGCAACTTAACTAAATTTTGTTAAACTAAATGCTAAAGGTTAATTGTCATGAAAAACATCATCATCATCATCATCATCATTAATCCACAATTTATATTGATAGCTAAACTTTTAAAGATGATCATCATCATCTTGCTTAGAATAAACTTCATCATATCCTCTTTGATCATTGGGAAATCTCAAGTTTTTTTTTTACAGTATTGGTCTCTTAAATATAAAAGAAACATGTTAGGTTGAAAATTTTTCTCTGATTTTGATCAATTGTATTTATGAATTGTATTTTATTTCCAATTTACCTTCGATGGACAAAATAAATCAAAAGCAGACATTTCAAATGAATGCATCAAATATTGTACTTTGCTGTCTGTCTGCTTTGGCCTAGAAACTAAAAACCTCCTGGTGACGCATGATAGATGAAACTCAAACATCAACTAGAAAAGTTTAAAATAATAATATTCTTATGTCTGATTCAAAGAAAAATTATATACATAATAGGCTGGGAACATACATGATTCATATAAAATTATGTTATCCACTGTTGTTGTTTCTTCGAACTGACATTTAAATAAGATTCTAATATGAGAATCCTATGTGGACTTGAAGAAGTTACTTAATTTAATTTGGAAAAATGTTTGTCCACTTGTCAAAGTTTGAGTGCCAACTACTTACTATTGTAATTGAATTTCCATTTTTTTTTTTTTGTGTGTGTTTTTTTTTTTTTTTTTTGTTAAGATGTTTACCCCAAATACAAAAATGTAAAGCGAAAAGACTAACTTGGAAAAATTGTATAATAAAAACGTACATCAAGCAAATAAACTTGTCTTGAAACGTTTTACTCTTACAAATCATTGGATAGGATTGGGGATGGGGGATGGGTAAGCAAGCCTATAAGCAAGGGGTAAGAGTATGGGAAAGAGAAACTGGCAAGAATACGTAATATAATAAAGACCGAAATCAAAGCCAAACCATTTTATTAAAATAACAAAAAGAAAACGAAAAACGAAAAACAAAAAAACAAAAACAATAAAGAATATTTTTATTTATTCATTTTGTTTTGTTTTTGTTTTGGTCACTTTTTGCATATTCCAAGTAAAACGAACGGCCTACGCAGTCAAGTGATTTCTGCTTAAAGGTCATTGAACTTTTTTACATGCATGCGTAGATACATGTGTGTGTGATGATGGCTGGGTGGATTAGGCGTGAGTTTCATTGATGTAATGATGATGATTCTGAAGCGTAACAACTAACAAACGATTTGCACTTGAATCCAAATAAAAAGAAAGTTGTGTTCAGATTAGTTGAGTCACATCACTCTATTAATGTCCGTCTATAATTCTTCGTATACTTGGACCAAATTCCGATTTCCTTACTCCACAACTCGGCTGACTTAAATTTATGATTTACTCTCATTGACAGCGCTTCTTGCTGGCACTTATGAACAGGCAAATGTAATTATTACATGATAAACAATATCATAAATCAATATAGAATAAGCAACAACAAAAGTGGAAATAGCAACAGCTAAAAAAGAAAGCAAATGGAAAGTAATGACTTTCATAATAGTAGTAGTAGTAGTAGTAGTAGTAGTAGTAGAAAAAAAGCCGCATGTGAATAAATGAAAATCAAAATAATAGTCTCGAACGATATTCGAACTTTGTACCCAAAATGACGCCAAAAGCTTGCGCTTTTAAAACGGCAAGGAAACGGCAAAGAATATGGCAATACATCGAAGGACATTAAGAGTTTTGTTGGTAACAACCATCACTAAGTATTGTATATGAGGCACACAGGCAATGAACTTTCGAACTCGTGATGCCTGTGACCGTGCCGGCGACCTTTTCAGATGATTTTGCTAATTTATTTCTTGCAAAAATGTTGAAAAATAATAATAATTCAATTCGAGTCGAGTCGAGTCGATTCGAGTCGAGTTTTGTGTCGTATTCCATTGTTCTCATCATACTCATCCTCCATCCTCATCAACATCCTCATCATCACCATCACCATCTCAGTCATTGTCGATGTTATTTGCTATATCGCTATCATGTTGTTGCGACTGAATTATTTACAAAAATGAACAGAAAATAAAATCGTAAAATGATAGCCTCTAATTCAATAAATTGTCAACCAGAAAAATGATACGATTGCAATATACTTGTAGTACTTACTTACTTACTTACTACTCAGCATTGTAGAGTATAATATATAATTCAGGAAGTCATGAAACCGGCACAAAAAGGACTTTATTTTAAATTTATGAGTAATCACTGAACGACCACAATAATACAATCGGAAACATAAAGACAACATCATCAACATAAAAGAAAAGATACTCGTACCACATCATCTATTCAATTACCATGAATTGATAAGATGTTAAGTGCTTTAGATTTTTGTAATCATTTTAAAAGAAGGCAATCATCAGCTTAAGTTTTCCAATCTTCAAACTTCAATGAATCAATAAGAACTTTCTTTTAAAATACTGTGATTATAAAAAAAAAGGATCTGAAGGAAATCTGTTTTTGTAATATTTATATGTAAATTACTAATAAGTATACGGAAGAACAACAAGCATAATACGATAAAAGATAATATAATAAATAATAAATTGCATTCATTGTTGAGTTGTTGGTTTGGTCTTGTAATAATTTGAAAAAACAAAGCATCGATATACTTGTACAAAATTTAATAATGTACACGTGTTATTTGATGTTCCAGTAACTTTGACTTTCCCAAAACTTCTTTGACACTACACACCTCTGCTTTATTTAATACGGGGAGTAAATACTTGAAAACACACAAACAACACAAAAAATCAGTACTAGATTTCAAAGAATTTCAAGGTAAATTTGTGATCCTTTTTTTTTTTTTGTTTTTGTTTTGTGTTTTAAGTGCTTTAGTATTATGAAGGTCGCAAAACTGAGCAAAAATCTCTTAAATATTTAAAATGAAATATTCAAACGTAACAAATGACAAATTATTAGAACAAAACTGATAATATTGTGTTACAAATTTTATTTGTCATCGTCATCTTTGGCATACTTTCGGGGTAACCCATTATCATATGTTTTGAAAACAAAATTTCTCACACACTATATATTTGAAACGTTTACCTTTAATTGAGTAAACAAGTTGAACATTTTTTATCTAGTTCACTGTGTGGCAATTGAAGCACGTGGCTTTCAAACAACAACCGCCAAAACTTACATCCAACATCCATTCAAAGCTCCTTTTAAGATAAATTCAATTCAATTCAATTCAATTCAGTTCTTTATTGCCCAAAACACTCGAATGAGTTAATAGATATTATTTAGTTATTACTTAATGTTAACTTTACTACTGAGATATATCAGTTAACATCAAAATGTTAGTTTGTAAATTAAGTTAGAAAATAAAAATGTGAAAGCTACAATAAGTGAAATGGAAGAGAAAAACCTTAAAAATAAAAAATAAAAATAAGCGTTAAACTTCAAAAAAAGTCAGATGCAAAATTTATTTAATTTATGCAATAGATGTCTTAAGCGAAGTTAGGCACTATGAGGCTATGAAGGTATATTTCTGTATTTTGTTAATATAAATTTACCAATTGAATTGAAGTATAATGGAAAATTTTTTCCAAAATTGTTATATTCAAAATCCATTGTTAAGAATGTCCGATTTATTAGATCTTGATATTGTAAATTATACTTTGATCCATCATCAAATACAGTGGAAAAAATTACGAATAAGATAATTTCGATTGAAAAGAAAAAAATTTCCTAATCACGAAAGTCAATTCCGCATTGGGTTCCGTAGACAAATTTTAATTCACTTAATGTTTTGCTCACGCAATTTATTTGGTTCTTTTTAATTAAATGTTCTTCTCTGATACATTCAACTCTGTTCCTTTCATAAATGAACTAAAAGTATCTTATAAACCTCCGTGGTTTACTCGTGAGCTCTTCAACTTTAAAAATCTCTAAAAGAAAATTTTAAATCCTCTGGGTGTTCCCGTGATTTTGTACGCTCAAAAACTATCTTCCTCAATGTAGGTTGCAATTTTCAAATAATCCTAAACATTTTTTTAAGTTTTTATTGCTAATTGCAAATCCTTCTTCGTGTTTCTTGGATGATATGCATATGCTGCTGATGATCCTGGAAAATCTGACTTATTTGAAAAGTTTTTTCTATCAATCGAGCATTTCGTACCCTAATCATGTTTATACAATACAATTAATAAGTTCAAAATGCCTGAAATAGATGACGTAAACCTACCCCAAAATCTTAGATCTCTATAGTTTTTTTAAGGTTCCGGACCCAAAGGGTAACAAAAGGAACCCTATTGCAGAGACTTCGTTGTCCGTCCGTCCGTCCGTCCGTCCGTCATCGGGTCATATCTCATAAATTGCAATAGCTAGAGATATGAAATTTACACAGAATATGTAGTTCTATCCGGGAATCAGCAACAAATACTTAAACTAAAATATTTTCAAAAACTTAAAGTGGTCCCCATACAAGAAATATTTTGGTTGGTATGGCAGCTATACGATCCAGTAATCCCACGATCTTGAAATTTCGATGGTTGATGGCTATACAACAGAAACTTATTATATATTGTCGAAATCAGTTTGATCGGACCACTAGGGAGGGTACCTCCAATACAAGCCCCCATTAAAATTCAGGTTCTTATTCGAAAATCAAAAAGTCAAATCGGACCACTAGCGGGGTACCTCCCATATAAACCCCAATCTAGTACGGAACCCACCGTGTAGGAGTCTGACTCGCACTTGGCCCATTTTTTTTTTTTTTTTGTTTAATTCGCCTGTTCCATTGTTGTGTCTTTATACGGTGTGCAAGGTAGCGTCATTTTCACCTATTTTGAAAAAATCTTTCAGTTTGATTAGGGCCATAACAAAATTATCAATTTTTCCCAAGATGTTCGAATTACACAACACTTCAGCGAGACCATTATTTCTCCATCACAACATGGATATTATGGGCTTCAAATTTGGATGAAATCCTACTTGAAAAGCCAAGCCCAGCAAGTGATGTTTAAGTATTCTATACCGTTACTTTCGGAGTTCCTCAAGACAATCACCTTGGTCCACTTATTTTCAACTTATTTATAAATGATCCTTCCCTCTCCATCACACATTCTCGTGTGTGATGTAAAACTTTGCCTTTCGTTAAATGATGCTGCTTCTTATCTTAGATTGCAAGAAGATCTCTCAACTTCATTTATTTTTCTTTAAACGCCTTTGAATTCTTTTTTTTTTTTCTTTTTTTTCATAATTATAATCATATATATTCCTGGGTATATTAAATAATATGAAGAGAATATCTACTTATAAAAACGTTGGGAATGCAATTAAGAAATTATTTAGTAAATATTTTAAAATTTGTCAATATTTATCCTGAGACACTCACACAACATCACACTTCATTCATGTATACAAGTTTCGTATTAAACAGAAGAAAATGTATTTATTTAAAAAAAAAAAAAAAATTGTACTTTATGTGAAGCGACGACAAGTAGTTGCCATAAAATTCGGAATATTTTACGAGTTTGCTATAAAAAAAATGTCCTTGCTTGACAAGCTATTAACCCAAATAGTCAACAGATGGCATTCCGTACATGCCACAACGACATGACGCAAATTGTGCTGGGTACATACCAAAAACAGCCAGACACACACACACACACACACACACACACACACATGCACACACACACAGAGAAGAAGAACGTCCTAATTGAATATCTTATATTTTCTATTATCCATACCATTTTAGCCTATTCCACTGCTGCATTATTGGCAATAATTTTTGCTATTCCATTTGGTATACGAATGCTGATACATAAGGATCGCGGCCAATGGGAAGAGTTTGGTCCTGCATTCTATACTGCACACTTGGAGCTTTTTCTAGGCAATGGTTGTTTGGGTAAATATCATGTGAAATGAAATGTGAAATGCGCTTTGGCATTACTGATTTTTGTTTTTTGTGGTTTTTTTTTTTTATTTTATTTTTAGGAGTTGGAGTGATGATGCTTCTTGTGTTAACCATTGAGCGCTATGTTTCCGTTTGCCATCCCAGTTTTACGCGACCCGTTATGGGTCCACCATAGTATGCATATTTAAACTTTAAATATAACATTCCAACATTCTTTCAGACTATATCATCTATATCTATCTTATTCTTTTATTTATGTAGCATCATTGTTTTCGTGACAACATTTGTGACTTTCATCATTTATTTACCAAGCGTTTTCCGTGGCGAACTCATCAAATGCATGCTTAGCAAGGATGACACTTATGTGTATCTACGACGCGATAACAATGCATTTCAAAATACTCTATTTTACTCGGTCTGTTGAACATCTAATCAAAATAAAAAATATATATATATATATATATATATGTATATGTATGTATGTATGTTATTTAACATCTGATTTCTCCCATATGTAGATTTATAAAATTATGCTGGAGGTCATCTTTAAACTTATTCCTACTGTACTCATTGCTGGTTTGAATCTACGCATTATGCTCGTCTATCGTGGTACTTGTAGGCGCCGTCGCCAAATGGTTTTGACTCGATCCCATTATGTCAAGGACGATGATCCCCGTAAGTTCGCTGAGGAACGTCGTCTCTTCCTTTTACTCGGCAGCACTTCAATACTATTTCTTGTCTGTGTTTCTCCTATGGCCATACTACACATGACTATTGCTTCTGAAGTTTTGCCATCGTTTCCATTTCAAGTGTTCCGTGCCCTCGCCAATCTACTTGAATTGATTAACTACTCGATCACATTCTATATCTATTGCTTGTTCAGTGAAGATTTCCGTAATACCCTAATGCGTGTAATAAAGTGGGCCTGGATCAAGTCAAAATTATGCCGTCAAGATGGTGAAGTCTCCGTAAAGGCAACTCCGCTTATGCATTTCGATAAGATGACAATGCGCAATGCTCAACATATTACAACAACTTCTGGTGTTTGCACTGGGATTGGACGTTCTAGCAGCATATGATATGAGATGAATGAGATTGCAGATGATTGGGAAATCAAGATGCAACGAGAATGAGAACGAAAGCAAACGGAAACGCAAATGGTAATGAAAACGGAAATGGCAATGGAAAATGAAATGAAAAAAAAGGGAAGGAAAAAGAAAAAGAATAATAAGGAAAGGAAAGTGAAATTTTACAAAGTTTCATTTGTAGCGAAGAAAGAGTTAAAGAAACAACTCTTTGATTGAAAAATGTAATAGTTAAATTTAAGATGGATATATGTAGAATGTAAGTCAAGAAAAACTAATTTTTTTTTTCTTAGATATTAATCATGATATATAGCAAATATATACATACACACACACATACACATACCTACACACTTATACATAAACACTGAAGTATATGAATATAATATATATATATATATATATATATATTATATATTCCTGTAACTTTTATTTTCTTAACTAATCAATTATAAAAATGTTTAAGTTTGGGTTTTATATTTTTTATATTCTTAGGGATATAATAAGGATTTGGATAATAATGTAATCCCAAAATTATATAAATATAAAACTATAGAATAGAATCATTCTAAAAACTGAACATTTTGATGCATTGGACCTTACTTTTTTTAAGAAGGTCAATGTTAAATTGATTATGTGAGTGTAACACTAAAACATAATAAGCGATTACTTATTTAAGGAATCGAATCAATATGATTTGATATAAGAAAGCTTCAAAAGCTTAAAGGGTAATCCCATGGCCACCGATATACGATACAAATGAAAAAAAAAAAAAAAACTAAATTTAACTTTTATTTATTTCGATTTATGGGAGTCTTATGTATTAATGACCCCTGAAACAAATATACAAGTTTAATATAAACTTGAATAAATGCGAGGCATAAAACAGGCTGAGATAAAATGCATTTTGAAATAAAACTAGTAAGAACGTTATCTTCGGGTATGCCAAAGATGAAGCACTCTTCACGGGATGCAATGATTGTGGGGGGTGGGTGGGTGGGTGTTGTTGGGGGGGTACCCCCTAGTGGTCCGATTCGGCTGGTTCTGACATTTGTTCTGTGGCTCTCTTGAAAACTGACAGTGTCTAAGTTTCCGTTCGATAGAACAAAAAACAAAAAAGTTTTTTTTCCAATAAGAACAAGAATTCAAATGGGTGGTTTGTATGGGAGGTACCCCCCCTAGTGGTCCGATTCGGGTGGTTCTGACAAATGTACTGCGTATGGTAAAAAGAAAGGTTCGTAAAGCTCTCTAGCTCAAAAACTGAGGGAATAGTTTGCATACATACAGACGGACAGACGGACAGACGGACATGGCTTAATCAATTCGTTTAATCGAGCTGATTTTGACAAACTTATAATACTATTCACTTCCGTGAAGAGTATAAAAATATATTTCGCTCCGTATTCAATATTGAAAATACTGGGCATGCTGAAAGTGAATGAAGAAGATGTTCACATAGAATTTTCTATTAATTATCTTCGACAGTTCATGAGTTCAACATTCATATCCATTAATGATAAAATAACACATACATATGTATACAATATAGGTATATGTATTAATACATAATAGGAAATATCAAACATCCATTCAGAGACACACTTACAACACAATAAAATACTATATACAGACAACAACACAAGAAACTTATATACACTTATATTATATTATATCCATACTAAATATATGCATATTTAATGTTTACATACTCAATTACAATGCTTATCGATGTCCATACGTTTATGATAACCAAACATAATATTCATTATTAACATTTAAATATATACATATATATGTACTTAATATTGATAGAAAATTTAACTAAAAAACAAAAAAAAAACAAAAAAAATATATTGTAGTAGAAATCCATCGGTTTGAAAAACTGCAATTAACTCAAATTGAATTTAAAATCTCGTTAAGAACTGAGAAAATATGAGAAGGAAAATTTAGAAGAAAAAAAAAAAAAAAACAAAAAACAAGAAACTAAACACAAAATTAAACAAAAATTTTAAGAATTAAAATTAAACAAAACACAAAATTAAACTATAATATCAAGAATTCAAAGAAAACAAAATACACAATGAAACTAAAATAATAAGAATTAAAAGAAAACAAAACAAAGAATTAAACTATAATATCAAGAATTAAAAGAAAACAAAATACACAATTAAACTAAAATATTAAAAATTAAAAGAAAACAAAACACAAAATTAAACCATAATATTAAGAATTAAAAGAAAACAAAACACAAAATTAAACTATAATATTAAGAATTAAAAGAAAACAAAAAAATAGGAAGCCATGGGACTGCTGACACTTTTTTTTTTTTTTTGAATGAATTATAGTAGTAAGAAAACCCTTAAATATCATAATTATTAAATTAAAATTATTAAGATTACACACATCTTAGTATCTATCAGTACTCCGTTCAACCATTGAATTTCTTGCCTGACATTATTTTGGAAATTTCATCCAAATTCTTATGATGTCACTATTCTCATCTCTCTACCACTTGATCAATCATCATCATCTGTAATATCTATTTATGTATGTTCTTAGTTATCATGTAAGGTTAAGAACTAAAACCAGTATCATCAGTTCTCATTTTATGCCTAACGAATTTTTCTTGCTCAGCATTTATGACAACCAACCAACAAGAAAATCAACCAGAGCCATAGATATTTATGATTATCTTGTTTTCTACACATTTCTAAATGAAATGCAATTTTAATTAAATTATTTGTAAGTTTTTCTTCCGTTTTAATATTTCCATTTCCATTTCCAATCCTCTTGTCTTCGTTGTATTACTCGTACTCGTTTTGTCAATTTAAAATTTCCACCAAGGTGTTTCACTAGTCATTCACTTTATCAATCCATTCTATTAATTCAACGGAAACAAAGCTTAAATTACATCATCATCAATAATAAGGATTTTACAATAACAAATGTGAATAAATTTGCATATTGATTGCAATGATTTTCTTTTTTTTTTTTTTTTTGGTTGTCGATGCAAATAAAAACTGATATCTAAATTTAAGATTAAAAACAACATTAACCACTTTAAATCATTTTACAATAACACTGTTCATCTTCATCAACACTATCACTAACAATAAAATAATATAATAATAATAATAATAATAACAAAAAAAAAAAAACATCACGAAAAAGCTTTGAATGGCTTTGAACGATCACTTAAGCGAACTCATAAGTTTTTCCCCTTTCAAAACTCGATCAATGCGCCTAAAAAAGTATTAAAACTTAAAACACAAGGAAACTTAACTAAGACTTTGGACTCATCAGATATCAATTACACGTCACACACATATTTATTTATTTATTTTTGTTTTTTTTTTTTTTTTTTTTTGCTTTTTGAAACAAATCTTAAAATAATATTGGTCTATCTATCTATTAAAATTTTTACTTAATTTGTAAAACAAAAATTAAGTTCAAATAGTTGGTCAAGTGTCTTTCTTGTTTTTTATACCTAAAACTAAGGAAAGTTATTATATTCAGCCCAATATTTTAGTTTCTGAGACCAAGTAGATGAAGCATTAATTAACACAAATTTATTTTACAATTTACGTGTATAATGAGACTTCTGACTTAAAGTTCAAAGGATTAGGCTACTTACTCTTAGTGTAGAAAAGATCAAATCATTATTTCGGTTTTATCAAACAAAAAACACACCCTCCATATACTTATAGAAATATCAATCATTTACATTTTCACAATACATAAATACAAAAATAAACAAAAAGCAAACAAAAATTACAAATTATCTACTAAAGGTTTAAGCCATACGAGTATTTTTAAGTAAAATAAAAAATATAATTTTGATGTTGTTTTTATGAATGAAGATTATCATGTATACACATAACACATACACAAATACAATATTTAGTAAGAATGTTCTAAGTATATTCTGTTCAGCTGAACAGAAATGTAGAAAATACAATTATTAAAATAAAGTTCTTTTATTTTGTTGTTTTTAAACAAAATTCCTTATGCAAAGTAGAAGCAAGTAAACAATGGTTGAGCCCCCGTTTTTGATAAATGTAAGAGTTTATTATACAATGGCTTAGTTGAAAACTTCAAAAAGCATACTAAATTGACTGAAGAACTACGACTCAAAACAGAGATCGTTTTCTTGGGGAGATTTGGAAATTTGTGAATTTCTTATTAATGGATTGTCTTAAGCAAAAAACTTAATACAAAATATTAATAAGATTATTTATTTATATGTTTATTAAATTATTAAAGGCTTGGTTTATACACCATCCAGTAAATCAGAGGAAATCTGCGATAAATTAGTAATTTTCATGCTTAAAAAAAAAGGTATTAACCATTATTCATATGCACTTTATAACTTTAAATTGGCACTACAAACATTACATCATTGATATAAAAAAAATTCATAAATAATTCTAAATGTGAAATGTAGAGAAAATGTTACATTAAATGTCAAAGTAAATATCGTAAATCAATTTAAATACAAAAATAAATACTATGCATGCATTTCAATATAAAATTAAAGTATTTAAATGAAAATATATACCTATATACAATATATCTATACAATATATACTTAATCAATGAATGAATGTACCTTAGTATTTAAAAAAAAAAAACTATACCTAAAAACAAATGGAAAAATTACAGATACAAAATCTCAACTCAACTCAACTCAACTCAACTCAACTGAAAATGAAGAAAGAAACTTTATTTTAAAATGAAAATGTTTCGTAATAATAAAACTTGAATATCAATCTAAATGTCTAAATTCATTAAAAACAAATCAATTCATTCAAAGCATAACATAATTATATTTATATAAAATATACAAATACATACAATATATTGTATGTATTACATATATAAAAAAATATATTTACATGAAATGGAAATCGAATGATCCCCCATCCCCCTCTAAATAGATACTACTTAGTCAATGTTTCTGAAACAATATTTAGACAAAAGTCAAAAGAAAAAATTTTATCAAATTGAAACAATAGAAATTTCATGAAAGAAACCATTAAATTTTGAACTCAATTCTCTGCCCATATTACATTATAATATAATACAATAAATGAAATCATAACAAACAAAAAATTATTCCCAAAACATTTAAAAAAAAAAAAAACAAAAACAAAAACAGATATAAAAAACTTGAAAAACTTTCAAACTAAAATTTTTTAAAATATCCAAGTATTTTGAATGTCGTGATTGGTGGTGCTGTAAGGAAATAAACCAAATTTAATTTTTTTTTTTGAAGCTCAAAGCTAAATATATTTAATAAAATAAAATGAAATTAAACAAAAAAAAAATATATAAAATATACAAACTACTATACGAATTATATAAATGTGCTTGAATGTTTTAAATCATCATCATACGAGGTCTGTTCAAAACATATCGCGAATTTTGAATTTACGCGGGCTACGTATATTTTATTTTCTGTTTTTTTTTTTTTGTTTTTTCTATAGCGTTATGTTGGTACTCATGCCCCTCGCTTATGTTATCAAGGCCGGCTATTTTGAATGTTTAGTTTATTTTTGACAGTTGTTTTGCTTACACGTGTTTTTGTTCGTCTTTGATTTTTGCCTACTCCAAAAAAAAAATTCAAAATTCTTGGTATTTTTTAAACAGACCTCTTCATATTCTTATAATATACTTAATATATAAACGTATACTAAACGTATATATCTATTAAATGGCATCATATTGTACTTAAATATATATGGGTGAAAAAGTTGGTTGAATACTACTTAGAAGTAACCAACCCCCAAAAAAAAAACAAAAAAAACCCAAAATAATTACATACAGGAAACTAAAACAATTAAGAAAATTAACTTCGACTATGCCGAAGATGATATACTCTTCACGCACCTCCTAGGAAATGTCTTTGCCTACATTATGTTATTCAGAAATATTTAATTATTGATTTGACTTATGTTTAGGGTATAGTTGGCACACACAGAGCATTTCAACAATGAAACTTATAGTACAAAATTTCAGCTCTCTAAGTAAAAAATTGAGGGAATATTTTGCATACATACAGACGGACAGAGGGACAGACGGACAGACGTACAGACGGACATGGGTTAATCAATTCGTCTAATCGAGCTGCTCAAGAATCTATATACTTTATGTGGTCTCTTTTGTCTCCTTCTGCCTGTTACAAACTTCATGACAAACTTATAATAAAGGGTGTTTGTTTTAAGCCCGATAGAATTTGAAATTATAAAAAAAAAAAAAAACACAAATAATTAAATTGTAATCAAAAAATTTATTTTATGCAAATGATCAATATACCTTAACACAATAAAGTACCCGGAATTTATCTTTTAAGTTGCCCGCGTTAAGTATTTTTAGGTTTTTTTTTTTTTTGCTGTATGTTGATAGGACTGTCTTTAATTACTATGCCAAAAATGAGCGCGATCTGTCAACCAGTTTGTTTAAAGCAGCTGGTTTAATCAGTCCACCTTAGTAACAAATTTTACAACAGAAAAAAATATGGAACGAAATTTCGTATGCCGAATCGATTCGAATGGTGGAGAAGGCGGACGGTGAGTCTGTTTTATCGAAAACTCAGGCTTACGAGTGGTACAAAGCCTTTAAAGACGGTCGGGAGATCATCGAAGACTTACCTCGTTTCGGACGGCCATCGACCTCTGGCACTGATGATAACGTCAAAAAAGTTAAAGAAATCGTACTCGAAAATCGTCATGTTAGTGTTAGAAAGATAGCACGTGAACTCAACATCAGTCGTGACATTTGGGCATGCAGAGCGTCGCCGCTCGGCTCTTTCCTATTGAGCTGAATTTTCTCCAAAAATTTCTCATCGGGCCACGATTATAAACGATTATATGGCCAAAAACGCGAGAAATACCATCGACCAGCCGCCCTGTTCACCTGACTTAGGTCCGTGTGACTTTTTCCCGTTCCCGAAACTCAAATTACAGATTCGGGGAACCTGACATAACTCTATAGGCTCCATCAAACGAAATTCGCCGAGAACTATTGAGGTGGACTGATTAAACACGCTGCTGTAAATAAACTGGTTGACAGATTGCGCTCATTTTTGGCATAGTAATTAAGGACAGTCCTACTAACACACAAAAAAAAAGCTTAAAAACTGCTTAACGTGGGCAATTTAAATGACGAATTCCGGGTACTTTAATGTCTTAAGGTATGCTATTAACATTTAAAAATGATTTCGGGCATATGGCCACAGCGATTGTTCTTGACGAAACGCATTCTGGACATCCAACATTTCATCGCCAAATTGTGTTCAGCGATGAGGCTCATTTTTGGCTTAACTGATTTGTTAATAAGCAAAATTGCAGCATATGCAGTAACAGCAATCCACAAGAGGCCTTACAGGCTCCATTACATCCACAAAAATGCACCGATTGGTGCGGCTTACACGCTGGTGGCATCATCTTCAAAAATGAGGCCGGATCTCGCGTTACGGTCAATGGAGATCGTTACCGCACCATGATCAATGATATCTAGTTGGAAAATATGTATGACATTGATACAGACGAGATGTGGTTTCAACAGGATGGCGTTACGTGCCATACGGCGTCTTATTAAAATCAAAATTTCACGATAAGTTTATTTCGAAAAATGGACCCGTCAATTGATCTCCAAGGTCGTGCGATTTAACACCTGTCGATTATTTCCTATGGGGCTACGTGAAGTCACTGGTTTATGCTGATAAACCAGCAACAATTGATGCCTTAGAGGTTGACATTGTTGGTGTTGTTCGTGACATATGCACGAAATTATTTTTAAATGTTTGATCATTTGCATAAAATAAATTTTTTGATTACAATTTAATTAATTGTGTTATTTTTTACAATTTCAAGTTCTGCGTGAAGAGTATAAAAATTAAATAAATATCATATTGTATTGCATGAAATAAATGTGTAAATGTATACTTGAATTTTATGAATATTTAAATGATTGTATCCTAACAAATAATGTCATACATAACAGTATACTATTTACATGGAACAATTATAATAAAATATTCATCCTTTAAAACAAATTTGGTTTTTTATTTAGTACTCGTATTGTACCCATAATTCGTACCCAACCTGTCCCACTATACATTAGAGATGAAACAGATATCCAGTAACTACTCGGAGTCCGGAGCTGGAATAAAATGCACGTTTCATCGATTTAGAAAAAACGTTCTACAAGGCATGGTTTAAAGGTCTAATAGTTAAACTTATAAGCTTCCGATATCCTTTACAGCTACTCATTCTAATCTACAATATGATCTTGAACAAAAAATTGATAGTTCACGTTAATAATATTTGTACCAATCGAGTATACAATGTCAAAAATGGACTCAACTAGAGACGTGAAGTAGCCCATTCACATTGCCAACAAGGGTTGTAATTCATGAATGTATACTCAAATTTAATGTACGTTGTTCTTGTTTTGAGAAAGAAGAAGTGAATGCATGTTTGCTATATTGAGTCTGAAACGAATTGAATGAGTTCGTGCCTTCGCATTTGAAACATTCAAAACTAAACCGTGTGTACAACTAAAACGATGGGTAATTTAATGTACACTACTACACAACAGTTAAAGTGAATGGACGCAAATAAAAAAAAAAAACCAAAACTAAGTAAATCGAAAAAAATGGACCAAGTGCGAGGACACGGAGGTTTCCGTACCAGATGGGGGTTTGTATGGGAGGTACCCCTCCTAGTTGGACGATTTGGCTGATTCCAACAAATGTACCGCGCCTATATCAGAAATCAGATAGAACTAAAAACAAAAAAGTTTTTCTAATAAGAACCTGAATTTTAATGGGGTTTGTATGCGAGGTAACCTCCGTAGTAATCCGACCAAACTGAAATTTCAACAATACAAGTTTCTGATATATAGCCACCAGCCATCCAAATTTCAAGATCATGGGATTACTGGATCGTATAGCTGCCATACAAATCAAAATGTTTCTTGTATGGAGACCCCTTTAAGTTTTTGAAAATAGTTATAATTTTAGTATTTGCATATAGATGCACGAACAGAAATACACCCGCTGTGAAAATTTTAACTCTCTAGCTATTACGGTTCATGAGATATGACCCAACGACAGACGGACGGACAACGACATCTCTGTAATAGTGTTCCGTTTGATACCCTTTGGGTAAGGAATCCTGTAAATGAAGCATACATACATAAATACACACAAATAAAAGAAACAGTAGCACGACATACTCGTATACGCATTTTTGCTTGTTGACGTTTCTCTTTGTCTTCTTTCGTTGTTATTTCACTTCGTTAAGCGATGCGATCATTCTTTTGTGCATGGATAAAATGTACAATGATGTACTCACAATTCGCAGGTACTAGTATTCATTTTCATTCACAACAGATGTATGTACAAAGGAACATCTTCATAATCAATTTGATTTGAGAGCATATCTGCCGTTGTCTCGTCAATACAACTGACAGCCTAATAAACGCAGCATTATACGAAAGTGATGAATACTTCAGTGAAATTGCTAATTTAAATGGCTTTACACCTCCAGAAATATTCTTATACTTAGACAGAAAGGGTTTTATTCAAAACGAAAATAGAGTACCTATAATATACAAGATAATACGAGTATTCTGTGGCAACAAGTCAAAGTAGCTTTAGTCGAAAATTGAGTTTGAATGTTATTGTTTTTCACCGCTTCAAAACAGATATTTTCACTAAGGAATTTTGAAAAATCTGGCATAGAAACACAGCTACATCATTTTACTTTATATCCTAAGTATCCCGTATGACGCCGAACAGTGCGCACCGAACAAATTGTAGCTGCTGTACAGCACAGCATTGAAGAAGATCCAAATCAATCAATTCGTCACCGTTCTCAGTGGGGTTGTGTCCATTAGTTATGCACGAATCCTTGGATTCGGATTCGAAGATCCGGATCTTGAAAGTATTCGTGGTAATCGAATCCGAATCCAAGTACGAATCCGAGTACGAATCTGAATCCGAGTGTGACTCCGAATCCGATTACGAATCCAAATCGAAGAACGATTCCGAGTACGATTCAATCGAATCCGAATCCAAAATATATATTAGAAATAGAAATACATTTTTTTTTTTTCTTTGCGTGTGAGTAGGGAGAAAATCCTTAAGACCTATAGCAACCGTTGTGTGTGGTGTAGCCACTAAAGCTCCCTTCTCTTCCCCTGAGCATTATATGCAATGTAAAACAACAAAAAGCAAAAGAGATGAAGATGATGTTCATGGTGATGATAAGAAGGGATATGGTGGATATATGGGAAAATCGAAAGAAGAGACTCAGTTTACTCTTCCTAGTTTCCTTATAATAATATACAAAATCTTGTATACAAAATATAAAATGTGTCTTCCATCAATTAAATTAACATTTTAATGTCTCATTTTTGTAGAAAGTCCTTCGAACTATGTGCATCGCACAAGTATTATCATGTTATTCTAATGTTGGTATTGCATATAGGAAATACTCAAAAAGGATCGTTATAATGATTCGCCCACTGGAAGGTACATCTCATACATAGCTGCGACTTAATAAATCTGAGAGTAACTTCAGACATATTAGCAACAGCAGAATGATTCTAATTTGCTGCACCATAATGTCATGCATTCGTCACTACATCTGGAAACACACTATAAAATCATATATTCCATCTACTCTATCAAAACTTTTAGAAAACGTGTTGCCACATAAACTGTTTCTTTGAGGAAAAATATGTAGTTAGAATTCATAAAAAGAAAAGTTGTAATAATAAAAATCGTAATGTTCATAATTCAAATTCAAGTAAACAAGCAAAAAATGTCGTGTATATCCGGCAAATATTCTTGAAGGTCCACGCGTTGCTTGATCATGGATTTCCTGTGTTCACCGCCGAAAGGGAGCTAATGCCTTTGCCATCAGAGTTCCGTTACCGCATAGGAAATGTTCAACGGGGTGGCATACCAAATATTTTGCCCATCAGAAATATTTGATTATTGATTTGACATATGTTTACCAATTCAACACTGAGTTCGAAATATTTGTATGGGAGCTTTACGATCAAGTCATCCTAGGGTCTTAAAATTTATACCATTGGTGAATATAGGTCAGACAAAAGCTGCGTATGCGTTGCTCGCTACACGATATGTCAAAACACATACCAATACAAAAAATATTCATTAAGAGCCCGTTACCAGGTTATTTCTGTGCTTTTGAAACATTTACCAACACTATTTTTCTACCTAACCAAAATTGTTACACAGACGATAAATCATTTGAGCTTACATGAAAAGTGAATCAGCTGTGTGAATCGCAGATCTGAAAAATTATTTAAAGAAAATTATGAATTATAAAATTAAATAATATTACAATAAGCTCAATCGATGCTGCGGTGGCGAACCCGCCTTTCCCTTAATCTTATCTAAAACAAATTTCATTTGTTTCTATGTGGACAACATCAAACTGTATACCCATTTCTTCCTACCATCAATTTTCTTAGAATTATCCCCTGGTAGCAAAAACAACGTCAAAAAAATAAGTGAATTTTCGATCAAATCAAACAAGTTTACTACGTGGACTATGTTTTTCTTTCCTTCGATTTTTGCTTCTCAATAAGGCAAACGCGCATATAAAACTTGTGCGCGAGTTGTTTTTGTCAGTTGTGCTTTCGTGAATACTCGGCAACCCTTTTTGAAACAAAATTTACACTAATACTAACAAACACTATAATTTCTTTAATCTGCTTGGCGTCGTCGTCTAGTGAAAAAGTGAAAAAGTGATTTAAATAAAGAAATTTTGTTGTTTTACGGTAAGTGCATATGTTTATTTCATTGATATTACAAATTTATTACAAAACAAAAAAGAAAAACGGAAAAGTGTAATGTATTTTGTTTTTTTTTTTCATTTAATAAATTGCATGCCGGAATTTCGAAGGTCTGCAGTGAGTAAGCAAATTGGAGAAAATTTTCAATAGAAACAATAAAATCTCCTGCGTTCAAACAAATTAGTAAGTTTTTTGAATCCAAAATAAATAAATATCATTTAAAGTTCTTTAATTTTCTTGTGTCTTCTATTTTATTGTCTTAGCTTTTTGTTTTAAATTGTTGATTTCTGACGACGGTCGCCATATTTTTTATCGACTGCGTTGCGAGTTTGAGACAACGAACGCACTGAGTGAGTATACATTTTTTATTTTTTTTAATTTAATTATACAAATGAGATTCTTTCATAGACTGAATTAGTTTGGTGATGTTGTCGTGGGTTGGGTTGGTTAAGGAATGTATGGGGTCAGAGGAGGGGAAGTGTTGGAGTCTGTGAGAATTAAAGTGTGGGCAATCATATAGGGTATGATGGACGGATAGTGTGGCATTTAGGTTACAGTGATTGCAAATATTACTTAGGGAGTGATCAAAAAGGTGTTTGTGAGTTAATTTGGTGTGTCCAAGGCGAAGTCTATTAAAATTACAAATGTCTCGACGATTCAGGGATGGGTCCAAAAAGAGATGTCTGAACTGTTTAAGTCGTTTTTTGTATTTGATAATATATTTGTAATGGGGATTAGCCAGATGCCATATTGATTCGAACTCGTTTTGAAAAAAAATTCACAATGTATTTTTTAACATCTGTTATGTTGTTATTGGTTGCATACATTAGTGGATATAAGTGTGACTTTTTAGCACCAAGATCCGCTAGTTCATTGCCGGCTATCCCACAATGGCCTGGAACCCAGATAATTTTGATTTTAGATGAGTTAGATAAAATGATATTTCTTATAGTTTAGGAGTATGGATTCAGGTTGTTGGTGTTGGCAATAGCGTTGATTGAGGCTAAGGAGTCTGTGCATATTGCAAATTTGCCTTTTTTCTGTTTGGCTTGTTGACAAGCTGTGAGTATGGCTGATATTTCGGCTGTAAAGATTGAGGAGAAATCTGGCAGCAGGTGGTGACTGATAATTTCATCTTTTGTGGCTACGCTATAAGATACTCCTTAACTAGACTTGGAACCATCCGTGTAGGGAAATTTGTAGGAGCAGAAGGAATGTTGCAGTTCTAAGAGTTTTTGTTTGTATATTTCAGTGGGGGTGTCCTCTTTGTTGGAGGAATGAAGCGATAGGCATAAGGGAGAGTTCTGGCGCGCCGAACTGATGATCGGGAATGGTTTCTTGAGCGACTCATACAGCCAACATTCTACTCAAAAATATTCGTTCAGGTTTAGGTATCATGGTGGTCGTTGCACACTCCACTGTGTGGGGAAATGACAGATGGTATTATTCTGTGTTGTTTTAGTTCATCAAATGTCGAAAGTCCCATGAGCATATAAGACTGATATTTTGTTTTGTTTTCTAGACAAAGAAACAAACAACCAGGGCGAAAGAAGAAAACTGGTAATTGAAGTTGACGGAAATCACGGATAGTTGCATTAAACCAAAACCAGAAACCAATTTATCGTAAACCTAAATAGGTGAAGTTGATTAAGTCATTCAAAATGCAGGTACAATCAATTGAAGAGATTAAGGATAAATCAAAATTCTTCAATACTGAAGTCTTCGTTCATTCTAATCAGCCAATACGCTATCCTTCTCTAAGTATGTTAAAAGAAATTGTGAAGGACTACCGTTCATACGTGACTACCGGACAAATAATTGGTTTGACACACGTGTCCAATGGTGATTCGATATTAATCTGTACAACAGATGACGAAGATCGTGGATTATATTATATTTCAGCAGTTTGTAGGATTATCGAAAAAGAAATATCACAGTCGCATGATGCATCTGTTGGTCCGGTCGCCATATTTTTAGTGCCAACAAAAAGTCATGCCTTACGATTGTTTGGATTGTGCAACTCTTTTTTGAGCCAACAAAGTTTGAAGAATAATGGGTTATTAATGGTTACCGGTGATATAGTCAACAGCCTAAAGAAAGGATGTGGCATTCTAATAGTCACATTTCCACAATTTGAAATATTGCTAGCCCTAAATGTATTGGATAACAATATTGATAAGTCCCGATTAAAACATGTCATCATAGATGACTTGGATATGATGAGCAAGAACTATAAGTCAAAGTTCCAAGAAATAATGGGTATTCTAGTACATCTATGTATGACGGAATCAAATGGGAAACAAATACTTGCTCCACAGTTTATCATAACTTCAGAATGCTATAATTGGTCATTTATGCCGTTTCTGATTCGTAATACCAGGCGTCCATTAATGATTTTAACAGATTTTTTTGAAGCAAGTATATATGGCGGTATAAATTGGGCTATAGAGACGACTACTTCCAAAAAAGATTCATTACTCTCAGAATTAAACAAATTCAAGCCATGCACTATTGTATTTTGCAAAAACTCTGATGATGTCTTAGAAGTGCAGGCTCTTCTAACTCAGAACAACATTGACTTCTTGATTGGAACACATTCTAATGTAAAGAAGATCTACGACTGGCAATATAATGTATCACTTTTATTTTTAGTTTACTTAGAATTTGTATTAACTATTGTTTCTTTAACAGTTGTCCCGGACAATACTTATATGTACTGATGATTACCACTCATTAAGTATCCATGAAGCAGAAAATGTCATTCATTACACGTATCCAGATAATTGGTATTCGTTTAAAAAGCGTCATTCAGTGCTAGTTGGTAACTATCCCAATATGATGAATACTGATTTTTATTCAGAAAAGTATTCGAAGCTAAGAGTGGTAGCCCTCACAGATGGATACGACACTATTGACTTTTCTCCTCTACTCGAATTATTCATAAATCAGAAGAAAAAGATCAATCCAGAAGTACTTAAACATCTAAACGCTCAACTGCTTCGTTCTACATTGGAATGTGCACAACAAAGCTATAAAAGAATTCCGAATTTGGTTACTCATGGTTCATGTAAAAGTCTTCGTTGCGCCTATAACGATTATAAGGACCCGCAGGATTTTCCTAGCATAGAACAACACAAATATGTACCCGTAAAAGGCATTGTCAGCATAGAAATTCTACATGTTTATAAACCGACACATTTTGCGGTACGTTTATTGAAGTGGAAGGAATCAATTGAAGATGAGTTTCATGACTTGCCTTTACTATATAATACAATGTCAAATAAACTTAAAATTAAGTACGATGAAATGGAATATCCACCAAAATTGGGTGAGATATGTGTTGCTAAAGTGGGTTCACGGTATCAACGCGTACAAATAATTATGATTCCAAATACTTATACAAATGCAAATGATAGAATGTTATACGGACAATTCATAGATGAAAGTATGATATTTCAAGAATTCAAATGTTCGGAGCTTTTTGTTTGTCCTCCGGAATATCAGGTCGTGCCTCCTATGGTGATGCAATTATACTTGTCGTCAATCTTACCAAATGCACGAGTGCTACAAGATACTGAACAAGTTAAATCATGGTTGAAATTAGAAAGCCAATGGAATGGTACGATACGCTACGAAGCGAAAATTCTTAAAGTATTGACTAATACAATATTTTCATCAAGTTTGACGTTATGTAAAAGAGATTCGAACGACTGTGAGGAACAACGTTTAGAGTTGGACACGTACTTATTGAAGGAAGATTATGGAAAATAAAATTATAATTATAAAATCCAAAAATAATCATTTTCAAATCAGAAATAAGTTAAATTTAAAAACTGTATCTTACTATTTTCTATAATTATGTATATCATGTAATTTAATTGGATGATATTTCAATAAAAGCTACAACTTGCCATTAACACAGTTCTGATGTGATTTGAGGCTCGCATTGCCTAAAATACCAAAAGCATAGTAAGGGTTAAAAAACGCCACTTGCCATATGCACAGATATGGTAATAAGGATCTTATTATCTATAAGGATTGTCCATTAACACATAACTATGAAGCTAGAGGTAAACCGAAAATTGTCATTTATTGGTTGGCTGGAATAAAGGACCCATGCAAACCACCAGTGCTTTCAGCATACTGACTTCAGTGGCTAACTAAAGATACTGCCAAGTAGATTGTTGACGTTAAAGCTAATCAAGAGATGATTGAAAAATTACTTACCATAATATTAGAAAATGAGTACGAAATCGAATGGAAACTTGGGATTTTGTGAAAATCAGTTGTTTTCTGTAGATTTAATATGTAAATACAATGAAAAATTACAAATGCTTGTGACAACGGAATGTAAGAATGTTCATTAAAGTATATAAATTTGGTGTTTGGCAGCCTTGAATTTAACATTGCTTTTCTTTATTCTATAGAAACTTTAATAGTTTAATTAGAGTAGTTTTCTTTTTTGTATAGTTTTGGCCTTTGTGAAAATTTCACAAAATTCTTTCAAGATTTCCGGAGTAGCTTTATCCAAAAAGATAACGCTCTGCAATGGCTTGTTATTGGAGGGCTTATTTAAGGATGACGATGGCAATAGAGATACAACAGGTGAGTAGTGCAAGCCAATTTAAAATGAGCAGTAAACGATGCCCATGATTGAGTTGGTAGTGAGTAATATACTCGTATTATACAATAGTTTGCATATGACTCAGTGGTAGTTTGGGTATCCGAGCATCATCATTTTTTGTAAATTACTCATAGAATTAATTACTCATAGAATTAATAGCAACCGGATCATCTTCTTTAGTATGAAGACGTACAGATATGCCCAAATCACGCACGGCCTCGCTGACTTGCTCTGCCTCAATATTTTTGTTGCACTCTACTACCATACGATGCACTTCATTCAGTGCTGCTGCCCGATTCTCTATATGGTTGCGATGGCTGAGCAGAGCAAAATTCCTTTTTACTTGTCACATTTCCAATTTCTAATGTTTTTCCTTTGGAAATCTAAAGAGAGAAGAAGAGTTTTGGTAATATAAATAAAAAAAACAAAGAATTCAGAAAATTAATATCGGTTCACTGAAGTTTAAATACTTGAAACTTCGTAGAATGATTTGCTTCCTCAGTACAAACCCGAAGCTGAACATGCGAAACAAGTTGTTACTGTACAAGGCCATACCGAAAACGGTAGGACTTACGGTACACAGCTTTGGGGCTCCGCAGCCAAATCAAATGTAGAAATCCTTCAGACGTTCCAGTCCAAACTGCTGCGGAGAATTGTTTTTTCCGGAAATCAGTATTCCAACGAGATTTGCAAATCCCAACGAAAAATGAACAAATCGTGAAGCACAGCATCAGACACTTGACTAGGTTGGATGCCCATGTCAGTCACCTTGCACTCAACCTGTTGGACAACAGCAGGCAAACGCGACGGCGGAAACGCAAAATCCCCTAGACCTCCCATTTCGCACCCCGGATGAGTGATCAACTCATCAATACATGCTTCAGTGATAGTAATTTAATATAAAATTCACTGGTTGTCGTGTGACGACAGTAGCAAAGAAAACAAAAAAAAAAAAACTGGTTTTGCCACACCAGCCAACATTTGACAATGAAAAGTGACTATACTTAATTTTGGTCATTAAACAAAAAAAAAAAAAAAAAAATTCAGAAAATTAATATCGATTCACTGAAGTTTAAATACTTGAAACTTTGTAGAATGATTTGCTTCCTCAGTACAAACCCGAAGCTGAACCTTCGAAAAGGTGGCAGCACATTAAGTCGACGAGCCCAGAAATTTTCAAGATGCTTTATTAATACGAGTAATAATATTCCGAATGAATCATCCGCTAATGCTCGGGATAAACAAATTGAAAAGGATCATCATCATCAGCAGCAACAAGAGGCGATTAATAATATATTGTCACCGATAGCTGCATCATCATCATCATCACCATCATCATCAGCTAAACATCATATTACTGAGACGCTCTGTTCTAGTAGTTATACAAATGATGATTTATCAGCTTCAGGACAACAACAACAATCTCCTGATGGCAGTTACGATACAAAAAAATCAATGCATCATCTTATTGAAAATTTTAAACGTGTAAGATTTGAAGTGATTGTGCTGTTGAAATGCAATTGGGAAATAATAACAACACAAATGGCGGCCCAGCAACGATGGCACAACAACGTAAAAGACGCCGAATTCAAAATATTATTGTAATATGCTTGAAAAAAATGAACAGCAGCAGCAACAACAACAACAACAACAACAAAAAGAGCAGCCAAATCCTGGATCACGGCATCAGCAACGTCTTGCCTATTATCGTCATAAGCGTCGCTATAATCACCGTCAGGAGAAACGATTTGACGCTTTACTCTCAGTCCTAGGACAAATTGTTAATGTTGAACATCCAAATGTTGATATGACCCCATTGAATACCATCATTGGCACATCATCTAATATAAGTAGTGATGAGGAATTAGCACGAGCAAAACGAAATTGGTCAGCAAGCAAATTTTAATACAAAAACACACAAAAAAAAAACAAACAAAAAAAAAAACAAGAAAAGGAAACTCAATTTAACTCAGTGAATGTGAATGGGTTAGACGTTACTTTTTGCTAGTATTATAAGATAAAGAATCCCCACTTTCTTTTCTTCTTTTCAATATAATTCAAAAAAAAAAAAAAAACAAAACAAAACTATAAAAATTGAGTGCGCTCACTACGAACAACACTCAAATTGTCTTGACAATTTTCTTTTTATTTTTTAATTTAAAAACAAAACCAATTTATTGAAAACAAATCGAAAAATTTGTATGATTAATTTTCGGTCAGGACAAACTACAATACATTTTGAATGAAACTACATACACACATACATACATACTGATATGTATCATATATGTATATATATTTCACATTCACAATTAAGCGAAAAAATCAGCGAGAACTTCTGCCCAATAATTTGGTATAATCCTACTCATACTCTATCTATCCTAATTATTCTTCTAAGTAAAGATAAATATTCATTTTAAAGTTTGGAAGACGACGTCATCTATTTATTCATTCAGTATTCATGTTGATGCAAAAAACAATTTAAGTATATAGTAGTGATTCTACTGAAACAATTAACTAACTGACCAATGTATTTTATTACACCATATACTATAATGATGACATGCAAAACATCTTATTAAGGAATTGAGATGAAAACCTTCTTAAACATAAGTAGAATTTGATATTTTGCCAGCCAATGAATCAATACAATATCTATCTATGTAAACCTAAGAATTGTGAAAATCGAAAGTTTTGAAACAAGCAAAGTCTGTTAGACAAACATATATAAAAAAAATTTTATATTGCGGACCCAATAAACCAGATATTTCTTTTGATCAATTACCAAAAAAATTTGAAAGTAATATGTTTGGAAATTAATTTAGAGAATCTTATTTTGATATTTCGATTCTCTCACTCAAGAAATGTAAACATACATATGTTTTCTATAAAAACTCATAAGAGAATGTAAATTTAATTAGGAAGTTATGAACTAACTTATGAAGAAAAAGAAAGCGTATAATCAAGATTTGCAGAAGAATGGCAACAAATAATAATTCAGTTGTGAGGATGCTTGAAATCAGTAAAAGACGCCCGAGGTGGGACAAGCAAATATTAATTAATTAATTTGAAGAGAAATGAAAACCAAATTTAAACTTGTTAAACAACTCACAAGTTGTCATTTTAGAATTAATACAAATTAAATTTCATACAAAACTGGCCACCTTTTTCTAATTTAGGAAAATGATTTTGATTCTCCTAATTATTTGTGCTATGTATTTAATAAATTGATAAGGCCAGTACAGATCTCGAAGCCCGCTGTGTGTCAAGTCTGTCTCGATTCAATAACTTGCAAAGAAGATAGACACAAATTGCTATGTGGACACTTTATACATGGCAATTGTCCGATTTGCCACCGTAGATCGCTATAATTGAACATCTTCGCTTTTTGTGATTTTAAGCTGCGAATTTTAAATTAAAAAAAAAAATATTTAGTGTTTAACCAATGCAAGGTACATTTTTGAAATGTTATAAAGAAATAATAAACAAAAACACACTCTGACTGATCTCTGACCTCCGGTTCGTTGATGAAAATAACAAATGCAATAAGAAAGACCATTGTTGCAAAAAAAAAAAGAAACAAATGAGAGGCCCGACGCTTGGTCAAACAACAGTTCAACAGTAAAACCGCATAACAGCACAACAGCAGCGGTAAATATTTCACATTAATTATCGGTAATGAATGTTTACACTTATTTATTGGCATTAATCATCGTTTAACGCTCATTTAATATGCACTTTATAGCCCCCGGAAATGCAATGATCCAACAAGTCAAAAGTCCCAAAGCTGTGCTAGCATGGCATGGCCAGTTATTTTCATTGGATCAGACGAAGATTGAACGGGCGGCCGGTACTTCATATTGTTTTTGATTTTCTACATACTCGTATATGTTAGTATTACCACCAATGCCTGTTTGTATGCTAAATGAAGCACATGGTGAGATATCACAGATTGAAGATGTACTATGTTGATGGTGGAGATGAGGTGGTGGTCGTTGTGGAAGCAGCAGTAATTATTGTCTTTAAAATTTACTTTAAAAAATAAAATGATCTGGTGGTCTTTATACCCATTTTATAGGAGATCATCATACAATAGATTTTTAAATTTGCAAATGATTTTCATTTGGCAATTGACTGACTGAATAAAATCTCATAGTCAACAAAAGTCACATTAAGATGAAATCACCATGAATATTAAAAACTAGTTGCATGTATTTCTTATAAGAAAACATGATTCAATGGGCTTTCAAGGGATAACATCATAGATCTTTTTATTTTCTTTCTATATTTGCAGATTTCATATTTCGTTCCTGGTAAAAATAAAAACCCCAAAACTTCTTAATCAAAATGAAACATTGCAAATATTAAAAACAGGTAAATGATCTGTTCATGGCATTCGTTTATATAGTAGAGGTTTTTTACTTGCAGATAAACTTCATTCGCGGTAACAGAATCGAGTTAAAACAAATGGCAACTGAAACATTTTAAGCTTGCAGATGCATTTTATTTCTGAATTAGAAGGGGCATTTGGCATTGTTATTATTGATTACATTTGGTAACTCAAACAGAAATAATAAGATGTGAAATTCTTAATTTATGAATTTATTTCGTAGATCCATATATCTTTTCTTTTTTTTTTTTTTGCCCCGTGATATTAATCGATTTAAGTGCTTGAAAATTGTTTTATATTTTACAATTTGATTAAATTAAATTATAATTACATACTTATAATTTTCATGGTGTTTTGTCTCATTTACAGAGTTGTGTACAATTTTTTTCTTCTGCGCTTGTACTTTGTTTTTGTAGTTTTCATCTTTCTTTCTGTTGGTTGGTTTACTTTTAAAATAGCTGCACTTGTTCCATCTGAGGATAAATGATCATAGAGAGTCCTTCAACTTGACAGGGTCTCTCATTAAAAATTGCATGTTTTTGCTTTTTGTTGCGGTTTTTAGATTTTTTAGTATTTTTTTATTTTTGATTAATTGTTGCAATGCTTCGTGCAAGAATTAAAATTCATTTGATATTGATTATCAACGGGCCGTGCATTGTTTGCTGTGCGATAAAAATATTTGCCATATAAAACATGCGGGACTGACCTGTCGTGACCATGACTACCTCAACTCCAATGCCCCCGATTTACAGGTTGCTCCACCCTTCTTTACATCTTATTTTCCTTTAGCTTCTGCCATACTTGCTCCCCCTGCTGATCCTATATCAATTCCCGTGCACCGCGTGTAACAGATGGCTCCATCTTTTCCACCTGTGTCACAAGTAACTGCCTGTAAGCGGGCACTATCTACTTCTTCTTCGTCATTCAACACTTTGGAGGACAATGCTGATACATCATCTACCTCCAAGCGGCCTAGATCTGCTTCTCCTCCCTCGTCCAACACCATGATGGACAGTTCTGGAAATGTTGCCATTATTGGTGGCACACCCATACCTACGTAGGTACGCAAATATTGGCGCCTTTAACATTACCTTCACCAAATGATAGCGTAACTCTGAATGTTGGTTCATCACGTATCTTGTCGGTAGTGGTCTTGTTGGAAACAAGTTTACCTCCCTAGGTTGCCTTTTGCTACTACTTGTGATGACATTAATAGGTATATCGTAATGCATCTGGGTGAAATGTGAAGGTTAGGGTACATAAATTTAATTTTTCACAACATAGAGATATCTCGACGTTTAAAATAATCATGAATTTATTGCTTATTTATTTTTTATTTATCATTGCTTTTTCTGAGACATAGCTGCCATCTCAATATTGGAATGGAATTCTCGGTAAGAATTTCGTAATTTATTGACATGATTGCCAGATGCGATTTTTGTTACCTGCTTTTTATTCCTCCTGGCTCGTGTTTGGAAACTTACATGCATCTATTGAGTGCGTTACCAAACATACTCGAAATCGTGATTTGCTGGTCATGTTAGGTGATTTTAATTTACCCAATATTTTCTGGAACTTTTTCGGATCTTCCAGCTACCTGGTTTCTTAGGAAATTTAGTGTTTCGGTGTACTGCGTAATCAATGACCGATAATACAAAATTTTATTAAACACCAGCACCACCTCCATCCACATTTTCACCAACAATAAAAAGCAAGACGTTACGTAAAGTTGTCTATTATATTCTAATGGTTCCTTTTGATTTTATCAAAAATAAATTTTGGTTTTTTTTTTGTATTGAATCCAAACTGCTGTTTATTATTATTATATATATATATATATATATATATATATTATTATGTAATAATGTAATAATTATTATTGTTATTATATTTTTATAATGTTATATTGTTTAATTGTTTTTAAGTAAATGGCCATGGGAAGCGCAATACTTAGATACCTGTTCTGGTGTTTTAGTGCGGATAATATGGGCGATAGCTTCATAATCATCCTTGTATTCCTCATAAGCCAAGGATAATAGTGCCTTATCCTCGAGGGACCAATTTGGTTGGACTTCCCTTTTCAGTTCCAGATTGATCCGTGTGTTAGAAACAAAGAGGATCTCAGTCTCACAGTCTTTTATCATCGCTTCAATTTTGATTTGCTCATTCATTGCTATTATTCTATTAGCAAAATATTCTTCACGTTTGGCATTTAATTCAGCTTTAGCATTTCTACCTTCATTCAGCATCTGAAGAAGCTCTGTATTACTGAGCCGTACACAATATACATCTTCAGTTTCTTTCTCCGTGTCAACTTTCTTCTGCCTCGGCTCAGTCTCTTTAAAGATGTTGATATAGTTTTTTAGATTGCCCTCAGCTTCCTTAATGTTGCCATTGTAGTATATAAGCAAGGCAAGCGCTTGATCCAAATATCCAATTCTATTTCAGAATAATTTCCGCCCGGTACCCAACAGACCATTTCACAGACGTTTTGGAAATCGTGACTCTCTCGACGTGTCTCCGTTACAAAATCGGGTATCACGGCTTGGTAATTCGGGACCAACTCTTGGTCCACTTCAAAGTGCAGAACAAAAATCAGTAATTACAAAAATAAAAAGAGAAAATAAAGGATTTGAATGACAATACTGAGTCTCGCTTGCTTAAAAGAACCAATTCATTCACAATTTACCTCAAGATGTTCTAGAGTTTGTTATAATAAATCAGTAGTCTTCAATTAAATACTAAACAAAATTTATATTTATACTTATTTTATGGTTGGTTTACAAAAACTTACACAGGAGAAATATTAGCAAATAAAAAGCAACAGACAACAACAGTTTTCGCTGTTGATAAACTACTGTACCAAATATTGTAGTTTATTTAAAATGATTTTTAATTTAAGAATTAACCTAATTCATCGCAACAGTTCTGAGCAAAGTGTGCGTTCGCAGTGCATACGGTTCTTTGGTGTTTTTTAACTTTATTTTATTTTTATTATTCGTTGTTATATTTCCTGTCATTATTGGAAATTAATATATCATATTTATGCACAAAACCTGGGCTTACAAATTTTGTAAGACCTTACCTTTCCGTAGTTTTATTCTATTCGTAATTAGGGCCATCACTAGCAAAATATCGCAATGTCATGGGTTGAAGGCATGCATCTCTGCCAAATTGATTGAGTTTGCTAGAACTGTAAACAGATTAACTACAATAGATACAAAATGATTCTCATTTTTCAGATTTATTTACTATATGAGTTTATTTACTATTTGAGTATAAGTAAGTATGGTGCTTGTTTCTAATAGTCATATACATATATCATCTAATGGTTTTTTATTTCTTTAGTATTTGTCGCCAATGTGTCATTGTGGTGGCCTGAGAACTTTTTTATGGATGCTACTATATATTTGAGTTATTTAACTTTAAATGATATGGGTCTTACGCTGTTCAAAGCCTTTCTTGGAGAAGATAATGATGAGGACGATGCTGAGGATGAAGAGGAATAAGAGTTGCTGGATGACGCTGATTGGAAATTTGATTTAAAATTAAGCAACAGTAGTCATGAATGTGGATTATTAGATCAAAAATTATACAAGGAAAACATAAGATTGGCAGATATTGAATTAATAAAAAGGGTCAGGTACCCCAGTAGAAATTACCCCAGAATATAGTCGCGGCTATGCACAGCGAATATGCATACTATGTTACCTCTCTTTCTCTCTCTCGCACTCAAGCATAGCGTTGGTGCTCTCCAGTCTATTTCCCAACAACAAAAACGATGTGTATATATTTCATTTATACAACAATTTTTGTTTTTTTTTTTTGTGTTTTCAGATCGTTTATAAACGAATGCTTTACGAAGAGAACAGCTGTTTTGACTCACTACTACTACTCACTCAACCAAACACACTTACAATGGCTTCTTCTTCCTTTTTGCCGCATTAACAGACTCCCGAAATTAGAAGGACCATTTATTTAAAAGAAAAAATAAAACATTGAAAATAAACATTGAAAAAATACTTTTGTTTTTTATAAAGCAAATGGCCTCGATTTTGGTTCTGTTTCTATTGTATGCGGCATCCGGAGTTAAGTGAAAAATTTAATTTGAATTTAATTTCATCTAATTAAATGAATGATATAAATTATCTGGTCACTCTTTTTGGTTTCATTGTGAATGGTGGCGTAAGGTCGCGCCAATACAGGCAATCGTCTTGCCCTTGTGATAAGAATTGACACGCAATTGATATTAGTATCTTATTACAGCATTGGGAAAACACGGCATATTAGAAAGACGCAATCATGAGCACAGAAAATATTGGACGGAATTTTATTTTTACACTTATTTTCACTTTAATAAATATGTATACATACATTAAAATCAACCATAAATACTCGTCATTTCTTGCATCTGTGAATGTGTGCATGCTGCATGTATGTATATGTGTAAAAGGTCATAAATATGTGTGTATCTATCTGACACAGTTTTTGAATTTATCAAAGGACAGTCACCAGTTTGCGGTTTTACGTATGTATCTTGCCCTTGAATATGGATGTCAGTGAAAACAGACTGTAAGATGAAGATCATACAGTAAAAACATACATATATTGAACACGATCTATTTAAGATAAGTATGTTTCTATATCTGTGAGAGAAACTGAAGCCTAACTACGATTTCTATTTCAGTTGCATCACGTTTCTGTTTGCAAGTGTTGCAGGTACAAAAAACAAGGACGACGAAGATGTCTACCCACTCATATAGATACATATGTATCTACAGTTCTTCCAGGATATATTGTTAAATATAAGTACATGTATGTATGTGCGCACATATTTATTCGACAACTAATCAACACAACAGGAGAAGGATTAGTAGCAGCAGCGGCGAGAGAACCCGAATAAAAATATTAAATTGACGTTTACAGACTAAACGAAAGCGAAAGGAAAAGAAATGCAGAAATCTTGTATTATAACTGACCTATAGTACCAATGCAAAATGTCATTGTCAAGTATGTAGATTGCTAAGTTTCTGAAGCATTTCCAGATTCACCAAATGCCAGGTAAAATGAATGGAAAAACTTATATACAATAGTTTAGTTCTTCAAACGGTAGTTAGCATGCATCTGGTACCTGCCATTCAAACTGACTGACCTGCAATTGCGTTTGCTTCTTCAGTGTTTACCTGAGACGGGCTCCTATCACAAACTTCATGGAAAATGAATAGAAGGTAGAAAAATAGAAATACAACAGAATGGTTGTCCACTTATATTGGATATAGAGAAGTAGATGTGTAGTATGTATGTGGTTGGTACTTGACAACGTCGTGTGTCCAATAAAATGAAGCAACTAACCAACCAATAAGCATCAACTACACTACAATATACTCGCAAGTACTATACCATATACACAATCACTTTGACTGGTTAGTGTAGTTGCGAATGCTTTACAATCATACTTATTGTAGTTAGGGATAAATGCAATCATCTAAGAATATAGCAATTGAAAAACAGAAACCATCACTCAGCATGCTTCTTAAAGATACTCGCAAACTTGTTGATCGCAATAATAAAAGATAGAACTTGAAATTATAAAAAATAACAGAAAAAATAAAATTTTAATGGTAACATTTTCTTTATTAGTTTCAGTATACTCTGGCATTTGCCATCATCATGAACAGACTCACGCTTGAACAACGCTACAACTTATAGACGACTTCGTGATTTTTACGGCGCACATAATCGTCCATCTGAGCAAGCCATCCGTCGAACTGTGTGTGTGTTCGTACCACATACTCTCTAAAGGATGCAATAACTCCAACACGTCGAAGGGATGTGCGTATTGAAGAGACGTAACCGTAACCTAAAGTTGTATATTATATTTTAATGGGTTCCTTTTGATTTTATCAAAAATAAATTAATGTAAATAAAATGCCATACTTTTCTTTCTGATTTTAATATAAATAGAATATTTATTTTTTTGTTTTGTTGTTATCAACTTCTAAATAGATTATATGTAAATATAATAAGCATATAATATAAGTATATAAGATGGAAAAAACACAAAGCCACAATAACAATATGCATATTTTTGGAAAAGTATAATACTAAAAGAAAAAAAAGAACCATAAAATAACATAACAAACTAGATACTTTGCTTTCTTGGATGAATTTCATTATTAATTCAGTCGTTCATTCATTTAAGTATTTGTTAATTATGTTCTAAATAATTGTGTTTTTTGTTTTTTAAATTTTCTTTACTTGCCCAATTCTTTGCAGAGAGTATTTACCCGAATTGAAATGAATCAAAATGTGTGATATGTAAAAAGAATGATAATTATCGATATCGAACAAATGTATGTGTAGTGGCAGGAAAGGAATGTATCCATCATGGTATATTACATTCTCTATCTGCATCTAAAGTATCGAATGTAAGTACATAAATGCGTAAAGTGTAGTAAATGTTTTTTTGTTTCTTTTATTTTTGCTTTGGTAATTGTTATAACATTTGATTGTTACACATACATTAGAGGGAGATTGGTAATTAATTTAGACAAAATAATTTTAAACAAACGTAAATTCAATTGAATCAGTTTTATACATATACGTACGTACATACTTTTGTTTAACACATAATTAACTTTTTTTTAAGAATGTAAGAAAATTGCTTATAAAGCTTCACATAAATAATTATATTATTGTATTTTATTATTTATATTGCACTTTAATCATCATCATTATATGATTAAATAAGTCTATGTGCAATAGACCAGCAGTAGGAATGCCGCCGTTTTCATGTTAAAATTATTGCAACTTCTTGTCTGTCTTATATATATTGAAGTTGTTTTTGTTGTATTTGCTGCTGATGTTTGTGCTGAAGAAGACGATTGTAAGCTGCGGCTAAGCAATAGTCAATTTCTTGTTGCAAATAAGTAATAAGAAATGATCTTACGTCAAATTCGGAACTTTGTTCCCCTTCCATCAATTTTGAGTAATGTACTTTTTGTAGCTGTTGCTGCTCTTGTTGTTTTTGTTGTTGTTGGTGATTCAAAATAATGCTGCTATTGGTCGGTGAAAGTGATGTCGTCGATGATGAAGGTCCAATGCCAACCAATGTCTCTGATTTAGATTTTTTTGTAAAAGGTTTATGATTTTTGAAACTATCGTTTGAATGCTGCCACTGCCAACAACTAAGACAAAAGTATCTAAAACATGATAACTCGCGGCAAAATTATGATCCATACTGCACTCCGCAACGTGAACACAAAGTATCTTGCAAATATGGTTCAATGTGCACCTTTTTAATAAATTTCGTTGTGCGAATCACAATAGAGGTAGCAGTTAGAGCTTTCATATACGATTCAAAGTTACTGAAGGTAACGCGTCCAGATCCAATCGGATATTTGTATTTATCAGTATAAATACCTGCATAAAGGACACCACCGAAAAGTTCATCCATTATTATAGCTAAGCCTTCTGCCGTCAATATACCATGAAGCGCACCAACGAATACAGTCATTGTAGCATCCAGCTTTTGAAAGCTACTTTTTAAATGAATTGAATCGGCAATAATCCAAGGAATAACCTCTACGTACTTTGACTTAGTTGGCGACGAAAATATCTTGAAATAGTAATTATTGCCGCATTGCGAATCATCGACTTGAAGCTCACAGGCAGATAATAATGACCTCACTTGTTTATCGGACTTGAAAATAATATAAAGATAACATTTGGATTGTTCTGGTTGATGCTGCTTGCCAGGCCATTCAACTTTGATCGAACCAAATGGCTTGAAGATTCGTCTTAACGACTGCTCATTAATATCCCGTGGAATGCCACCAAGAAATACCTTTGGCGAGTATTTTAATACGCGATGAGAACGCGAGGGAAGTTGCCCACTCCATGTGCAAGTTGCATCACAGACACGGTCAAGATGAACATCATTCCTAGTACTGTTGCTGGTGTTGTCCATTAAAGTAACCCCGCCGTTGTTGACGGCATTAATGCCGTAACCCATATTGGGCATTTCTGGTATATAGCTTTGCAATAACTGATTCAGCAACGGCATTTGTTGCGTCTGTGCTTGTAATAAATTTAAAGCGTTGATACTTTGCAAATTCTGAAGCATTCCCAATTCTATGTCGCAGCTGGTCAACTTTTCCGAACCACAGCCGATACCAACGCCACCGAAAACAAAATTGCCAACAGTAATATAATGTTGGCAATGTTGCCAGACAGCGAAAATGTGAAAAGTTATAACAGCAAAGAGTGCGTGCGCAGTGCATATTGGAGCACACGTTTCTTGTATGGAGACCCAATTGTGTTTTTTAACTTTATTTTCTTTTTATTGTTGTTTGTTGTTATATTTTCTGTCATTATTGGAAATATTTATGCACAAAACCTGGGCCTACAAATTTTGTAAAATCTTATCTTTCCGTAGTTTTATTATATTCGTAATTAGGGCAAAATATCACGGGTTGAAGACATGCAACTCTGCGAAATTGGTTGAGTTGGCTAGAACTGTCAACTGAGCTACTACAATATATTGCCCGGCATATCAATTTTAGTTGTTTTACAATACAAAATGATTAACATTTTTGCTTTCAGATTTATATACCATATGAGTATAAGTAAGTAAGGTGCTTGTTTCTATCTGTATGACACACATGTATGTATATCATCTAATGGCTTTTGATTTTTTTAGTATTTGTCGCCAACGAGTCATTGTGGTGGCCTAAGAACTTTCTTATGGATTTTACTATATATTTGAGTTATTTAAATTTAATTGATATGGGTCTTACGGTGTTCAATGCTTTTCGTGAGGATGATGAGGACGATGAGGATGATGAGGAATAAGAGTTGCTGGATGATCCTGATTGACAGATATTTAATGTTTTAATGTTACTTTCTTATCTCAATAAATGTACATGTAATGAGACTTTTGCGACTGATTCCCACGTATTTTAATAAACTATTCTCCATATTGTAGTCATTTGAAACTATCCCGCTGAATCAACAAAAAGTGTCTGGGATACCGACAGACAGAATTTTGCCAGGAAATACTCGCGGTTATGCACAGCGTATATGCATTCCATGTCTCCTCTCTCTCTCTCTCACTCTCTCTCGCACTCAAGCATAGCGTTGGTGCTTCCAATCTATTTCCTAACAACAAAAACGATGTGTATTTATTTCATTTATACAACAATTTTTGTTTTTTGTATGTTTTCAGATCAAGTGACACACGAATATGTTCGTTTATAGTCATTCAAAATTAACGGAGTTACCACAATCATCAGTCTCAAAAGAAGTAGAAGTAGAGAAAGATCATTTGGTAAGTGATTAAATTATTATACACTACTTATAATCAAATTTGATTTTATGCCTTTCACATGAGTGGGAACAGGTGATATCTTGCATCTTTACCTTGATGATTGCAACGTAAAATCAAACATATAGAAATCATCAGCGTAATTGAGAGAATCGGTTAATCGTCCGTGCTTATACATGCTATGCTCTCAATTTCGATCTAATGACCAAAATTAAGTATAGTCACGTTTCATTGTCAAATGTTGGCTGGTGTGGCAAAACCAGTTTTTTTTTTTTGTTTTCTTTGCTGCTGTCGTCACACGAAAACCAGTGAATTTTATATTAAATTACTATCACTGAAGCATGTATTGATGAGTTGATCACTCATCCGGGATGCGAAATGGGAGGTCTAGGGGATTTTGCCTTTCCGCCGTCGCGTTTGCCTGCTGTTGTCCAACAGGTTGAGTGCAAGGTGACATGTGCTTCACGATTTGTTCATTTTTCGTTGGGATTTGCAAATCTCGTTGGAATACTGATTTCCGGAAAAAACAATTCTCCGCAGCAGTTTGGACTGGAACGTCTGAAGGATTTCTACATTTGATTTGGCTGCGGAGCCCCAAAGCTGTGTACCGTAAGTCCTACCGTTTTCGGTATGGCCTTGTACAGTAACAACTTGTTTCGCATGTTCAGCTTCGGGTTTGTACTGAGGAAGCAAATCATTCTACGAAGTTTCAAGTATTTAAACTTCAGTGAACCGATATTAATTTTCTGAATTCTTTGTTTTTTTTATTTATATTACCAAAACTCTTCTTCTCTCTTTAGATTTCCAAAGGAAAAACATTAGAAATTGGAAATGTGACAAGTAAAAAGGAATTTTGCTCTGCTCAGCCATCGCAACCATATAGAGAATCGGGCAGCAGCACTGAATGAAGTGCATCGTATGGTAGTAGAGTGCAACAAAAATATTGAGGCAGAGCAAGTCAGCGAGGCCGTGCGTGATTTGGGCATATCTGTACGTCTTCATACTAAAGAAGATGATCCGGTTGCTATTAATTCTATGAGTAATTAATTCTATGAGTAATTTACAAAAAATGATGATGCTCGGATACCCAAACTACCACTGAGTCATATGCAAACTATTGTATAATACGAGTATATTACTCACTACCAACTCAATCATGGGCATCGTTTACTGCTCATTTTAAATTGGCTTGCACTACTCACCTGTTGTATCTCTATTGCCATCGTCATCCTTAAATAAGCCCTCCAAAAACAAGCCACTGCAGAGCGTTATCTTTTTGGATAAAGCTACTCCGGAAATCTTGAAAGAATTTTGTGAAATTTTCACAAAGGCCAAAACTATACAAAAAAGAAAACTACTCTAATTAAACTATTAAAGTTTCTATAGAATAAAGAAAAGCAATGTTAAATTCAAGGCTGCCAAACACCAAATTTATATACTTTAATGAACATTCTTACATTCCGTTGTCACAAGTATTTGTAATTTTTCATTGTATTTACATATTAAATCTACAGAAAACAACTGATTTTCACAAAATCCCAAGTTTCCATTCGATTTCGTACTCATTTTCTAATATTATGGTAAGTAGTTTTTCAATCATCTCTTGATTATCTTTAACGTCAACAATCTACTTGGCGGTATCTTTAGTTAGCCACTGAAGTCAGTATGCTGAACGCACTGGTAGTTTGCATGGGTCCTTTATTCCAGCCAACCAATAAATGACAATTTTTGGTTTACCTCTAGCTTCATAGTTACGTGTTAATGGACAATCCTTATAGATAATAAGATCCTTATTACCATATCTGTGCATATGGCAAGTGGCGTTTTTTAACCCTTACTATGCTTTTGGTATTTTAGCCAATGAGAGCCTCAAATCACATCAGAACTGTGTTAACGGCAAGTTGTAGCTTTTATTGAAATATCATCCAATTAAATTACATGATATACATAATTATAGAAAATAGTAAGATACAGTTTTTAAATTTAACTTATTTCTGATTTGAAAAAGATTATTTTTGGATTTTATAATTATAATTTTATTTTCCATAATCTTCCTTCAATAAGTACGTGTCCAACTCTAAACGTTGTTCCTCACAGTCGTTCGAATCTCTTTTACATAACGTCAAACTTGATGAAAATATTGTATTAGTCAATACTTTAAGAATTTTCGCTTCGTAGCGTATCGTACCATTCCATTGGCTTTCTAATTTCAACCATGATTTAACTTGTTCAGTATCTTGTAGCACTCGTGCATTTGGTAAGATTGACGACAAGTATAATTGCATCACCATAGGAGGCACGACCTGATATTCCGGAGGACAAACAAAAAGCTCCGAACATTTGAATTCTTGAAATATCATACTTTCATCTATGAATTGTCCGTATAACATTCTATCATTTGCATTTGTATAAGTATTTGGAATCATAATTATTTGTACGCGTTGATACCGTGAACCCACTTTAGCAACACATATCTCACCCAATTTTGGTGGATATTCCATTTCATCGTACTTAATTTTAAGTTTATTTGACATTGTATTATATAGTAAAGGTAAGTCATGAAACTCATCTTCCATTGATTCCTTCCACTTCAATAAACGTACCGCAAAATGTGTCGGTTTATAAACATGTAGAATTTCTACGCTGACTATGCCTTTTACGGGTACATATTTGTGTTGTTCTATGCTAGGAAAATCCTGCGGGTCCTTATAATCGTTATAGGCGCAACGAAGACTTTTACATGAACCATGAGTTACCAAATTCGGAATTCTTTTATAGCTTTGTTGTGCACATTCCAATGTAGAACGAAGCAGTTGAGCGTTTACATGTTTAAGTACTTCTGGATTGATCTTTTTCTTCTGATTTATGAATAATTCGAGTAGAGGAGAAAAGTCAATAGTGTCGTATTCATCTGTGAGGGCTACCACTCTTAGCTTCGAATACTTTTCTGAATAAAAATCAGTATTCATCATATTGGGATAGTTACCAAGTAGCACTGAATGACGCTTTTTAAACGAATACCAATTATCTGGATACGTGTAATGAATGACATTTTCTGCTTCATGGATACTTAATGAGTGGTAATCATCAGTACATATAAGTATTGTCCGGGACAACTGTTAAAGAAACAATAGTTAATACAAATTCTAAGTAAACTAAAAATAAAAGTGATACATTATATTGCCAGTCGTAGATCTTCTTTACATTAGAATGTGTTCCAATCAAGAAGTCAATGTTGTTCTGAGTTAGAAGAGCCTGCACTTCTAAGACATCATCAGAGTTTTTGCAAAATACAATAGTGCATGGCTTGAATTTGTTTAATTCTGAGAGTAATGAATCTTTTTTGGAAGTAGTCGTCTCTATAGCCCAACATATACCGCCATATATACTTGCTTCGAAAAAATCTGTTAAAATCATTAATGGACGCCTGGTATTACGAATCAGAAACGGCATAAATGACCAATTATAGCATTCTGAAGTTATGATAAACTGTGGAGCAAGTATTTGTTTCCCATTTGATTCCGTCATACATAGATGTACTAGAATACCCATTATTTCTTGGAACTTTGACTTATAGTTCTTGCTCATCATATCCAAGTCATCTATGATGACATGTTTTAATCGGGACTTATCAATAATGTTATCCAATACATTTAGGGCTAGCAATATTTCAAATTGTGGAAATGTGACTATTAGAATGCCACATCCTTTCTTTAGGCTGTTGACTATATCACCGGTAACCATTAATAACCCATTATTCTTCAAACTTTGTTGGCTCAAAAAAGAGTTGCACAATCCAAACAATCGTAAGGCATGAATTTTTGTTGGCACTAAAAATATGGCGACCGGACCAACAGATGCATCATGCGACTGTGATATTTCTTTTTCGATAATCTTACAAACTGCTGAAATATAATATAATCCACGATCTTCGTCATCTGTTGTACAGATTAATATCGAATCTCCATTAGACACGTGTGACAAACCAATTATTTGTCCGGTAGTCATGTATGAACGGGCATCCTTCATAATTTCTTTTAACATACTTAGAGAAGGATAGCGTATTGGCTGCTTAGAATGAACGAAGACTTCAGTATTGAAGAATTTTGATTTATTCATAATCTCTTCAATTGATTGTGCCTCCATTTTGAATAACTTAATCAACTTCACCTATTTAGGTTTACGATAAATTGGTTTCTGTTATTGGTTTAATGGAACTATCCGTGATTTCCGTCAACTTCAATTACTAGTTTTCTTCTTTCGCCCTGGTTGTTTGTTTCTTTGTCTAGAAAACAAAACAAAATATCAGTCTTATATGCTCATGGGACTTTCGACATTTGATGAAGTAAAACAACACGGAAT